>WBMW01005650.1:4878564-5181455 GCA_013396635.1 Penelope pileata | reverse complement strand
CTTTATCATCTTTGTGGCCTTCTGCTGGACTCCTTCTAGGAGATCCATATCTTTTTTGTACTGGGGAGCCCAGAAGTGCATAGAATCATCTAGGTTGGAAAAGACCTTTAAGATAATGAAGTCCGACCATCAACCTGGCTTTCTGAGTGCCACCGCTAAGCTGTGTCCCTTGGTGCTGCATTCATGTCTCTGTAATTCCTCCAGGGATGTAGACTCCAGTTCCCTGGACAGCTTGTTCCAGTGCCACTCTGTCTTTGAAGATCTTCCTAGTATCTAACACCCCCCCCACACACACACACGAAATACCTCGAGTCTGTTTTGTCATATCCTGTCCTTGTCACCAGAGTCTGACCAATGCCTCCATGCTGCAGCTTCCTTTCAGGTCATTGTAGAAAGCGATGAGCTCTCCCCTCAGCCTCCTATTCTCCAGACCAAACAGCCCCCAGTTTCCCCAGCCACTCCTCAGAATTCTGTGTTTCTAGTCCTTTCACCAGCTTCATTGCACTTCCTCCAGCATCTCTTGCTGATGAGCATTTATGGTCATCAGCATAAATGACTGAGCTTAATTTCTGCTGTCTGCCTAATCCCCTAGAGCACATACTTGGAATGAATAGAATTACTGTATTTTAAGTATAAGTTTAATGCTATGTTTATTTTCTTAAAGACTGGTACAGAATGCTAATTGTTATTTGTTGTAGTATTGAGATCCTGACACCAGGCTTCTGATCGCAGTTTCCAAGCATGGAAAGGTAATCTTCATCCCTAAGTCATGAAGACCTGACTGATTAGGGAAGATCTAGTTGAATTGATTTTCTATGAAACTTTTTTTTTATATATGAAAGTTGTGATTTTTGAAAGTGTTTGAGATATAAAATTTGGGAGTTACTTTAATAAGAAAACAAACAAAAAACCCCGACAGTTTTAAGATATCACACCCAAGTAAAATGCAGTCTAAAAGACTGTTTTATGTGAATATATGTTCAATTCTAATTGTGTGATACCTAAAAAAGAATTCTTTTAGTACTATTCAAGTCTCCACATTTTCAAAGCTAGTTATACAGCAGCAGTGTATTAGCCAAGCAATTTATCAATATTTATTCATTATCTAAATGGCAGACTACTTGTCATAATTAATTATTGAAGTAATAAATAGTCTTATTAATAAAAACTGATGATAAGAACAGAGTGATTTCCTTGATAAAGACGGATGACAGATTTTAGTATTTGACAAGATGCTCAGAGCAGTATGCAGATTGAATCTAAGGCCTCCTGTGTGGATAATAAATTGTTATTTCAGAGAATAAAATGATTGATACATTTGCTTTCTGTGGAAAAAGCACCTGGGAAAAGATTCTACTCCCTAAGTTATTTAAACAGACTATGGTGAAATTTTCTTTCCTTGTGACAAATTTAACTTTCCAAGAAAGTGACAGCCCTTTGGCAGAGAGCGAGAGGAATTGATGCCTGCTTATGGTCCTTGACTTACAGATTCTCCTAGAAGTCATATTCATTTGAAAATCTCTTGGCATTCTTGTTCACTTTGCATACTTCTTTGGCAGCATGCAAAGGAGTGGCAGAAACACAGCAAAGGGTGATGGGAAAGCATGAGCATGTGACATGGCAGAGTCTATTTGGAGACAAATGAAGCCTGTCAGGTACTTTGGAAAGACCACTGCTGTTTTTATTGCTGCATGGCTGAGCTGGCCTCTGGTTCAAACTCATTGTATTTTTTTCATTGGTTTGATCTTACCTTCTGTGACGAAGCAACCCTAGAGACTACGCTTCTTCTGACAACTTGGAACTGGCTGGGTTAAAAAAAAAAAAGAGAGAGATTTTCACACAGAATAATGATTAAAAAAATACAAAAAAACTTTACATACTTCATGAAATGTTCTGTTCATAACTAGTGTTATTGCAAATGAAATTCTCAACGTTACATTTGAAAAGTTAGCTAAATAATGCTGAGTCCATAAAATTTTTGTGGAGCAATAGCTATAAGGTAGAACTAAATGGGAGCTTGAGAAAATAGTATTTTGTTACATAGATACTTGGGAGTGGGAAGATATATTTATGTATGTATTTAATTTTGAACTACATACCTGTAGCCTCTGCATTTGGAATTGGACATTCTTTGGTTTTGTGTTGGAATGAAATATCTTCAGGAATCTAGTTAGCCTCTTGCCTTCTTGTGCTGCGTAGTTGTGTGTATCATGCGTAGTTGTGTGTATCATGTAGCTTTATGCTGTCATTATGCTCATGAAGCACTGTCATTTGACTGTGCAAAGTACTTTGTGATATATTTGATTGCAGGTTGAATTATTACACTTCTGTGGTAAAAAGAGCTGTATTTATCAATAATGCTCTGAAGATCAGGCATTTCAAAACAGAGGAAGATTAACAATTAAAAATTGAGTGTATATAATTGTTTTCATTGTCTGAAGGCTGAAACTATAAACTTGAGAGCACAATTGCCTTGTCCACCACGAGCTTTTAACAGGAAGGGAATTGCTGAACGGTATTTCTATTGTTCATGCAATATTGACATTAGCAAGCTACTTGTATTGATCAGAGATGTACTAGCTCTTTAGAGTGATGTTGACAACAGGGTATGTGTTATATATACTAGGAATATGTTCTTTTTTTTTCCTGAATATAAGTGAGTGCATCTGTACTGTTAGTATTCTCTTTTCAGGATCCTACTCCAACTTGTAGTCAGTCATGCAGTCACTCTAGTTTTCAAATCCTATGACGAATGTGGATAAAACTACTGCCTAAGACATGGCACAGGATGTGACAATGTAGGTGTACAAGTGGATGGGTCCAGTTTGTTCTGAGATTTGCTGAACAGCTTGGAAAATGTCCTCACACATTCACCAGAGACAGGTCTTACACTGTGCAGGGCTTACAGATACGTGTAAACATTTTGGTAGAATTACTCCAATTTCTTGTACAATATTTACATAGCTTATGTAAATCTTGGCAATTTCAGTGGGCTTAGCTTACTTTGGATTGAAATGTACAACTCCCATTAACAGTCAGTGAGATTCCAGCTTCTGAAAACTAAATGGAAAAATGCATTTAGACACAGAACATTAGAGACTTCAGGTCAAATATTAGACCTCCTATTATATCTTGACCACTAGTAAGCTTTTATCTCTGCAAGTCATCTAAATTCTTTAAATGCCCCGTTACCAGCTATGAAATCCTCTATGTGCTTTTTAAAATTATTTATTTATTTGTTCTAATTCTGGATAGCTGAGTATCACTCTGCTTGTGGGAGGTGTAACTTGCTTCCTTTTTTGCTTTTCTCTAGCTATTAAACTCTGTTTATTTCCACCCATGGATTTTCTTGATTTTTGCTCTTCTTGTTCTCTCCGCTGTCTTCCTAGGGGCTGGAGCAAGCAAGCAAGCAACTTTGTGGGTGCCAGCCTGCTGGCCAGGGTCAGCCTACAACATAGAAGTTACAGCAGTCTCTTGCCAAATGAATTTGAGGGTTTCAGTCTATTGAGGGTAATACTGTGGGGTTTTTTTGTTTTGTTGTTTTTTTGTTTTGTTTAAAATCTTATGATACAGTACAGATACAGAATCAGTATTTTTGCTGCTTCTTCCCTGATTTTTGACATCTGTGTCAGAAAAGGAAAAAGAATCTTGCTCCATGCCTAGAGTAAAATCAATGTGCATGTAAAACTCATGGTCTCTAGCTGTGCATTTGTAGCTGATTCCTATCTTACTGTACTTTTAAATAAAAGATTCAGAGGTACAGGATTTAGACACATCATCTGCAGCATTTTTCTGGTTTGTCGTCCATTAAATCTGTTCAGACTATTTCAGTTATGATCTATTCTTGGATTCTTGATCCTAATTTGAGATTGAATATAGATCTAGGTATGAATCTGAAGGTTTTGATGGTACTCTGGGTGCCAGGCACTGGAAACTATCTTTAAAATCAGTTCAACATTGTAACGGTCATCTTTGCAAATACCTAAACTCTTTCTTTGATGTAGATCTTACATGATGAAGTACAACAATGAAAAATATTTTAACGTTTGAATTGTGTAAGATATCCAGAAGCATTTAGCTATCATGCTGCTCATTCAAAGAAAGTATTATATTATGAAAAAGAATCAAAGCAAACTAGTACTTTCTTGGAGTAGTAATAAACCTTTGAAAGTCCTCATGCAAGCTAAGAGGTCTAATATCACACCCTTAAGTAAAATCACTGTAAATCACTAATAAGTTCCTGTTTCTAAAAGGTTCATAGTGTGTTGGCCCTGCAGTGGTCTGTAAGTGTTGTGGTTTCAGGACTGATACTTACTTGAAATCTAAGCCTTAAGATAGTTGCTTTTATAGTGCCTAATCCAACAGGCAAACATAAGAGAATGTGTAGAAAGTAATCGCTATCTAGAGTAAATCTATCTGGTATTTGCAGGCCAGTAACTTGCTTTACCTACATCGGTAGGATGCAAGTTATCTATGAAATTTAACTTGTTTAAACATAATAAAGCAAAATAGAGCATGAGCTAAGAACTGTTCTGATAGGGAACTTTAGAGAATTCAAGCCGTAAACCTTTCAGGTTTCCTGTTTTAATTCCATTAGGATGAAGTTACAGTTGTCTTGATTTCCGAATTTTCAGTAGATGGCATGGGGGAGTACTCCTTTTCAGAAAATTGCTAAAATATTAATGTGTAGAACAGAATATAGAATTTCTGTATCTCAGTGATGTTTGCTTGTTTTTGTTATTATACAAACAATTTTAAGTGGAATCTAGATGTCTTTTAAATTCTATTTTTTTAAAATACTTCTGTCTTTTATTTAAAAATTATTAAGGCTATCTAGAATTATATTGATCTCTATTAAATTCTGTGAAATTTTCTCAAAGACACAGTCAGACTCTTTTAAACTTTCAAATAAATAATGTAAGGAAAAGAAGCGGAATACGTAATAGTGAGGTAGAACCATGCTGCAGAAAACAAGCTGAAGAAGCTGATGAGAAGCTATTAACATCTGCTCCCTGTGCTAAAATCAACTCTAAAGTCTGAACATCTAAAAGAACTCTGTTTAATAGGAAACCTTACGCAACCTGATTATTACTTAGCAGGTGAGAGGAAAATCAGGAAATTGCCAGAACTCATTTTTATGTATAGAATTAATAATAGCATGCGTTTAAAAAGTGACTTGGATGGCAATAAGAGGCTGTGAATGAAGTGATGATTAGGCAGATAACAGGTGGTCCTTATGCAAGGTTGTCCAGGTTAGCTTAAATGATGGGAGATAAGTTTGTTGTGAGTCAGCTAACTGCATCATGAATATAGAAGAGCTAAATACCCTGGTTCTGGGACCCTTTAGATAGCTCTTGATGTAAATTTTGTTTATGTAGTTTCAACATGCACTCAGATGAAACATCCTATTTTCATGTTTTTAAAGTAAATTACCCTGAATAGAGAGGAGATGATTTGCAATGTAATTATCCTAAAGTGAAATCTATCTTTCATACAAAGGTCAAGATATCCTCTATTTTATCATTTACCAAGTTTTTACCTTTCCTATCAGTCATTGCCCTTTTGAAGTACTGTTTCATTTTAAAACTGATATAATTATACACAGCTTCAATTGTTAATAGTGACACTGATACTAGTGTGATTCATTTTTGCTGAATTATAAGACAACAATCTGCTAAACTACAGACAACTCCTTAAAATCATGTTCTATATGTGTTGGCAAATCTACACAAGTAAGAGGTAGACTTATATCACAGAGCGGCATGTTTGGAAAAATGCTTTGAATGGAAGCTGTTTTTTTTGTTCCTCTAGAGAGCTGGCTAAGGAGATGGAACCTTCTTTTATATTGATAAAAGAACAAGCAGAGTTAGACAGTTTTCAGCCATGATTAAAGTAAAACGTGCTCATAGTCTTCCATCACATATGCACAAATCTCCATTTTGCAGTTCCTCATTTTCTGGGAGAAATGGCTCCCAAACTACTGCAGAAAAAAAAAGAAAACGAGTCATGATAAGAATGTATATCTTAGTTTAATATAAATTCATAAGAATAATAACCCCTTGCACTAATTCTGCTTTTATTCTTTGAATACAGGCCTTATAGTGGAAATGAATGTATATGTGCACACACGTACAATAGAAAGCTTCTATTCACAGCAGTGAGTAGCTCCTATCTATGATAGCCAAGAAGTAATAGTTTGGATTTGCCTCCACCAGGATGGGAGCACTGGCTGTACTGAATAGTTGAATCTTGCTCTATTAGTATGTAGTTCCACAAAAGGTTAATGTGATCTAAATGATGGCCGCCAAAATCCTTGCCTTTGCTTAAACTTTGTGTTTTCAAACCCTTCCTGGCCTTCTTCCCACCATTATCATATGCTCAGATGTTTCTATGACCTCTTCTCTTGCTGGTGACATAAGTGACTAAAATAGATATTTTCTATATCTTACATGACCCATGAGGAGAACTGATTTTAGTTTTTAGAGCACATGCATTATTTACAGAAAGATGCATTATTAATATTTTTGTACTGAAGAATCAGTTTGGGTTATGAGACAATGTATAGGTCCATCTTTGTATGGAAAGCTACTGAGTATTTTCCTTTGTAAATTTGCATAATTCTTGCTCCACAAAGGCAACATGAATTATTTTGAGCATCAAATGATACTGTACATAGCGTACAATATGAAATCAGGGAGCTTAGCAACAGGACTTATGTACCTTGATGCGTTTCTAAATTGACTTTCCTATGATTTTTATTTTTGGCTGAGGATGGAGGGATGAGACACAGCATAATTTTGTATGAATTTTTTGTTTTGTATGAATACAGTAAAAAGTGTATGAGGGCCTTCTCCAAAGTATATTAATAACTGTTTCTAACAACTATTGAATCCATAGCAGATAAACCAAGGAGGTTATCCACAGCTAATCATGAATTCATCTATGGTTGAAATCTACCAAAGTAAAAACTTAAAAATTAATTATATAAATTTTCATACTTAAAATACTGAGTTTCTAGTTCTTTCATATTGATGATGTCTTGGTAAGTATGGCCTGATTTCCTCAGTTATTCTAGAGATTCAGAGTAATAGCAAATAATGTTAACAGTGCTGTAAATTATTATACTAGCACAAGCTGAAGCCACTCAAGTGAAAATCTTGAAGCAACTGCATCTCAGCCTGGAGTCCATGAGACAGCTGTGGGCTGTGAAATGTCAGGAGATAGTTTACTTGAAGTTGGAGTGCAAAGAAATGGAGCATGCATCCTCATTCCTTATTTGCCCAGAGAGGTTGTGGATGCCCCGATCCTGGACATGTTCAAGACCAGGTTGGATGGGGTCCTGGGCAACCTGATCTAGTACCTAATCTGGAGGTTGGTGGCCCTGCCTGTGGAACCTGATGATCTTTGGCGTCCTGTCCAACCCGGGCCATTCTATGATTCTATGATTCCTGAAGCAAGAAATTCCATAGCAGCTAGTAGCAATGTTTCTGAACTGAACAGGTTTGTTCCTTCTGACAATACATTTCTGGCGTTAAATAACTTCGACAGAGAACAAGCCAGTTGGGTAGTAAGGGCCACCCTGATAAGTCTGCAGTCTGTCTTACAAGGTCATTGAATCATAGAATGGTTTGGGTTGGAAAGGACCTTAAAGATCATCTAGTTCCAATCTCACTGCCGTGGGCAGGATTACTACCCACTAGATCAGGTTGCCCAGGGCCCCATCCAACCTAGCCTCAGGGTCCCTTCTCAGTCTTCTCCGGGCTGAACAGACCCAGTTTGCTCAGCCTTTCCTCATACAGGAGATGCTCCAGTCCCTTTATTGTCTTTGTAGGCCTCCGTTGGACTCTTTCTAGGAGAATCTCTATCTTTTTTGTTTATGCCAATATAGTAATTTTATAAGTGTATAATATATGATACCGCACCTTCTGTAATGACAATTTATATTTGAAAGTGGAAGTTGCACTGTAAAATTTAAATCTCTTATACTGATACAGTGTCCTCAAAATGCTGGCTTTTTGTTGTTTTCAATGCACTGTTGCTAATACAGTGAAAAAATAAGGAAGTTGGACAAGAGTGCATAATATGAAAGGTTAACTGCTTTTATGAAGTAATACATTACAGCAAAACAAACAAAACGCCAAAACATTAAAATTATTTTATCTTTAAAATATATTTAATTTTTTATCTCTACATTTAATAAGAGTACTGTGCACATCTGTTTCAACCATCACTAACCAAGTGACTTCATTTTATTTGATCGAGGGTTGTATTAAACTTCAGAGCTAACATGGATTTGCTCATCTGTGTCATCAGTGGGATTTGGAATGACAATTCATTATAATGCATTATTTTTTATTTATAATTCGCAAATGGCAAAGAGATTTAGATTTTACTATCTTATTCTTAAATCCCCTCTTCATACATAGTGCCACTGTCCATTAGATTTGATCACAAAGTACAAACTATTTTCCAAAGTAAATTAAAAACTGTCAGAGTTCTATGGGACCAACAGTTGTGATTCATCAAAAAAAAGTAATAAAATAAAAATCTCTCAACTTATTGCACATACACGCAAAAAAAAATTTCATTGTAAAAGGTTAGAAAACGTGCTGCAATATGGCACATCCTAGAAAGTAAATCATAAAATTCACTGTGACTGCATTAAATATTCTTAAGTTAACTTTTGTTTTGTTTACTCAACTTTAGAGCAGTAAGCATCCATCTCTGTGTTCCTAGAATTACCTTTATGGCACTGTCTTTCAAAGTTTTCCTTATCATCATTGCCATTATATCAGTTATTGAATCAGTAGAAAAGTGATCTGCAGAATGAAGTTGTCAGCTACTAAAGATGATACTGTGGCCATAATTATTTAGAGTAGTCTGCTACATCTGGTTAAAAACTTTGATGCAGGAACAAGTTACACAGTGCCTTTTTAACCATGTATTCTCCATTAGCTTGACTTTGAGACTTGCAGTAACTGTGTAGCCTGCAACATCTTAAGAGGTAGGATAGGATGAGGGAAGAGAATATTATATTACATAAAGGATACTTAAAAGCAGTTATTTTAAAATTGTAACAGATAAATAGAATGAGAATGCAGCGATTCTCCTGCATGCCTCCTTGCCAAGTCCGAGGTTCTATTCTTGTGCTATTATAATCAATTGAATCTATTTCGAAATGAAGACACAATAGATTTACATGTTCTCAGTCCTGGAATGTCAAATAGTTTACTTGAGTACTGAAACAGAAGTATACTGTAGAATATCATATAACTGACATTTCATAGTTCTTTTCGTTCTAATTCTGTTATCAAACTTTGTATCTAAAAATAAAAAAAAGTGAAAAATTCAATAAAATATATTAAGCTTCCCAAAGCAACTGATGACCAGAACCTGTATTTGCCCATTCTTCTGTTTATGGAATATAACATATTGGATCTTTATAGCTATATTTAGAATGGTAGTTTTTATAATCATAGAAAACTAGACAAAAGTTTAGCAATAACATAATTTTAACTTTTCAAATCTTTCTATTAAAGTTTAAAATGTGAAGTAAAAAACACTAAAAGCTCAAGCTCACTCCCTTTGGTATTCCTGTTTTTCACAGTGATTACAGAAAAAAAAAAATTCATTATATCAAAACAGTTCAGGGAATGATTATATTTCAACAAGTTAGGCAGTTGTATTTATAGCACAATCTGGGAAGAAGCTGAAAGGGGAGATAAAGACACCTGAAGACTGTAGACTGAAACAAATGAAGAAAGGATATGCTACCAAAGGAAATGATTCTAAGACAATATGTTATCTCTGAAAGAAAACAGAATATGTAATTTCAGATGATAGTTAACAATTCTTTGAGACAAAAGATTGCATAGTGATCTCACTACCATGACACTAGGCAGTATTTCAATGTCAGGAATTATTTTCTCTTCTTTCTCCTAACATTGTTCTAAAATTTGAGTAAGTTTCCTTATTTCCTGGTAATATTAACAGTTTGATACTTGTAACATTTTAGTTTCTTGAATTAGTGACTATATAGGAGTGTACAATGTAACTCAAATGAAATTACGGTGAATGAGCAAGTCTTATACTAGCTATTTCCACAGAACATTTTTTCTTTGCCCACTGTGACCAAATTGACTGCTTCAATCTTGTTTAAAGCAGTTTAGCACATTGTGGTTGCAGTGAAACAAAGTATTTTGCAGGCAGATACGTTGCTGTTCTGATGTTTATCTCCATGTTCATCTGCACAAAGAAGTGTAAAAGCTTGCATATTTTCTAAAAAATTCCATTCTTGTAGCTTGTAATTGCTCCAAATTACATTATGTTCAAGGTAGTCTATACCAGATCTGCTTCAAATCGGAACAACTTCGTTTTTAACTTACATCGTTGTCAAAAGAACTAAGTAAAACTTTAACTGATTTCAAATACCAACTTATTACAAAATAGTGCTTTAGTGATGTTGTAAAGTAAGGCAATGCTATTGAATCATGTTGGGAAATGGAAATTAGAGATTTCATTTGAGAAGCCTTGACAACTTCCCTATGCATTTCTATTTCTTAACCAGTCCGTGAAAAGAGGCTGAACCAGAAGCCAATTTCTCTTTTAGGACAGGTTGGCTGAAGGTTTTATGTAACAACAAAATGAAGCAACATTTCCATCCTTTCCCTCTTGCGTTTCTGAACTCTCTTTCCTGGAGTAGCATTAGCAGTGCATGATGATGAGCCAGTGATACTGATGCTGGTGTCAGGTTGTCATTTTCTTATAATTTAATTCCCGGGTATTGGACCTGGTTGCTTTACAGTAATTATTAGTTGCTTTTACTTCTCCAACTAAAGGCAATTTTAGTACCTGTTATAGGAAAAACTTTAAACATGATGATTAGCTATTTGCCAGTAATTGTTGCAGTAGAACAACAAAAGCTTCCACTAGGCCACCTGATATATTTTCACTGTAATCTCTGGTACAAATTCTCAACAGTTCAGTGAAAGCTCAATTATGTGGTGATTTACATACCCAAGAATCTGGCCTATCCCTTTTATTCCCCATTTTTAACAATCAATGATTGTTACCTGCTTTATGTTTCTTTTTAATCTGCATTAATTTTTTGCTGCTACTGGCTTTGATGAGATTTAACCATAAAGAATTACTACTATGTTATACATATATATGCTTATATATGTACACACATCCAAAACAGCTTTTTTTTTTTTTAAAAGAAATTAACTCTGAAAGATCAATTATTTTAAATCACAGAGATGTGATAATTAACCTTGCACATCCAAAATCTTAATTTATCTCCCCACTTGAGATATCTAGGGCCTGTTCTCTTTTGGAGCACTTGACATTTAGATAGTTTTTTTCATTTTAAGCTGGTTTTATTTGATCTGGTGTGCGTTGATAAGTGCTCAACACCTATGTCAGTGTAATCTCAGGTGATTTATATGAGGGAAAAGGAGACTGAGTGCAATGTGGAAAAGTTTCATTTCCTTAACTTGGAGAGCATCGTACAGAAAATCTTATGAAGACAAGATGATGATCCATTTCTTAAAACTTAGATACGTTGAAGATAACATCATCTCAGATCTCAAAATCATTAGAAGAGCCTCTCCTACTTCTGTTCCAGTAGAGTTTTTTATTCCTGCCCTTTGTACTATTTCCATATCCTAATCTCCAGTTTCTAAATTTTTCTTTCTGCATTCCTGACCTCACTGTCAGTGGAACTTTCTTCTTAGTGCTCAGTATACCATATCTTCCAAATCGCAGTGGAATTGCAAATATTCATATTAAAGTTTCATCACAGGAAGCCCTGTTCCTTTATGGCCAGTTTGTAGCCCAAAATTTCAAGTTCTGGCATGTTTTTTTGAATGTCTTCTCTCTCCAGCCATCTCAGTGCACCTCCTGGAACTCTACAGTGTCCTCAGGATTCTTGGTAACTCCAAGGTGTTGCTGCCAACATACAACAGCAACAACAGCAGTTTGTGTAGAATAAATTCTTGAGTCTATTTTTAGTCATGATTATTTTTAGTCTAGCTACAATAATATTTGTAGTCCAAAGAACCCAGTTTGCTAATTCTGTATAATACTATAGTTAACACTCACACATGCGAACTTTCTAGCATCTACCCCACTCTTGGGTGTTTTGTCAACACTTTCAGTATCCTTCTGAGTATTAAGGTTGGCAGTGCTAGTTAACTTAAAGAAGGTAGGAGGGGGATTATGGTGAGTCATCAGCAGCATTTCTGCTTTGCCTCCAAGAGGAGTATCATGTTTGTAAAAGGAGGTTTCTTCCTTCTCTGGGAGGTAGCTGAGTATTGATAATGCAAAAATGATCCTTCCCGGGAGATATTCAAGACCCACCTGGATGCTTTCCTACTGTAGGGAGCCTGCTTTTAGCAGGGGGATTGGACTTGATGATCTCCAGAGGTCCCTTCCATCTCCTGTGATTGTTTAATTTCATTCACATTCTCATACTGGGTTATTAGTTGTTTAGTACACTATATATACTCATCAATCTATTCTTAGAGAAGTACTGTAATTACCTAGTATTTTGGATGTAAATTTTACTGATTGAGTTTCCTATTTATTAAAACAGGAATGATTATCTTCTGAGGATTATTTTCTTATTAATTATTACCCTGATCCAAACTATGTTTAAATGTTCTAAAAAGAGAGGGGAAAAATTAAAGCTGCATACAGAGGAAGAGGAAAAAATCAGGTCACTATACATAAAATGTATAAAATCCATGGGAATATGTTTTGGATTCCATACTTAATTTCTGCTATTATTACCATATTCTTCATACATCAAAAAGATACACTAAATAATCCTATTTTCTTCTCTAAAAATAAATTTAACTCCATGGATTTTATCAATATGTATACTGTATCTTTCCGACAGTACAATATATATAACATGCCAACAGGAGCATGCTAGTAAGATCAAATGAGATTGTATTAGCTTCATTGTTGAGTTCTGATGTTGGTGTTCATTAACACAGAAGGAAATGCAGCACTACAGCCAAGATTTATGTAATAAAAATTACACCATACTAAAAGTCCTTTTCAGATAACAAGGTCCTATTTTGTTCCTGTGTTATATTTACATTATTAATAAAAATATATCAGTTATGATTTCTGTGAACTTACTAAAAAACAACTCAATATTGCAAAAAGGTCAGTTAAATATCATTATTCTACTAATTTTGTGAATGATGGTCCCGAGAAACCGTTTAATTAATTTTCTTGTTGTTTTCTTGTTGGAAAATTTCTATCCATTAGATTTCGTGGCTTAAAGTTAGAGGATTCAGTTGCTTTTCTCTTGTGCTGTGCCTTACTGAATCAACAATGTTGTGCTGGTAACCAAATAAAGTGAGTGCCTGTAATTTAGTAAATCTGAGACAGTAACCAGGTATAGCAATTAATTACATAAAGAAGGGTGCTAATTCTGTTAAGCGACATGTATCTCACTTGCAACAATTTATTGGAGGTTCTGTTCTTTATAACTCCTTCCATGATTAATGTTTATCTTACTCTTACAAAAGTGAAAACAATATTTTCAGTAAATCACATTGCTCAAGTAGTTTAATATCAAACTGCTTATTGGGACTGCAGAACTAAACTGCAGAAAAACTGAACATGTGAGCCAGCAGTGTGCTCTGGCATCCCAGAAGGCCAACGGTATCCTGGGCTCCATCAGGAGAGGGGTGGCCAGCAGGGACAGGGAGGTGATTGTCCCTCTCTGCTCTGCCCTCAGGAGGCCCCATCTGGACTACTGCATCCAAGTCTGGGGCCCTCAATGCAGGAAAAACGTGAAACTGTTGGAGAGGATTCAGAGGAGGGCTACAAAGGTGATCAGAGGGCTGGAATACCTCCCCTATGAGGACAGAGTGAGGGAGCTGGGCTTGTTCAACATGGAGAAGAGAAGGCTGAGGGGGGACCTCATTGCGGCCTTCCAGTATTTAAAAGGAGATTATGAACAGGAGGGGAACCAACTTTTCAAAAGGATAGACAGTGACAGGACAAGGGGGAATAGTTTTAAACTGAGGGAGGGAAGGTTTAGTTCAGACATCAGGGAGAAATTCTTCACTGAGAGAGTGGTGAGGTGCTGGAACAGGCTGCCCAGAGAGGTTATGGATGCCCTGACCCCTGGACATTCAAGACCAGGTTGGATGGGGTCCTGGGTAACCTGATCCAGTACCAGATCTGGAGGTTGGTGGTCCTGCCTGTCACAGGAGGGTTGGAACCTGATGATCCTTGGGGTCCCTTCTAACCTGGGCCATTCTATGATTCTGTGATTAAAGGAGGTGGATTAAAAGGAGGAGGATTAAAAGGAGGTTTTTAAAAAATTCCTTCTTAGAGGAAGGCTAACTTGCTAACTTTTAAACTGTCAAACAATAAGGGTGATCGTTCAGGTGAAACAACAAGGTTAAAAAGAACGAATTTCAATATTACTAAAGAACATGTTATTGAACTGCAAAGCTTAGTCAGATATTTCTAGACTAAATATAGACCTTAAAGCAAATTGCATACAGAAAATCACTCAAAGTTTCAAGAATACCAAAACACTGAAATCCAGACTTTTCTATGGAAAAATAATTAGAAATTGTACTTACACTGTCTTGCTATTATGGCATTACTTACAATAATATGGCATACAAATTTGGATCTTGTTGTGTTACACTAAAAATTTATGTTAAATCAAGCATTCTGTCTTTAAGAAGTTGGTAATTCAAATCTTAAAAATAAGTAGCCTAGACAATTTCTGCTATCCAGGGATCACAAGATTAGGCAACATTCAACATGTGAATGAGCAAATTTGATGACCAGAAGGAACAATTGCTCAGTAAGCGTTGGTACACGTAGTCTCTGTCTCATTAAAATGAGACATCATTTTCATGTGTGAATGTTGAAATTCATATAATGTAAACAATATGTAAAGCATTCAAATAAGCGCTGTGCGCTTTATTCCTAAAGGCAACGTTGTAAGTGCATAGAACCGCCTTTAACTCTGCAGAGCCGAGGATTGATTTCGTTTATTTCTGAATAGGTATGCAGTAACATTATATAGAATCATAGAATCGTTAGAGTTGAAAGGGACTTTAAAGGTCATCTAGTCCAACTCCTCTGCAATCAACAGGGACATCTACAGCTAGATCAGGTTGCTCAGAGCCTGGTCCAGCCTGACCTTGAATGTCTCCAGGGACCACCTTTATGGGCAATCTGATCCGGTGTTTCACTACCTTTATTGTAAAAAATTTTTTCCTTACTTCCAGTCTAAATCTCCCCTCTTCCAATTTGAAACCACATCCCCTTGTCCTGTCACAACAGACCCTGCAAAAGAATCCGTCCCCTTCTTTCTAAATGACATCAGTGGCTCCCCCCTTGTCCATTGACGCAGTTACGCCATCATAGAAGGCCACTGTGCAGGTTGGACAGGATGAAGCAATGCTGGTTGTCTTCCATGACCTGCTTGTCTTCTGTGTGCCTTATCATAGCTTGCCGGAGGATCTGCTTCATGATCTTCCCAGCACAAAGATGAGTCTGACAAACAAGTAACAAACAAAATTCTGTTAAACATTTAATTTTACCTTCAGAGAGTTCATTGATGCACAGCAGTATTTATCTTCTCATAAAAGGACGAGTCTCCTACAGACAGCCCATGAAATGTTTTCTTGCTTCCCATTTCTATTCTACATTATCAAACATTTCAGGATTGATTTTGAGGTGCTCTGGCGTATTTTTCAAATAGCTAGTGAAGAGAAATACGAAGCTAGAAGAGCTGATACTCTTGACCTTTTAAGTTCATGCCCAGCCTTCTCAATCTTTACAACTTTTTCTTCTAGGTATTTCAACGAATAAAGCACCACCATTGTAATTCCCACAAATGAGACATTCTGGAACCGTTCTTATTGATTAGACATAATCTCCTTCTGTGGATAGCCAAACTTA
Organism: Penelope pileata; assembly: GCA_013396635.1. Classification (NCBI taxonomy): domain Eukaryota; kingdom Metazoa; phylum Chordata; class Aves; order Galliformes; family Cracidae; genus Penelope; species Penelope pileata. The sequence goes on along the minus strand of WBMW01005650.1, from coordinate 5,165,504 downwards.
TCTCACAGATTGTACAGTTCAAAGCTGAGTTCTAACAGAAAAAAATCACACAATATTTTCTGGCATGTTATTTCTTTGTGCTTTGTTTAATGGCATAATTCTTCAGGTGATCAAAGGAATTATGGACTCGGTGGACCTGAATGAGAATGAAGTTGTCCAATTCAGGACTCTTGGAAAGGGAAAAAGAAGACTAGTGAATAAGTAAAATAGAACTGAAGTTTCAGTAAGCTCAGCAAATCACTAGGTAAAATCTAATGTCTAGGGGGAAAAGAGATTTTGGAGGCACTGACAGTTCTTAAGGAAGAAATATTCAGACTAAAAGCAAAACCTGTTCTAAGATGAGCCATAGAAAGCTTAGTGAAGCATCAAGCTGGCTAATTAGTTCCTCAATGACTTTATTGTGAAAGAAAGATCTATGGAAAATAGAGAAGGAGTCCAAGTATTAAGAGCATGAATCTGATAAAACAGCACAGACAAGTAAGAGAAACATCAAAAGACCGGATATAAACAGCTAGCAAGGAACATAAGGAATAAAAGGGAGGATTCAGTAAGTATATCAGTAGTAAGAGGAAAATGAAGGAAAGAGTTGTTCTGTTTCTCAGATGAGAAGGAAAGTAAATAACTGATGTTTTGAGAAGGTTAAAGTGCTCATGTCTTTTCTGTATCAGTTTCTACTAAAAAGCTCATCTGTAATACATCTCAAGCTACTGACATTAGTGGCAAAAGAAAACAAACTTGTTACAGAATAAGGAAGGATCACAACATAGATGTTATAAGTCAGATGCTTACACATCAGATGATCTAAAAGAAATTTACTCAAATACTTGAGTAAATTGATTAAAGCTGTTTTGAGTCATAAGTGGTTTTCTTTGAAATCAGATTTGGTGAAGGTCCAAATAAGTGCAAAATGAAAAGCATATTACAGATTTTTAGAAAGAGGAGAAAAGAGGGGCCAGACATATGAAGTAGATGAAAACAATAACAAACAATTAAGCTGTTTATAAACATAAAAATAATAAGAAAATTGATGGCACATAATAACAAAAAAAGTCATGTCAAAACCACTCAATTTCCTTCTGTTAGAAAGTACTGAATGCGGCTGTGTGAAGCGGTAAATATCTTCATTTTTGTAATTTATGTGATATTGTAAAATAAGGATAGTCTATTAGTAAGCCATTAGAATACTACTACTACTACTACTAATAAGAATAAACTAATAGAATAAACTATTATGAAGTGTCTAAGAGGATCTATTGAGGAAGTAGTTTTCAGTGACACGCTATCTAACAGGAAAGATTCATTGAGAGTGATTACGTAGGAAGTTAGGTAGGGGATTAGGGAAAAATTTGGTAAAGAGAAATTTTACTGGAGATTTGTCTTGGACTGTTAGAGAATTTCATCTGATCTAGAAATAAACTAGCCATCCTGTCCTCAGCAACAGTTTCAATATAGTTGATCTTTTCACAGACCTTTCTACAGGACAGAAAACAGACTAGCTCTTTCTTTTTTCTTTTCTATCTCCCTTTTTTTTTTTTTTTTAATTGAATATTTATTCTCAAAGGTAAAAACTGTTCTGATTTTCTAAAAGAAAAAAAATGTTTTCCTTTATTAATGAATTATATTGTTTAAATTATTTGTCTGAATTCTTATGGTCTGTACTTTTAGAAATTTATGTCAGTTAAACATATTTCTTAGTCCAAATTCCACTTTTGGAATTCAGTTTTTTGTGATCGATTAGTCAGAAATGTCAAGAAATAAATAGTGTGTACTCTGATCCATTTATAGGCTTTCTCAGCTTAGAATCATTGCTTTGTCCTTGAAACATATTGCTTTGAACCTACAGTAATAATTAAAGAACAGCTTTTAAAAATGTATGACTTTATATCATACCTTCCTAACAGTATTATACTTAATTTTCTGATACCCACTGCATTTGTATTTCAGATCTCCTTGGGCTGTTCTTTTCTAAGTAGTATAGAAGACCATTGTCCTTTCTCCATTGCCCTTTAAACACAGACCAGAGTCTGATTGTTATAAATAAACAGTGCTGATCGTGAAACTTAAGATCTAGATATGATTATCTCAGCTCATTTACGTTGAGTATGTGTATTGAATTTAATTATAGGAAGGACCTCTGTGTTCTTCTGTAATAAGAAAATGATACTGGAAAATCCCAGATGTATTTATCTCAAAGTATTGATCATTCAAAAAATGGATGATGAGGCAGGCATAAAGCAGGTGTGAGTTGTTTGTTTAATAACACTTTCCCGTTCTCTTCTCCTTGCCCTCAAGGTAACAGACATGCTGAAATACATCAAGATGTGTCAGTGAATCTCTAACTAAAGGGAAGCACTCTGAAATAATTGATATTTACCATGTTGGTTTATTTACAAATTGACATGCTACAGCACAGTCATTTCCATATCCCTTCCAGGTATGCAGTTCAAGCAGAAATTCACACTTCAGTATTATTCATCAGTGATATTCATGTAGTTGACACAGAAATGCTGGGTGAGTTTTAAAAAGCCCTATGTGCTGAAAATGTTTTTTTGTTTTGTTTCATTGGAAGGATTTCTTTCTGTTGCTTTTGGTTTTCAAAAGTGTGAAATATGTAGATCACATACCATGTAGTAATAAGAAATCTTAGCTGAGAAGGTCTCTTTTAATATGAAGAATGGTGAAAGGAAGGCAAAGAATAAGTAGGCGGATTGACAGTGAGTACTGTCGGTGACTCCTTTAGAAATACTTTTCATGTTGGCATTAGCAGGATTATCTGACTGGAATCTGGAATATAGAATCTGGAAATACATGCTGAAGTTATGCTGTGTACTTTGGATGTGAGCAGTGCTAAGACACATGGTGATGTAAGATTTGGTTACTGTTGTAAGACATAGCCAGAAGTCTTCCTGAGAGCCAATTAACAAACACAAGTTTCCTGTTATAAAGACCCCATAATGACGTTTCAGTCCATGAGAAAACTGTCAGCAAGAAAAGTTGATTTTGGAAAGAAAATTTTGAGTGTTAGCAGTGTATGTTTATTTTACTTCTTGATTGTTGTATAATATAATGAAAATAGTTTACATTTCAAGTAGTTCTAAGTAAAAGATGATTTTTACAAAAAAACACCTTTTTTCCCATCAACCTAGAAATTTGTCCAGCCGCAGTGTCTGATATAGGAAGAAGGTTGCAAAAATGAGTTAACCGTAATAATCTAACAGAATACCTCATTTGTAGTTCTACACTTTTTTCAGATTTAGTACCAAAGTGGAAACAAGCTCTGTTTTTGCACGTACTAATAACCTCCTATGACAAGATTAAAAATGTAATTGAATTACACAGTTCAAAATTGTAGTGGCAAAAAGGGAACTTGATTGGTGCATCAGTTTGAATATTTCTGCAGTGTATTTCATGATAATTAGTCACGGTACATTCAGCTGGAACAGCTTAGTGTATGAGCATCTCCTTGCCGTTTGTTCTCTCTCTACTCAGTATCTTAAATTTGTGCTAATTGTAAAAACAATAAAAACTGCTGAAATGGAACAATTATGATGCCTGCCTTAATATCAGGGTTTTTTTTAAACCTTGAAGGGAATGTATTTCTAGGAAAACCGTCGTCCATATATCACGTTGTAGCTGACAGTTTATCTCAGCAGTAGTGTAACCGTGCCATGCAGTCACTGCTAACAGGATGTCTTAGCTCAAAGACATAATATAGATAAATATCTAGAATGTAGTCAGCTTAAAAGAGTTATCCAGCTGATTTAATTAGTGTGCACTATGCTCCCTGGGGAAAGGAGTGACAACAACAACAAAAACTTGGCATAGCATTCTGGTGTAGTTTTCTTGTCTGACATAGTAAACTGATATGCATGTCACCTGAAAATGTAGCTGTCGTGGGCAATTCTCTTGCATTCTTCCTCTGTTTCATTCAGTTATTTTTTTTAAACATGTATCTTCACTAGAAGAATTATACCTCAGAGTTCAGCCAGTTGAAAAAACAGATCAGAGACATTTTCAGTGAGGCTATTCCAACTGCATATACGCTGCAATACTAATGAGGGTTAGTAAGGCAACACATAGAAGAAGCAGAGTAGAAAAAAATCAAAATTTGTCCTTGAAAAAAGGGGGCAACAGAAGCTTTCTAGTAAGTGAAGGAGCTAGTGTTCTCTTAAGTAAAGACTGTTCCAAGCCCCCTCCCCCCCCCCTTTTTTTTTGTCAGACTGAACTGTGATCAGGCAACCTGATTCATTTTCAGGTCATAAAAATTTCTCACAACCTGACACTTACCAATGCTGCTGCATATTCACAGAGTTGGAATTCTTTAAATTTCTGCAACTGGTTAAAGTATCCTCTATTGAATTAGATTAAAAGTAACTGCCAACCCTTAGCATAGTGAGGATGATGACCAATTAGACCTAAGCTTAATAATTGAAGGATAGAAGAAGTTTCAAGGAGATTGGACAGTCAGATAGGTAAAGACAAGCAAGAGTGCTGGTCAAGAATCATCAAACTTTGAAATGCATATTTTAGTCAACAAAATTTTTCATTTAAAAATCCCATTTATTGCAAATGCACTTCTTACATGAAAGATGCCCAAGTTTTCTATAAGACACTTCTGAAATGTACTGTAACTAGATAAGGGAAAAGTAAGTATCACAAAACTGCTTTTCTTCAGAATGAGATGTGGTTTCTTCTTGAAGATGCTCTACACTGCAATAATGTAATACAGAAAGAAATGTGTAGAGAAGACACCTGTATGTTATTTCAAATCCTTTTGTTTTATCTTCTCTTGGCCAAAACCAGAAAAGTATTTCTTAAATGGTGGTACAGAATAATTTAAAAGCCAGGAGTTGTTAAATTGTTAACCTTTGCTAAAACTCTCAGTTTTCTTTCCTCTATATTTAGAGTAGATAATGTGATACATGATTCATCATGCGTAGTCTCCTTCATTATGCAAACACGAATATACATAGATATGGTAAAAATTGAGATTAGTCTTTATGCCTCTTATTCTGAATACAAATATCTTCACATTGCTGACATTGAGGAATCCCAAAGAAATAATACAAATAAAGAGAAACAGATATGAGTGGCACATTAAAAATCATGCATAATTAAATGTTCCATTTTTCTTCAAGATCAGAGTGATGTGAATGACCCTCTCACACTTTCAAAGATTATGAAAAACACCCATAAAAACAAAACAACAACCACAACACTAAAACAAACAAACATAAAAACACCATCACCAAACCACAATGTTTTAATTATTGTGGCTTCTTTGAAGTAGTATTATCCTTATGAGCAGCTCTTGCTGTCTGATGTTACAGTTTCTAGCATTTGTATGAAAGGTTCTGTTTTCAATTGCTTATGACTTTACAAATCTGCAAAAGAATAGCTTTTTTTTTTTTTTGCATGAATGTTCTGCCAGACGAAAATTGCCCACAACCCCAAATTACTTCGTATTAGACAGTTGACAATATGGTGAATTGATTTCCAAAAAGGAAATAGTTATGGAACCTTTTATTTTATTGTGACAGAATGACATTTTCTTTTCTTTAAAAAGTGCCAACAAGTTGATGTTTTGAAACTGAGTATGATCTTTGACAGATGAAATACCTTTTTGGGTAAAAATGCTCACGGTTGGCAAAGTTGCTTGGCTTTTGAAAAAAATGTATATTATTTAAGTTGCAGTTGGACCATTTATGGGGGCCAGAGAGATGAATACAAAAAGATCTGATCTCACTCTAATCTTAAAACCTGTGATGGAATCCAAGATTTCTGATTCCATTCCCTATCTCTGAAATCCACAGGCTACAACAAGTGACAGTCCTCTGTTGCTGTTAATTTTAGTTCCATGAAAGAAAATTTTAGGTAGTAACGGTTTGATTTTGAACATTTTGTACATCACTGGTGAGACTTAAGGTAGCTTATCACATGTAAGCTTGGATGTCCATTTTTTCATTAAACATTAGCATTAAAGAAATTGATGCTATACAGAAAAGAACTATAAAAATTGTTGGAGAAAGGAAGATTTCAGTAAGAGACAGAGAACACTGACCCACAGTCAGTTTTTCAGTTAAGAATTAAGAGCAACTGCTTGGGAAGTGGACTTCTCCAATACTGATGGCTGATTACATGCAGCATATGTTTTGTCCTCTGATATAACCAAGATCCTGTTAATCTTCCTGCATTCAGATTCTGTTGATTCTGTTATGATGTCTACTCTGTTTTGGTTTTGTTTTCCTGGTTAAGAAAATAGAACTATTGAGAATTTGTTTTCCTTTACAAACTTTCTACCTTATCATAAGGGTTTTCTCACTGTCTGAATGATGTATTCAGAGAATCTGTTCACTTTTGTACGAAGCCACTGATTAAACTATTACAAGCATGCAGCTAAATGTATGTTCACTTTCTCGCTTGGCCCCCAATTATATTTATAATGATCAGTATGTAGAAAAATGATCTTGAAACTCAATGTGCATGCAAAGAACATGGGAAGTATTTTCTAGAAGTGTCTCCAAGATGATCTGGTAGTACTTTTCAACATACAGGACAATTAATTCCTTGCAATTTGAATTCAGTATTTTGGCAGCAATTTACTTCCAGTTTGAATCTGGCCTATTCACTGCTGAGTGTTCCTTGATGTATGAAATTTGATAATTGCAAATAGGCATTCACCTGTGTTCTGCATTCTCTCAGATTGTGCAATTCCTGCAGTTCTTGTATTTACAATTTATTTTGAAAAGCTTCAATTTTAGAGCGTGAAGTAAAAGTCAAAACCCAGCAGTTTAGATCTGTCACATATCTAATTCATTTTTATCTTTGCCTTATGACAAATACACATTATGTACTTCTTTTTCCGTACTGAGAAATAGTTATGCTTCTGTTGTTGTGCAGGATGTTCCTTACATACCACATGAATGACAGTAACAGAATTTGGCTTGTCAGCTGCACACACTTGTCTGTTACAAAGTATGACAAATTACTTTGCTCCTGACAGAACACACAAAAAGTGTCAAACATTCAATTAAAAGTACAAATAAAAATATTCACAAGCATAGTTTCTGTAGGCTCAAATCTTCTATGAGGATACGACAATTGACATCAGTGACTTCAAATAGATTATTGTAAGCGTAGCTAAGTAGACCATTGTGTAGTAATTTAGAAAATATTTTGTTGTGGTTTAACCCAGCAAGCATCTAAACACCATACAGCCTTCACTCACTCCTCCTTTCCCAGTTGGATGGGGGAGAGAATCACAAATAAAGGTACAACTCATAGTTTGAGATAAAAACTGTTTACTAAGACAGAAAAGGAGAAGCAAAATGACAATAATGATATATATATATAAAGCAAGTGGTACAGAAAGCAATTGCTCACCAGCCACCTACTGATACCAGCCAGACCCTAAGCAGTGGCTGCCCGCCCAGCCAAGTCCCCTCAGATTTATGGATTTTTCATATGATGTCATATGGTATGGAGTATCCCTTTGGCCAGTTTAGGACAGCTGTCCTGTTTCCATCCCCTTCCAGCAACTTGTGCACCCCAGCCCCTTTGCTGGCAGGGCAGCATGAAAAGCTCAAAAACAGAAACATCCGTGGCTCTGCACAGTGCTGCTCAGCAACAACTAAAACATCAGTGTGTTATCAGCATTGTTTTTTCTCCTAAAGCCAAAATATAGCATCATACCAAACACTGTGAAAAAATCAACTCTGTCTCAACTGAAACCAGGATTAGTAAATTGTTTGAGTTTATTCAGAAGCCTCTCAGCTACCATATAATAATAATAATAAAAAGTCATGAGAGCGATGCTTGCTGCAGTACTGCAAGACAGCTGAATTTGCATGTATTTTTAATTAGTTCTCTAGCACAATTGTGATTGTTTAGGTTTTTCTTTTATCCAAATTAGGCACTGACACGGTTCTGAGGACAGCTAAGTATGAGAACTACTCCAAAAGTAATTATGTTGGCCCATGGCATCAGAGTGGTATGGCAGTAGAGGCTGAACCTTCCCACCAACTTTCTGTTTCCTTTTGTTGCCTTGTGACAGTTGGCAGCAGAGGGGCAGTCTAGGAAAATGTCGTCTGATATGGAAGTGTGGATGGACCAAAGGGGTGGGATTGGATTCCTCCACACAGAAAAAATTGCACTATTTGACATTTGTTGACTCTTGCTGAAAGTTTATGGAGACCAAACAGTGGATGTCAACACAGTGAGGTGGTGGGTGGTGCGTTTCAGTAGTGGCAACAACAGTGGGTCACCTATGCTAGTACAGATTTCTTTGAGTTCAGCATGCAGGCTCTTGCTCATTGCTGGTGAAAATGCAAAGCTAATGGTGGTGACTCTGTTGAAAACTAGTGTTTCATAGCTGAGACTTTGCTCTATCAAATACTGTTATTGTGCTCTTTGTATCCTTTGTAATTTACATAGAAATAAATAGGCATTACTTTTGGATCAACATACATTCAAAAGGTTTTTCAAGAGGAAAGAAGAATCAAGTATTTAGTAAAGCAATGGAATTTTATCTTTACTATTAAAATGGAACAAACACTTATAAATATGTCTATTTATCACTACTTTTCAATGCATTCAGCCGTTGCAGTCTGAGACAGTTACAGCCACTGGTTACTAGCTCTACACAGGTATCATATTTGTAACCATTAATATGCAGACAGGAGATGATTAAATGCACTTGTGATAAAATGTGACATCATATTATAAATGAGAATGGAAAATGAATTTATAACCATAAATCATGTATTAAAGTGTATGTGACAAGCTCAAACTGATGAAGACAATGCAGAAATAGCAAATACTGTAAATGCCAGTTTCTTGATAAACAATAAGTGTTTTCTTCTTCTAATGTTCTATTTTATGTCTAGTTTTTGATTCAATTTACTTGCTTCAGCTGAAAATAACAGCAGAGGTGTGGCTCTGTACAGAGGTGTACATCTAAATCTGTTAACATAGAATTCCAATTTGGTGATATCAATCTACATTCCTTTCTAACATTAAGAACATGAAATTCAGGAAATTCTTCATCTGAAAGTTTAAATGTAGTAAAAATGAAACAGCAGTTCTATCTTCTACAATAGATAAGTGCTTTTCCTAAGCTGTGCTCTAGAAATTAAATAAACATTCCATCTGCTTAAAGTGAAAACATTCACAGACCATCTTGCAAGAGGTTCCATTGTTCATACAACTTTGTCATATGTTTGTGGACACCCTGAAGGAGCCTGAAGGGAATGTATGAGGTCACAGAGACCATCTTCTCGGTCTTGAACACAAAAGACAACCTGTGTCTAAAAACATGGTTATTTTTCCAGTATAATAAATACTTTTTTTTTTTTAAAAAAAGGATATTTTCACTGAACTCAGATTTCTGCTTACACGATCGTAGGCTCGATAGTCCCGTGTGAACTTCAGTGAAGCTATTCTTTACAGCAACATACTTTGTGGTTTAAGTTCTCCTGGCTCAGAGATTTTATCTATATCATTCCAAGCACTGAATCCTGAGGTCATTTTTTCCTTTCTTGCTTTAAGCAATCTATATTGTCTGATTATTGATACAGCATCTGCACGATTGGTCCAATGTCAGATCTATCACGTACATAAAAATCATTGGACTATGTTTAGTCTGTGCACAAGAGGACTTTTGGAGTTTCCATGAGGCTACTTAAAGCTGTTGTGGAAATCTCAGACAAAGTAGTATCATCTTTACCTTTTGAAAAGGAAAAGAGAAAGAAAGGAAAGTACTTAGAAAAAAAAGAAGCTTTATGTAAATATAATACTGAGAGTAATTACAACTTTAATGAAGAGAAAGTCTTGGTCCTTGATGGAAAGCATGAAAACTTTGATTAGATAAACATAAGCTTTTTGTGTATCTTTACAATACAGTACAGTGCTGCCAGGAACAATTCTCTACAGGACATTAAAAGGTGCTTAGTTACTTTAATGTCCAGTCTTATTTAACTCCTTTTTGTTATTTACTTGCATATCCCTAATACTTAATGTCCCAAATCAGGATTGTGATGGAGTGTCTTTGGTGCTTGTGTGAACATAGAGGAAAAGACAATATTTTGGCTGAAAAAAAAATTTAGGCTAGCTAAACAGAACAAAAAAAAAAAGGCAGTGTGGGAATAGGCACAAGCAGATAAAGCAATTTGTCCAAGGCCACACAGAAGGTCAATGCTAGAGCTTGGAGTAGAACTCAAGATTTCTGACTTCCAATATTAGGGTTCTAATAAATAATTCATTTAATTTCCCTGTTTTTATCTGCTAGCAAAACATTCATGAGTGTGCTCTGACAATCTCTGAGTCATTCAGTATTCATTCAGAAATCCTTTTTTCTAAAAAGCTGAAATGTTCTTTGATTGTAGTTATCTAACATTCTGGATCCTAATTCGTGTTATGCTGACCAGTTGTGTGGGAATATAAGGCCTTTCTCCCACCACAGACACACCTCATTTACCCTATTGGATCCCCGTGTATTTAGTGGGGGAGTGCAGAGGAGGAAAGAGCCAGAGTTACTCAGGAAAAATGAAATTACGGTTATACTTAAAAGCTTGCAAGATGAAAGACATATTGTAGTTTTGCTCTGAATAGTCGGCATGATGTTTTCTAAATTCATTTATTGGAACTTACATTGTAGGTATTTTGAATGACCAAATATGTGTTGTGAGAATTTGTTTTCTTGAGCATGTTTACAGTCTCACTTCTTACAACTCTTTCTGCTAGAAATATTCAACTAATCGATAATAAAATTTCTATTAAACAAAATTACATGTGTGCCCTGACAGTCTGACTAAAATCTTATGTGTGCGTGAAAGTAAACCTGTGGAAAATGTGAGAATTTGCGGATGACTTTCTCAGTCTTTAGCTCTTCCCCGTTTATTTCTAATGTCCATCAGCATTCCTATTTTCCCATTTTGAAAAGAAAATATTTTAGCACTTGCATAATGAGGCTTAGAGAGTGCTATCTGATTTGCAGTGTGTCTCAAATAAGAATGAAAGGCAAGTGCTCAGGATTGTTAATTTTCTTGAATGACTTTAGTGAAGCCAGTTCATGCAACTTGAGGATATGGCCTCTGAAATGCTTTGTTAGCCAAGAAACAGTCACTAGTTTCCGTCACTGATGTTTTTCAAGAGTTATTCATAAATGAATGCTTTCTGTCAGGGGAGAAAAAAGTCCAAACTCCAAAGTAGGAATTACTCTCTATGTATCAAACCATACTGTGGAGCATAGGGAGTAGAGAACCTATTAGAAGTGAAATGATGAAAATGTTGAAAAACCAGTTTTTTTTTTTCGTAGGAGTTTCGTCTTACATCTCAGGAAATTGTTTCCTTGCCATTGCCCTGTGAAGTTGGAGGAAATGACAACCACTGAGTTTCATAGGGCAATGAAGTTTTCTAATGATCAGTCATCACTGTTGCCTGTGAATACTGCGGAAAAAAACGCTTGTTTTGTTGTACGCTTTAAGACCACATTGTAGAACTGTGGCATTCCCGTAGGTAGAGTCCATATACTCTGAGCAGATGATGAATCTCAGACAGAAGATGACTGGTATGTCTTTCCTGGAGCTTTGCATCATAAGATAAGAAGCTGAAATGCAAGTAGTAGCAAAGTGAAAATGAAAGCAAAGAATAGTTAGAAAAATTTTCATTGCTCACATTTTTTTAAAAAAATCTATTTCAAAATGGTAATAATCTTAATCCACCATGATACATCTTTTTTTTTGTTTCCATCTTCTGAGAGTCACAGCAATAATTCAAGATGTTACATATAGACAATATATATGCAACTATTCATCATTTCCTGTGTTGATATTTTTCTGTGATTTAGTGGCTGATGAATGAATTTTACATTATAGTGTAATATTTCTTCTGAAAGTAGTTTTGGTAGCTACAGCAAAAGCATCACTACATATACCAGTAGTGCTCAATTGTTCCAATTATACTGTGACCACTACGTAACAAAAATTTTATTAGAGATGTTATGTAGAACTGGTTTAAAGGAATTGAAATTGAAGTTGTATGAAATTAAATAATAGGAATTCTGTAAGTGACCTATGTATAATCATTATGTAAAGTGTAATTCTATTTTGTGGTCAAAAATACACACTAGATCTTAAAAACAGTGTGTTGTTTTCAAGAAGAGCTGGCTCTACTGTTAGCTGTTATGTGTTAATAAGGTAAATTGTTCCAAAGTAGCTTCTAAGACACTGTGCTGTTTGTGTGTCACATGTTGGAATTTGCATAATTTATTTTCCCCAGTAAATGAACCAGTTAACTGTCATTTTGTTCATTTTACCACTTTTTCCACTGTTGTGGCTAGCTAAGCATCAGTAGAAGTTCAAGGAACTACATAAAGTAGAAATGACTGAATACATCTTCATGCAAATAGAAAAGTTTTCATCATCAGAAGTGGTTCAATCTTCAGAATGTTGACTGTCATGTCAATATTTATTACCTACTTAAACCTTCCTTGTTGTTCCATAGTGTAGCTCTTTAATGCGTTATGGTGCAACCCTTCTTGCAGCCTTTCCTTCTTTTTTCCTTTGAAGTGAAAGAACTTAAAAAAAAAAAAAAAACTTCTTTAAACTCAAGAAATTTCTTACAGCAGTTTCAATTCTTTTATATAGTATTCTTAGCAATTAGGCCAATGATTTGACATCTGAAATGCAGGTTTAGAGGCAAAGGCTATTTTTTAGGTAACTAATGGATTGCTCTGGTTACCGTTCTGGGTTACCAGTGGAGTTAAATACCATTAGGTTTCCATTCTCAGGAATGCAAAAAAAAAAAAAAAAAAAAAAGGTGCTTGGTATTGCTGAGTTTGCCTTCAGAATACAAAGCTTTCAGTGGAGAAGTAGAACACTTTTATAAAAAAATTTATTAAGTTAATCATGGTTGACTTTTACCATTTTCCCCTGAAATATTATTTTGAACTTCAACTATATAAAGTAAATTATTAAATGAGGTAGCATATCATTAAAATATAATACAGTTCTGTAAATCTGGCAGGTATATGCAATGTGGAAAATAGGTTTTTACAATCGCTGGGATTTATTTACAGTGTTTCAAGTTAATTACAAACACTTTTTTTCAGCATGTAACGAAAGCTTAGAAATATTATGTCATGCTGTGTTCTGAGTATAGGTATTCTCAATAGACCAGAGTAAATATTAACTAGCATCACCTGTATTGACAGAGTAAGTATTTTCTTCATTAAATGTTAGCACATTTTTCCCAATTCCTAACTCTTCGTGTAATTTTTCCATTATTGGACAAACAGGAAGAGACCCACACAGCCTGAAAAGGAATATTTCAGTGCTGCTACCTGATTTATCTTTCTTCACTAACATTATTCTGTTTGGTATTCTACAAGATCTCTCAGAAAAACCCTGGAAAGGAGAAGTAAATACTTGACACAGCTCTTTATTACATTCCAAGGTTTTTAGCATAGATTACTTATCCATAGAGGAGTTTCTCTGAGTGACTGGCATGCACAGAGGTGCAAAAAATCTTACGAAAGGATTTTAAAAAATAACTACAATAATAATAACTTAATTCTGTGTATATACATAGATAGGTAGATATAAAGCATTCTAAGCACACTTACCGTGGTGAGCCAAGTGGATATTGCTCATTTAACAAAATCTCCATTCTGTTTTCATGTCCTGATGGAAAATAAGATAAAGATAGTGGAAAAACTTCTGTTCACTCAGGTGAAGGTTGCATTGAGCCTATGAGGCATTGTAGTATTGTTCAAAATATGATAGTTAATGCAAGGAAGTTAGTGTTGAAAGCCTCTTGATAAAGCAGTGGTTTGGACACTGCTGGGTGCAATGCCATTATTTTCAGGAAAAGTGAGAATATGCTTTGGAAGTGCTTTGTTTATTTTAAAGAAAAAGATATTTCTATCTAAACAGGAAATTAAAAAAGAGAGTTAAATAGGAAAGTTTTGTTCCCACCTTTTTAGGAGGCCTATTTTCTAATAAAAATGTATCTACCGTGATCACCATTAAATGTTTCCCAGTACATACTGCATAAATATGAATGTGTAAAACTGAACTGTGATGGAAGACTTTTTTGGTTAGTGTATTTATAAGGTTTGGATACTCTCACTCCCAAGTAGTTTATTTCTTTATTTTTTTTCGAGTGGAATTTAGCATGACACATTTCAATACATTATACTTTTCCAGCGTATGTATATGTAAAATGTGTAATTTGATTACCAGTATGGTATTTGAGAGGCTAATATAGCAGTCAAAATATAGGGGAAAATACTCTTTCTGTCTATGAATATTAGAGCACTCTTCTCTCTTATACCTAAGATATACAGTTGTTAAGATAAAAAGTTTATTAAAAAAATCTTTATGTAATACCACAAGGATACTCTCCAAATTTAATACAGAGCAAGTTACATTGTTTGATTTTTGCTTTATTTCTTTTTTAATGAAATAAATTTTAAACTTGGGTTAAATCAATACAGCGAAGAATAATTTAATGAAAAAAAGCCACAAATTGTATTTTCTTTCTTTTTCAAAATAAATTAATTCACGAAGTGCTTTATCTTGTTTAAAACTCAGCCCAAGAGATACCAAATAATATTTTTAAATGTGGAAAAAAGAACTCAGTACAGTGGGGAGAGATTTAACAGCACTGATAAATACAATCTAAACATCAATTCTTGTTGGCATTGCTTTAACCACACACTACTTCAATTTAATGAAAATCTTATATTAGTTCTTAACACTGTAGCACTTGATTATAAAAATATTATAATTTACTGCTTCAAAGCCTTATTTATCCAAATATGTAAAAGCACAATCTGCCATGAAAACTATGAAGAAATAATAATTGTAAATGAGATAAGTAAATTCCAGCCAGGATAGTAATTTCACAGTACTTAATCAAAAACAATAACCTATAATGAAGCTTGAGAAAAAAAGTTGAGTAACAGGCATATTTCTTCTGTAAAAATATCTGGATTCAGAAGGTGTACTTCAAGAAATTTGTTGATCTCTCTCCCCCTAAACACCTATTTTTAAGAAAATGATTAGATCTTTATTTCATCATTCATTATAATTAGAACTCTATGATGACTTCTGAAAGAATTCATAAAAATACAAAAGCCTCTTGTGTAGTCATGGCTGAGGAGAACCTGTTTATTCTTACTTAATTAGGAACTCTAATAGCAGCATATTCCAGTTAGTTCATGCTTGAAATACATAAAAAGGCAATCAGACAGCCCTATGCTTAGGCTCCTGCGGAAGATACTTGGACTCCTGTTCATAGCTAAAAGCGGGAGAAGTGTCATAGCCAAGTGCCAAAATTTTTCTGTAAGAAAGCAAATATTCTGCAGGTACTGTGCTTGTTCGTACTCTTCTGGAATTAATATTTTCAGGTTGCTGGACACTTACTGAAACGAGTTTTTTATGTAGGCAAGGGTCTGCTGGTATTCAACCTCCATCTAACACCCAAAAGGAGAGAATTTTTTTGTTATTATACTATTTTGTTTTCAGTCTGTCTTGGTGCTTGCTTGCTGGGTTTGATTATGACCTTATGTTTAGTTGAAGATGTTAAACGCTTTTCTATTTATCCATGGTGTTAGTTGTAATCCTAAGGAAAAACAGTTTTGAAAACATTATTCAAAAAAGTTAAACTTTCTGGATAAGGTGAAGGCCAAATGGATTCTGACACATGCAGAAAGAACAGCCACTGAAGTTTTTGCTGACTTACTGAGGACATGCTAAAGCTATTGAACTTCAGCTGTATCAAAATAAACCTGCCCTCTGACAACCCTGCAAGAAAAATCTGGAGACATGATGTTATTAAATGAAATGGCTAACATTTTTGCTATTGCTATGCAGAAGTAAAGTGTTAGAGAAAGAGAAAATGTCAGACTGGGAAATAAGATCACTCACAAGTTTGCATCCGTACTAGAAAAATAATTCCTGGGATGATCCCCAAAAGGTTTTGGGAATGCAATACATTGACTGAGGAAAATACTGTGGGAAGAGAAAGGATTTGTCTGAGAAGGACACTGGCTTGCTGGTGGTGCCGTCAAGGCTCCTCTGCAGTGGTCTGTAGCACAAACATTAACAGAGTAAGAAAGACTGCAGTCTGAGGAACGTTAGACCTCATTAAACCCAATGTAATCTAAAATGCCCTTTCAAGTCAGAATAAAAGGTGTGGTAGAAAACAAAGGCAGAGGAAGGTTGTTGGCACCTCAGGAGACAATCCTCATGGTAGAGTTTGGGAACCACAAGTGCTCATCTGTTGTGGTGTTTCCCAGAATTTTAAGGATTTTTATCTTGCCAAGAGAGCTTCTGCAGAACAAGAGACTGGCTCTTAAAAACCATGTTATTTTTTTCCTCTTCTTGGTCAGTGTAGCCAACTGGTGAAACTTCTGCCTAGATGAAGTTATTTTCTTGCTATGGTGCTCATCTGCAAGCCTTGAGACAATGATTTTTTCTGCCAATACTGAGGCAAGGGAAAATAGCTTGTATACTATGATGCTTTGCAGTTTATTCATGTTGTCTTTTTGCTTTATAGCCATGCATCTGTTTTTCTTCCTTCTACTTCTTTACTCAAAGGGTGATGGGGCACTGGCACAGATTGCCCAGAGAAGCTGTGGATGCCTCATCCCTGGAGGCATTCAAGGCAAGGTTGGATGGGGCCCTGTGCAACCGGGGCCCTTGGCAACCCTGCCCACAACAGGGGAATTGGAACTAGATGATTTTTAAGGTCCCTTCCAACTTAAGCCGTCCTATGACTCTATGAATCTATGACAATTACTACAAAACGTGGAAGTGATGTCAGGGAGAGCTTCAGAATGCTGCAGGTACTCAGTAAAAGGCTTGCAAAAGGAAACAGGGTTAGGCTTGGAATCATTTTGCCACCTCTTTCTCGTTGTTCTCTCAGTTCTATTAAGAAATGCTGTAATACCTGTGATTTTAGGATAAATTTCAAATGTCTGTCTTGTTAACTGTTTTATAATTACTGTATGAATGCACAGTGTTTGTTCCAGACTCAGAGCTGCTAAATAGTA
Source organism: Penelope pileata (assembly GCA_013396635.1). NCBI lineage: Eukaryota > Metazoa > Chordata > Aves > Galliformes > Cracidae > Penelope > Penelope pileata. Next base: position 5,148,448 of record WBMW01005650.1, on the reverse strand, counting down.
GTTTGTATGTGTAAGGAGGAATCACAGAATCACAGAACTGTAGGGGTTGGAAGGGACCTCTAGAGATCATCGAGTCTAACTGCCCTGCCAAAGCAGTTCCCTAGTACAGGTTGCACAGCTGGGCATCCAGACAGGTCTTGAATATCTCCAGGGAAGGAGACTCCACAACCTCCTTGGGCAGCCAGTTCCAGTGCTCCATCACCTGCACCATGAAGAAGTTCTTTCACATATTGGTGCAGAACTTCCTATGCTCCAGTTTTTGGAACAGGCAGCTTTTGAAAGGTTGGTGCATTTTTTCTTTTGACTGCTGTTATACTTAGCAGTTCGACCCAATTCTGTGGGCCTACTCAAACTTAGTACATTACATATATGCAGATGACTTTGTGTGTGTTTGAACATATGATACTTTATGTCACCAGGAACTGGAAGACTACAGGTTGCATCCTATAATCCTTCTGAGGACAGGAATAAAGAAGCATGATGAAATGTATAAAATATTGATTGAATTACCAGGAAAGCTGTGCTTTCCATCATTTCTGCAGATATTAGAAGAAGAATATTGCTGGAATAGAGCATTTACATTTTATTCTAAGTTTGCTTTGTGTCCCTTTGGAAGATATCACAATTAATCCTGTGTAAGCATTATTAGAAAACGGAGCTTTATTAAGACTCCATTCTCTTTCTGGTTAGCAGCTTCTAAATCTTATAATAGTGAGTATCAATACATTTTTTTTTAATGTTTTACATTACATTTTTTGACATTGCAAAAGCAGCTTCACTAATTAAGACATTCTTTTAAAATTTGCATGGAAATGTTTGTTTTCAAGTGACTTTCATAAAAGTTTAATGAAACTGAGCTGTTAGATTCAGCTCTTTGTCTTGTGTAGAGCAGTCTGACTTTTGGAACACACAGTATGTTTACACTTCAACTTGCTACAGCATATCAATTAGTAAACATGCTTATGAAATTGGCCATTTAAAACAACATTTTTGTACTACATACAGCCTCGTAAATCACAGGATGCTGACAACATGAAATGCCAGCTGTGAAATGAGAAACTGATGAAAATGCAGTAATTCTAGATTTTAATATAATATAAACCATGTCAGCAATATTTGTGAATAGCAGCTGTCAAGATTTCATTTGAACTGCATGTATTATGGTATTTTTATATTCTGTTCTTTTCTGATAATTTAGACCTTCCTTTACCACCTCCAACCTTTCTATACAAGCTTTGTGAGGATTGGAGATTTCTGTAAAGATTTTTACTGAACAGCACGAAATAGATTGTCACATTGAAACAGAAATACTAATTACAATGATCATAGAAAACTGAATTCAAAAAATATCACATTGTATCATACTGCTATTGCTTATTTTAAAAGCAATATTTCATTAAACTTAGAAAAAAATGTTTCATTTATAAATGCAATATAAATGCAATCTCTTGATGAGATTGTGATCTACACAGTCTTACTCTGCAAAGAAATTTGGTAGATCTAAATGGATCTTTAAGTGGTTTAGATAGTAGTTCTAGAGTCAGATCAACCATGTATGTAACTTAGTGTCTGCGCAGAGTCTTGCAGTACTATATGTTTACTAAGAATTTATGAAAAAAAAAAAAAGGCTTTAAAAAAAAATAGGAAATTCTTCACTGTGGCGGTGGTGAGACACTGGAACAGGTTGCCCAGAGAAGTTGTTGATGCCCCCTCCCTGGAAGTATTCAAGGCCAGGCTGGATGGGGCTTTGGGCAACCTGGTCTAGTGGGAGGTGTCCTTGCCCATGGCAGGGGGGTTGGAACAAGATGATCTCTAAGGTCCCTTCCAACCTGAACCGTTCTATGATTCTATATGTATCTAAAATTAAAGGCTGAAATGCCTGAAAGAAAAAAAATATCTTCTGAGACACTTGTAACTGCGTATCCATCAAAGGTATTAGTCTCCAACTGTAAAACCTCTACAATTTTTCTGTATGTTCTTTGATGTTCTTGTATGATGATTGTGTGATGATTCTTATATGTTTTATTTTTATTTCCATCATCTCCTAAGTGTTCAACGAATGTTCCTCAACTTTGAATGTGATTTGAATTGCTGGTTTTCAGTGAGTGATCCAATCATAACTAGTGAGGTGCCTCTAAAATAAAGAATATATATTCAGATGTCTGGCAGCAGAGATCACCCAATTTGTATTGAGTTTGTGGAAGATAGAAGTGAATTGCTGTCCTAATTTAATATGATTTGCTTCAAAAATCAATGTCTAAAAGCATTTAACCCATTCTTTGAAAAAACAGTTGCACCACAAAGTTGTGATATGTGGATTTTGCCACATGCAAGGTATTTTAAAGGGTTTTTTCTCTCTTGTATTAGGTATTAGAAATTTCTACATTTAGCTTGTTTATATTTGTCTGTGGTTCTTCCATCCGCTTTGCTGTTTGTATATTTGTATATCTCCATTGAATTAGAGTATTACACAGCTGTGGGAAACTTCCTTTTAATGTTTATTCTTTTAGGCCTGTAAAGTGTGAGCATCTGAGAGTTTATGGAATGAGTTAGCATTGTTGGCCCACTGGTAATTAAGAGAACTTTTCCTTCCTTCTTGAAAGTAGTTTGACTTGCTTTTACTGCTGACAGTCCATAGGACAGAGAGAGTAGTCCAGTATCCCTTTGGTCTTTTTTTATCTTCTATTACTTGGAGAGTATTTGAAAGCAACACAGGGGAAATGCTGCATATTCCTCCTTTTCTGTTAAGAAGTTGTATTTAAGATATGCTGGCATGAAGTAACAGTATTTGTACATGACTTTTTTAAATATTAAAAGATTTTTCCAGAAAAACTGAAACGAAAGTCAGATTCCATGGGAACGTAATTGAATCACAGTAAAACTGAGAAGAAGATTTGTTATCTGGAACATTTTTCAAATTTGTAAGGACATCATGCCTTGCTATACAGTACATTGGAAATATATCTGTTAATAGTTTTTTTTTCCTTTCTCCTCTTCCTTTCTTGTTTTGCTAGTTTCTTGGCTGTAACTGCTTTAAACCAGCAAAGAATGAGGAAAGGAAGAGTGTATTTGCATCTCTTTATTTCTCTGAAATGCTAATATGACATATTAAGAAAGTTTCTGTTGAAAGCATTAGTGTTCTCCATAGAACACTATGTAGAATTTTTGCTTGCCATCATTAAATTATTTGACAATTTTTTGGGATTCAAGCTGATGTTCTGGAGGAGTTTACAAGTCTGGGGAAAAAAAGCATTTTTAGTTTTAAATTGTTCTTCATAAGAATGAAACAGAATTTGCTTATTATTCTATGTCAGGTACATTGCTGAATCACTTCAAGGAATATTTATCTCCAGTTCTTCATCTCCATGTTCTTTATGACCCGTAGGATTGCAGCTGTCTCAATGGTTCATAACAAATCTTTGATATACATTGATTCACTAGTTGCACTCAAAATCAAAACAATTCCTTGAACTAGTGTTGCTGACTAATTCTGAGCCATAAAAACATTTTCAGAAAGGCTTATTGTACTCATATCAACCTAAAACAAGGACAACTTGGGTGGATGCATTTAGAATTAGCTGAAATCTTTGCAGCTGGGGCTGAATGTGAAATACAGTTAACTCTCCTAAAACTGAATGAAACGGAATGAGTAATGAGATTGCTGTGCGCCTTCGGAGAAGGGAGCAGATAACATTGCAGCTATTGCTTTGATTTCCCAATCAGTGTCACTTGGCCTTTTCAAGGTTTGGGTTGAGTAATTAATTTTCATCGAAGGCTTGATTTGCTGTAAACATTGTGTAGGCACAGGTGCTGCTCAGTGGCATGGGGATGTCACCTGCCAATACGAGCGCAGCTCACTGACTGGCATTCTGCTCCTCATCTTCTCTCTAACATACAAATAAATATGTAAAAGAAATGTAATCAAGAATTCTTTCATGAGGAAGCCACCATATTTTACTCAGCAGCATGATTTCATGCTCAGTTGCCATTGATTGTAGTGAAACCCAGAGGGCAATCAAAAGAGCTAGAGAACTGTAATTTGAAGAAATATCTTTAATATTTCTCTATATACCGTCTAGATACAGTAAAAAGAAAGGGAACTTCAGAAAAAAAACAAATATCAGTTGAAGACAATACGTCACTAATGCACTTCATTGGGAAAGACTCAAAATCACGTAGAAACTAATAAACAAGTTTGCAAAATAAAATTCCTCTTCTGGAGTAAAGGCAGCCGATGTTTGCAAAACAGAGAACACTAAAGAAACCAGTGGTGAAAGCCCCCTGATTTTCCCTACAGCATGTATGCAATTTACTAGTTTGTAGTTCAAATGATTCAAGAGTAAGCATTCACATCCAGGATGGTATTTGGTACTTGTACTTGCGAACGCATATTCTGTAATTTCAGTTACTCACTGTGATGTACACTTCAGCACTGAGGAATCTAATGAGTTTCTGTTGAAGAGCAAGCTGGAAACCATCCTGAGAATGTTTTGATACCTGTTTTTCTGATTTGCAATTCCTTTTTGGGGGGAACATGTAACAGAAAATTTCTCCACTTAAGATGGAAGTAACAAAAATGTTAATTTGTAACTAGTTTGTGTAGAGACATTGTAATTTCCTTTTTATTTCAGTAATTCTCATGCTCTGCTTACCTGCTTGAACACTCCTGTTCTGATTTGAATATTTTCAATGGACAGTCCGAAGTGAATCATGCTTGTTATTTTCTGTTTGGATTTCTTTGTGTTGATCATTACTTAATTTCATTTGTTTCCCCCTTAGTATTGTGAAATTCTTCAGCATAAGAGCTATATTTAATTATTCTGAACTTTATTTTGTATAATCAAGGAACATTTTACGCCATAATTCTATTCTTCTGTATCATGTATGCTAACAGCATGCCTTAGCATAAATCCTTCTATAATCCCATTGGTACCTTTCCTACTATGACAATTTTTTCTTCTTATCCCTTATATCCCATATTTAAAACAGTCCTTAAGAAAAACTTTCCTTTTATGATTTATCCTATGTTTTCCACAAAGCCTTTGGAAAGGAGTCTTCTTAAAAAGTTTAAAAAGAACCCTCTGGATCACCCTTCTGTACCTGCCCATGCAGTCCTTTAAGGAGCTCAGTAAAGCTGGGTCATCTATGCTCACAAAATCATCCCTGGATCCCATTTTAAAATGCATGTTGCATTTACCACCTTCTGTTCAGCTGTTGAAGGTGATTTAGCTGATAGATAACACATCACTCCTAGGAGTTAGGCAATTTCATATTTAATTCCTTTAGAACTATTAGGTTAGTAGTTTCTTATACAGTCAATCTTTGATGACTTATTTTATCTACATTTTTCTAAAACTTCTTCCATTGACAATTCAGGTTGGGGTGAATCCAACACTCATTATTTTTGAAGAATAGCCCTCATGTCAAGCATCTCTCTAACCTCCTTTGTAGTGGAAAGACTCCGTTTAACTTTTCTGTTGTTGTTTTAACCTTACTTGTTCTGTTTTCACTCCTTGATCATCTGTCAGCCCCACCAGCTCTGGCAGGCTTTCTGCTTCTGATGTGTTTGAAAAAGCTTTTATTAGTAGTTTTTTAAGAGTTAAGCAAGTTGCACTTCAGACCTCTTTTGGCCTTCCTTGTTGTGTTTCTATATGGAACCTACTGGGGTTCGAATGAAAAAATTGATTGCAAAGTGATGATGATGTTGAAAGAAAAGAGTATGCTTTTCCTGTTTATTTTCCTGTACAGTCATTCTCATGTCCTTCCATTACTTCTGATGGTGCTACACTTCTGTGAAGAAGGAATGAAAACAGGCAGTTATACAAGATCTGTTGACTTTCTTTGATAGTCAACATTAAGTCATGAAGAGTAAGATGCAGCAGTGTCTGAGAGATGGATTAACCTAGCCGGAGGGAAAGGTTTTCTTTAAAGCCTGTCATCTGTTTTCCTTTTTACTCCTTTCCACTTTCTAAAGAGATATCTTAATGATTGGTCATAGGAGCTTTTCCAGCTTATGACTGCAGAGACATAGTTGCTGTTTTTTATACTGCTTGCAGATGTTCTGTAGAGACTAGAAAGCATTTGTATGATAATTAGGTAAGCTGGGGTTGTAGGAATATGAATAAACAAGTTTGTAAATACCAATTATAATGAATTTATTGAGTCTGAGTAGAACAAATGTTTGTAAGTGCTGTATTTGAGTTACATTTTACGTGCATCTTGCTTCTGAGCAGAAAGCAAGTTCAGTTATAAACTAGGTCTTGCAACTTCTGCCTTGGGATTTTGTAAGTAAAAGAAAAAGAAATCGCTCTTATGTTGCATCCTCACAATGTTTTTTTCCTCACAGCTTTTTGTATCTTAAAAATCATACTTAGAGTGCCACTGTTGCACAGATATGGCACTCTCTGGCTGTAACAAGCTTTTGTGCATCAGAGCAGTAGCAAGACTAAAATCTGATTTTTAAGACAAATTTTGTATAATATGCCAAGCACTGCTGAAGACTTTAGGGATGTTTCGTGTGACAGGGTGAACTGTACCATCAAAATATTCTGAGCTTTCAACTTGCACTTCACAATTCTTCGTACACTGCTGATTTTCAGAGCCACACATCTGTGCACATTGTCACTCAGAGCAACACAACCTGAATTTGTTAGAACGCAGGGAAATTGAAGCACTCAGTCTGCCAAACATCCTTTCTCCACAGGGATGGTTCATCACTTCGCCTATCCCAGTTTTTCATGTGGTTCCAAATTCATTTGTATCTTCCAGGAGGAGGAATCAGCACATGTAAGGTACGGTCAGATTTATGTGTTCCCCTGCTCACTTGTTTAATCTTCTGGTTTGTTTCCTTGCAGTTTTCCATAGCAACTATTGCCAAATCTGCAGCACTACTTCTACTGGAGGTCTTTATAGACAGCAGCACTTTATGTTTCTGTATCATTTGCAGATAATTCTTTCAGGTCAATTATGTGATCTGCCAGTTAAGTGAATTTCTTGGAGAAATGCTGTGAAGGAATACTTCTGAGCCAGGAATACTTTCAGCTCACATCTGCAGTTAGAATGAGCATCAAGATGTTCATTTTCTCACACATGGAAATAATTGGGAAAATTTTGTCATTACCTTTTCTTATGTGGGTAGTTCCAATGCATAGTATTTTGTTTTTGAACTCTTATTATCTCCTGTACATCAAATTAAGTCTGCAGCATTCCCAAACCCTTTTATTTACAGGTGTTCCCATACAGGTATTCTGTTATCTCTCGTTTGAGTCTTTAAGCACTCAGTGTTCTTGTATGAGAAGTTGATTTGAAAGAAAGTAATTAACACTGTCTACATGGATTAGGAACAGTATTCCCATCCCAACAAAGCTGAACAGTTGATCCAACAGCCACATGGATCTGCTGCTCATGTAGTCATTGTCCTCCAGACTTTTCTACTTACGAAAATGAGCTTAAATAACCTCTCTATGCAGTTTACAGTGCAATTTTCTAATCATCCGTTGAGAAGAGGAATGCAAAGAAGTACTTAAACTTCAGACTGTCCTTCATGTTTCATTAGCTCTTCTTAGGGTTTTGTCTTCCTGGTCTTTCTGGATTATTCAGAATCATATGGGGTTGATCCCCTTCGTCTTCTGGTATCTCCAAAATTATGCAGACATAGATGGACAACGAATACTAGCACCTGGCAAAGAGACAGAGCATGGTGTAAGAACTGCAAAATACAAGCTACAAGTGTAGAACAATACTATTTTTCGTTTCACTCTTTGACTGAAACTGTTTCATATTAGTAGCAAGGACTCCCTACAGGAGGAGTTGCTCTAACACAGCCAACAAGTGCCATGTCCTGCCACACCCAAGACCAAAATGAGCATGAATGGCATCAGTGGCCACTTGGGTCTTCCCAGAGTCCCAGAATCATGGAATGGCTGATGGTGGAAGGGTTCAGTGGAGGTCATCTAGTCCACATACCCTGCTGAAGCAGGGCCAGCTAGAACTGCTTGTCCAGGACCGTATCCAGACAGCTTTTGCCCAGAAAATGTTATGAATGTTATTTCAAGTGTTCAGAAATTAGAGCAAAGGTTTGTGATCTTTAAAAATAAGTAAATAAATAAATAAATAGAAATAAATACCAGCAACTTACAAATAGAGCAAAAGCTTAATTTCTAAGATGCATATATATATATGTATTAAGTTTTACTTATTTTTCTTTCCCCACCTCATCCTCCCATCACCTACTCTTTCAACAGAGGTTAGCTTCATGTGCTTAAATCACAATACAATCCATTAGAAATTCAGACATACTGCAGGCTGTCATTCCATTCAAATCCTTTACAGAAAAAAGGTGACATGGACCTGCCAGTCCTTCTTCACAAGTCTCTGACTTTTTTGAAGGCCTGAGGCAAACACATGTGACCAGTCACTAAAGGATTTGGTAACATTCCTGCAGTGCACTAAGTCTCTACCCCAGCAGCTGTTGTTTAGTGATAGATCAGTGAAGCAAAAAATTATGCTGGTATAAAAAATAGATCTTGAGCCACAGCTCTCATTCTTATGCCTTTGTTCTGCATTAGTGGCAAACCTCTGGGATTCATTTAGCTGTAATCATTTGTTACTGAGGGGCAGAGCGTCTTTCAGATAGCAGTGATGGAGTCACCTTTGAAACAAGTGCAAATGAGTAGAAATCATTTACCAATCTACCCTCCCAGGATTACATTTGATAACTGGCACATACGCCAAGAGCATGTTCAGAATGTGTAACACAAACATAAACACCAAAAAAGCATTTTCTTTTTTTATAACTGTTTTTTTTTTTTTTTCTGAGATAGTTTAATTAGTTTACCATCTGGATTTTTAATCCTTTATTCAAGAACGACAGACATTCAAAACAACCACCAGGAAACAAATTCTGTTCCTGCTGTTTACACCATAGAAAAAAAGTAAGCATTTATGCACTACAAGATACTCCTATACTCCTTTTTTTTTTTTTCTCTTAGTTAAACCATTATTTATTCTCATTCATTTTCCACAACTGAGTTACAAAATGTATGACTTCACTCACTCACTTGTGATTCACAGAAGATGAGAAAATATTTAAGGTACCAGTGAAAGCATTATCATTCACATGTACCTATCATGAGGAGGTTTTTGATTCTTTTCTGCAGTTTCCATACTAAATAAAAACATGCTCAGCACAACGTCTGCAGTTACATATACAAAATTACACAGATTTTCCCCTCATCTTCCAAAAAACAAGAAAGATTGTTTTCATAAAACTCTTTGACCCACTCTAAATATTTCAGATGCTATCTGTGGTTTGGGAATGATTTCTATAAGTAGCCTTACAATTGCCAATCTTTCAATGTAGTAACTGGGAGTTTTTCTAAAAGGGAATAAATTACAGATTCAGGAAGAACTTCAATATCCAAATCAGAAATTTCAATTTTTAATCCCTCTTTTCCCCAGATGTTTCCCTTCTGGTTAGATTGAGCCTAATTTTAGAGAAATATTATTTGCTATAGATTCTCAGTTTTCTGTACTAAGCCCAAAGAGTTTTTATCCTGCACATGACTATAAACATCTCTGGAACAGAGTCCTCCACTGTCTCCGCAGCCTGTGACTGCATACTTTTCACTCAAATATGCCATAAATGTCTACATGTCCCAAACTAGTCTTTCCTAAACAATATCATAGCCATTAGCAAAGAACATAACCTTCAAAGAGGCAAATTTTGGGCTTCTTTAACAGTCAGAATTAGCTGAAATCTTGAGATTTTGATCACAAGTATTATTCATAACTATGTGGAAACTCATCTTAGTGCCAAGTTATTTGAGATCTTAAAGTGTATGAAGAATCTTTTATTTCATGTTTGATAGTCACTGTCTTATTTCTGATATTGTGCATCATTCAAACCTTCTTTTCTTCCCAGAGATTTTCTCAAACTGTCTCCTAACCACGTTATTCATTTACAGCTTGTGTTTATATGTGATGCCTAAAATAGGCTTTAGAGATTTTATTAGCATTGAATGTATTCATTTTTATGAGAGAAAAATTGCTGAAAATTTTAGTTGGGCCAAGGTGAAAAGAGAGACACATTTTCATGGAAATAAATAGCAACAGTTACTGAGGGAAAAATTTGGACAACATACTCTCCACTTCTCTGGTTTTGTGTTTCGTTTTGTTTTGCAGTATTCCTTTACGTTTCAGTGATATCTTTCACTATTTTCATACTGTTAGTTTTTCATGCAGGTGTAACATTCGTTTTATAAATTCTCAAATGCCAATGCAAATTACTATGCAAGATTGCTGTTATTTTAGATTATGACTTTATCAATGATCTTACAGCAATAAGGAAAGATTTTTTTAAAACACTTTGTTTCATATAAAGTTTATAGCTTCTAAGAAAGAAGTAAAATGTATATTTTAATTGTAATTTTAAATACTTTATTCAAGAGAAGGTTTTGTAAGTTTAAAGCTGGAGTGGGGAAAGATCAAAATACTGTTTTCAACGAAAGGTTCTATTGCTGTGAGCTCCCTAGTTTTTGCCTAAATGATGTCATAGCGGTTAGCAAAGAACATAACCTTCAAAGAGACATTATCTTGTATGACAGTGTGGGGCCTGAGTTACAAAGGCTAATCTGCTTTTAAGGATGGCTTTGTTGCATTGGTTATTTTTACTAGGCAGCAGCTCCTGTGATATGTGGTCGTCTTTCTTTATTTGCAATCAAAGCACTCCTAAGAGAGCAACATCACTCAGAAAAGGCATTCTGTCCAAGTTCACTGTTCCTTATAGCTCCTTATAGTCTATATCTGCCATTTATTGGGCTAATAAAAATAAAGATTGCATTTCTTGTGGTGTCACAGCTAAAGGCATAAAAAACACTTGTTTTTTCTTTCTTTAGTGCATTGACTTGTGCAGCAATGGAATTAGTGGCATCTCTTAAAGTTTGCCTGATGCTTTCAGGATAGAATCCTTTGCCAAAGGAGTCAAACACTCTGAAGTTTTCTAGCTTAGTTTCTTTAGCTTTGTGCTCTAAATGCTAATACAAGACTTTCATAGCAATTGCTCTCCTGATAGCCAAATGGCCAGTAACATGCTTACCATAGTGGAACTGTTTCTTTGTTGCTCACAAGGTTCACAGGGGACAGAGAAGGGTTACGAAGACTGTGAGTTAGGATTCAGAAGCCAGAAAATGAATTACACATTCTTATTAACTTTCTTACAAACGATGCCTCTTACTGAATGACGTCCCCCTTCAGAACAGAGTCTGGACAGCTCTGCATAGTGAATGAAGTATTATTTCTTAGATCAAAAAAACCATCACATTTGTCAAGAATTAGATGGAGGAGCGCAGGAGGAGAATGAAGGAAAAAGCTGTTTTTCACTGTTAAAGAAGTTGAGGGCAGCCTTGGTAATTGGTTGCAATCCCTATTTCTGGCTGTGGTGGCTTGACCTCAGCTAGCTGCTCAATGCCCAGCCGGCCACTCTGACTCCCCCTCCTCAGTAGGATGGAGTCAGTAGAATGGGGGAAAAAATAAGATGACAAAGCTTATGGGTCAAAATAAAGACAATGATCGCTGAACTGTTACCATCACAGGCACAGCATACTCAACTTGGAGAAAACTATTTTAATTTATTGCCAATTAAAATCGATTTGTATTGTAAGAAAACAGCATCTTCTTCTCACCCACTCCTTTTTCTCTGGATCAGCTTCATGCTTTTCCTTACTTTCCCCTTTCCAAGTGCCCCAGGGGGGGTGGGGAATGTGGGAGTTTCAATCAGTTCGTAACAGAGCAGCCTGCAGGGCAGTATCTGCTGCAGTACCTGGAACACCTCCTGCTCCTTCTCCTCTGACCTTGGTGTTCACAGGGTTGTTTCTTACATTCTGTTTTCCCCACTCCTCACTGCTAGACAGCAATTTCCTCTTTTTCCTGAGAGCTCAGCTGCATCCTGCAATGGGTCCGTTGCAGAGGTGGCGGTGTCCCAGTGTCTGGCACAGGCCAGCCCTGCAGCCTCCCTGCTACCAAAACCTTAACATGGATGCTGACGTAGAACTTCTGCTTGTGCTGAAAATGCTGGAAAAAGTCCATTAAACTAGACATTTAAATAAAAGTTTTCAATAGAACTAAATATGTGTTCCTTATTTTTTAATAGCTGGGTTTTCTGAAGTGCAGTTTAATGCTTACAGCTGCAACTGAAATCATGGGAACTGTTCTTTGAATATACTCATGGCTGTAAAAAAGGTAAGTGCCTTTGAGCACCTCATATTCTGAATATTTAAGTTGGCAATTAAAATTATTGAAAACTTCTGGCAAATTTAGCTTTTCTGTCATTATAATACAGTGTACAGCATTAAAGAGGGATAATTCTATAATATACCACTGCTGGTAGCAGTGAAGCAGCAGTTAATAAACCTTTAGAAACACTGAGCTATAACTTCATCAGAAGGAAATGGTCTCAAGGAAATTAATACTGTTGTGCTCAGCATAGTACTGTGATTAACCTGTATACTAGAGACCATTTTGTGAATTACAAAACCGATGAATAACTTGCAATTTATTGAATCAGATGTGGGCTCTGCAGAAAAGGAACAGAATATGGTTGTGTAATAATGATTTTATAGTGCACTGAGAAAATAGAGCTGAATTAGGATAACATGAATACTATGATGTAGCATTACTCAAAGACAGATTGATGAATTAATTGACTTCTCAGTTTTGTCTTTTATTACATTTTTGTGTAAATGCTTTTTTGCAGACTGCAAGTGCATATGGAGATTTGATCTCCATGTTTTGTTTCCTTTTCTAAGAGATGTTCCTTAACTATTTGTTGTACAGGTCAGGCCATTAAATCATCACATCTCCATCAAAACAAGTGTCAGTTTTAAGTGGTTAAGAATTAGGATATCTTTTAGGTTATTGTGACTCAGCCAGCAGCCCGTAGGCTGCATGTGCCCTGTACTTCCTGCAGCTCTATTTTCTTCAGAAGGAATGAGACCAACCGTTCCATCTGTGCTGCCCAACACCTTTCTTTCTCAATTTAACTGAACACAAAGAAGTATGCTGATGTTACTCTAAGAAGCACAATATGTGTTAGTAGAAAAAGAGTGCTGTGTGACTGTGTGTAGAAAAGAAAGAGATCTTGATATCAACACATGGGATAAGACTGCAGCTGGAACTATGAGCTACAAGGGAGTGCTTGCCTAGCTGCACGTACTAGCCATTCCCCAGTCATCCAATGTTTGTTGTAGTTAGACGGTTAACCAAACTGTAGCAATCCAGTTAATCCAACTATTTGAAACATCATGTCTATGGACTAGATGAGCAGCACAGGATCTAATGTAGTCTGAAATAGCACATCTTCACATATGCAGTAGTAATGTTCCAGCCACTTTCTAGCTGTTGTCAGCCTCTTTCTGCATACCCTGTCAGACACACCTGATTGTGTTAAGTATGCAGATTGGCAAACTCCAGATTTGTTTGACAGACATAAACTTTGAGCAAATTCAGACTTCAGTACAGTTATTCTAACTTTACAGCAGAACAAATAAGAGATAGACCATGTATTATAGCAGAATAATGTTGGGAGAATAGCAATTCAAGGAATCATTTTATAAAAGAATACCTATGGGAGGATATCTCACATTTAATTAACTGGTTTAAAACGCTTCCCTTTAGGCTGAACAGCAACAGAGTTAGGAAGCTGTGAATGTTATATCCAGTTTACAGTGACTTTACATAACCATTTAAAAAGCAACTTTCAGAATCAATGTTCAGTTCATCAAAAGTAACTTCAGAAAGTTTGTTAGTTCAGAAAGTGACATGTCTGCGCAAAGCAAAGAGCTTATAACACCCTGCCTTGTAAGATCTGCTTGTGTTTGCAATAACATCTCCATCTAGGGGTTAGCCTACATATAGCATGAAACAAAAGCTTTACACACATTCTGAAGACAAGTAAAACTGAGGGCCACATCTTTAGACTCAATTGAAGTCAGAGATGTTGTATCGACAAGATTCTTAAAGTAACAAGCAGAAGTAGAAACAAAACAGAATTAAAACAAATAAACAAAAAGAAACAGAATCAGCTTTACTATCTTCAAATTCAAAAACTACTCCAGTGTTTCCTAACTTCTTAATGTATCTGGAAAAAAAAAAAAGTGAGAGAGAATAGATGCATTTTATTCCCTTTAGGATTCCATGTTCCTTGATGTCTTCTCTAGACCTTCCTTGAATTCCCATCTTTTGCTTAGGAACCTAATACATTAGCTGTATCTCCTCTGCAGACTCTTCACAGCGAGCAGAGGGCAATTATGCAAAAATGCTTTCCTTAACAGTCACTGCTGTGACACATACAGCTCCCAGACTATAGATAACAAAAAGTTTTGACTTCAGGCTGTGCTAGTTACATACACAATCTGTTTTATGACCTTCTTTGTAGGCCTAATTCACTGACTAATTCTGTCATTGTCACAAGGATGGTGGTGGGTGAGGCAGAACTCCTACGCTGAATATAAAGCTATTATTTCTAGAAGGTATCTGACATTAATTAGGAGATAGGACTGAGTGACAGGAACAGGAAATAGAAATGCAAAAAATGAAGAAGCTAGAGGTCATGGTCAGCTTATACAAAGAAAAAAGAAGTTGGAATGATATCATTTTGCAATTTATTTCATGCTTCTTATCTAATACAGACTTTTATTGCAGAATGGGCACAAGTATTTTTTGATCCACAAAAATCTTCTAGATGGAAGCTCTGACTGTTCAGCCTGTCTGCTGAAAATGTGTGCCCCATAATCAAGGCTGTTGTAGACAGTGAGAGAGGCAAGGAAGAATGCTATGTCTTCCAGTAAACCTGATACGCACCAGAGATAGCTGTACTGAACAACATAGGAGAGGGAGGATATGAGGCAGTTCTGTACCGCGTTGTTTTGCTTTATTAGTCTGAAACATCAAGCACATTGACCTTTGCGCCATGTTTTCGCTGTGCTTATGTATGCTTTTAGCAACTGCTTTAGCTGCCTGTTGGTCAGTGCATATCCCATTTATTCTTTGAAGCTTACTACTTTGAAGCTTAGCTTGTTCGTAGAAGGAGGATTTGGTTAAGGAGGCATGACCTATGAAATGTTATATTTAGGTCTAATATAATAGTTAGCCAGGCCTCCCTCCTTTCAAATTTTCAGAAATCATATAATCAGAGTCATAAGAATGGCTTGAGTTGGAAGGGACCTTAAAGATCATTTAGTTTCAACCCCCTGCTGTGCGCAGGGTTGCCAACCACCAGATCAGGCTGCCCAGGGCCCCATCCAACCTGGCCTTGAGCGCCTCCAGGAATGTGGCATTCTTCAGGACTGCTATCAGAGGTTGAATGATTCTGCAGAAGTTCATTGGTAAAGTAAAAATAATGTTATAGATTGTGTGAATGGGATGGATCTTCTGTCCATAGTTCTGCCTAGAAACAATAGATTTAGAGTGCTGATATTAGGTAGTTCAATGATCAAGTAGTGGCCAGGCAATGTGGAGAGTTGTTTCGTGGAGTGTATAGTAAATGATTTCCAATAACTCTATTAGATATATGAAACTATTTCAGAATAGTAATAGAATCTTCCATGACAGACAGGCAAGCCCTTCAAAGTTGTGAAACAGAATCTTGTTGGAACATGAAAAAGTTGTGGTACAGTGAATGCTTCTGAGGTCAACTTCTCAGCTATGCTCTTCAAAATATCTGCCAACACTCAATTGCCCACAATTTATTGAAATGAGCTTTTTTAAGATTATCAACTGCTATATATTTTGTTGTTGCAAATATAAAGATGATTTATGAATACAATTGCTTGTTTTGCATGGCTATTTCTTGTGCTAATCCAAGTAAGATGGTGCATCTGTGGTCTGTTAATCTTACTTGATTTTTTTTTTACCCTTTGCAATAATACTTAATTATAATAACATTTTATGTTGTATCTGACTCTTTGCTACCTAGTACAGAATCCAAAAAGCACTCACTATTAATAGTGGGTTCAATCAATTTCTAAGTGCATACATTTCCTCTAGGTACTGATCTAATTGCAATCATAGAAGACATTAAAGAAACATGCTCTAAAAAGGGGAGAATTGTATAAGTTAGAGTCCCAGAAACAATGAATAAACATTTAGCTGATTCTTCTAAGTGCTTTTGGGATGAAAGTTTATTAATCCATATAAATTCCCATAAATATCTCTAATCAAATGCATATTTCAAGCTGTCACCCAAAATGTGATTTACACCTTTGTCTTCACAGAAAGGAAACACTTTCCTCAACCAAACCTATTACAGAAGAAGTTCAGTTTTATCACAGCTCTACCTCTTTAAATGTGGATTTAACGTATAAGGGTCCTGAGTATGTAAATAGACCTCAATTGCCCTGACTCACAGGAGGCTGAGATCTCTACCCAGCCTCTGCCCATGGGCACTGGGACTCCATTAAAGCTCGGCCCTTACCATTCAGTCCTCATCTAAGCTGAACCAGGGCTGTCTCTGTCTCCAGTGTAGTATTCACCAGCCATGGTATTTAATATGTAAAATTTGGGGGTGGGGGTTCTCTCAACCTGAATCTCTAAATTCTTATTCTAACCAAACAGCGTGGTACAGAAAAGGTCTAATTTCTTTCAAGTATAGGTCAATATTTAATCTGTATGCCCAATGCTAATTAAAATTGGTAACATGATACTACTTCCTCATCATCTGTCTGCTCTCCAGGTCATGCAGGGCTGTGAGAAATATTCCAGTAAAATTTAGAAAAGCAACCTTTGCTAGAGAATAAGCAAATTTTAGATAATATTCTTCAGGTTTGGAAGCGTTTTCTGTATCACAGTGCTCTTTAGACAATTGTATCGTATAGAGTTGCATAGAGTTGCTGATTTTATTTTCAGCAAAAAAAAAAAAAATCCATGTAAAATAAATGTAGAAAAGTGAGTCGTCCTTTATTCATGGATTTTAGTGAAATTAAAATTTCTGAAGATTCCTAGTTAAACCTATAATAACAAGAATTGCTTGACATTCCTACAAAACTAGAAGAAATGCAGCATATGGAGAGCCAATTTGTAATGTTAATAATTGATTTAAATTAATACAAAATATTAACATTTTATTACAGTTCTGTAAACTTTGTAAGTTGCAGTTTTCTAAGTTCATTACTGCCCATTCTAGATAAAACATGGAAGGCAGTCAAGTTAGTGGAAGGATTAATTGGCTCACATTTGTGAGACATCATGATGAAACAGGTTTCGGATACCAGGGTCGTCCATTTCTGGACTCAAACGAATCACTGTTACTCTCTAACGTACTTTCCTAGAAAATGAGGAGAAAAGTTGCTTTTCTCTGAATTGGTCAGTATTCATTAGGTGTCACCGTTACTGTGTTGGCTGAATGTGGTCACATGCACACAATTCTTGTTCTTCCTCCTCTCTTTTGCCCATACATCCTTGTCACAGGGTGAATTTGTCAGGTGGCAGAAGAGCTGAACAGCATTTCTAGTTAAAAAGAAAGAAAATGATCATATTTTTAAGCTAGTAGAAAATACTTTTGGTGTTGCATGGGGTCTCATGAATGCAGCTGAAGTGAAAATTGCAAATTTTCATGGAAGATTTTTCTTCCCGTGAGCTGTTTTCTGTGGTTTTAACTTGCAATCAAAGTATTCTTATGTTCACTTTCAAGGGCTATGTAATAGCTATTGAATGTGTTATGCTCCCAAATGACACCTGTTCTTTGTGCTGAAGTTACCGAATGTATTATTGCACATTTAGGCGTGTACATCAAACTTTGTTCTTTTAAGCTTGCTCAGGGCAAAATATTTTCTCCTCAAGAAAAGAATGAATTATAGCTTCCAAATGGTCACATGACATCCATGTGTGTGCACATAGAGATGAATGCATTTTCTGTAAAATAAATACCAAGCATTCAAATCTTCAAAATTACAGTCCAGCCAAGAAGAATTCAGAAAGAATACTGGGTCCTGTGGCCAAGCTTTCATCCGTCTGTTAGTTACATAAATGGGCTGCCAGTGATTGTGTTCTTCTTAGCTTTGAGTTGTGTTTTCATTTATTTCAGATTCACTGCTCAGGAGAAATTGACGGTAAAGATGTAGATAACTCAGCCCCCACATGTAACACAGATTCAAGTTTAATCACATAAGCAGTCACATTAAAGCTAAGGGCTCTGGTTTCTTCTTTTGTGAATTTTCCAGAGTAGACAGGCCTTGGGCAACGTTTGACTAAGCAGCTCTTTTCAGAATGAGATATAGCTGATTCTGAAATTCCTGTCAGTCATTGTTCACATGAAAATACTCATAATCATATGAGTATGTCATACACATACTCATGTGTCAATGTGTATGACACATACATATTGCCTGGAAATAGTGAATTTTTTTTAGAATACTGTTCTTCAGTTGACTTACCTTCAGGTTCTAACAAAGTTCTGCAAAGCTCTGTTTACATTCTATATATTTGCCGTTGTTTAGCTATATCAAAATTATGAGGCTTAGACAGACCAGTTCTTTTATTGCAGTTATCAGTACATTAAACTAACTCTGAGCAGGATTAGTCAGCAAGATGGTAAGTAAGTTTCTTGTGTTATGGTTGTACTAGTGATCACTGTGTTGCTACTGTTAGTTAAAACAATGTTGGAAATTATTCAGAGCAGTAGGAACAATTTGATGTCTTCAAAAGGATACTCCAAAACTAAGCTCCCCACCCATTTTAAAGGCCATTATCTATAATAATATATCATTTCATGTGTATAAATAGAAGCTCTGAGTAAAAAGTAGTTTTGCATTTGCTTTTTATCATAAAAAGACAGCAATCCTAGCAGAAGTAACATTGCTTATTATCCATTTGAATTTATATTTAACTGTAAATCAGCTAAGAACAATTTTGCTAAAATCCCCACAAAATATTCTGAAATTACCTTTCTGAGTAATTCAAGATGGCTTTGCATTTTTACCAGCATCTCCATAAACTTGATATGGCATCAATGACAGTTTACCACAATATCAGCCATAAATGTTCATTTACAGTTATCTTTATAGAAATTTACTGTAAGTAATGAAATTACTAGAGAGCAGTATGGACAAATATATCTGAATGCTAACATTTCTTTTTCTTTTTCTCAGTAATTTTCACAGTACATTTAATTGTTTTCTAAAGATGATATGGCTAATAGCTAGACTTTGTGCAATCTTGGAGTGGGTGGGTAGTGAACTTGGTGTTTCGCCAGGTTCCCCCTTATGGTTGTTTTCTGTAGCTCACATAGAGAACAGATACCAGATTTCTAGGGCATATTTTAGTTGTGGCTGTTCCTTTATTTTTTTAGAAAAGAACCATAAACACCTTTCTTCACTCACTGAAAGGGCCACGTGTAGTCTAGTTTCTTATTGGTTAAAGAAATTTAGCTTTATTTAGCTTTGCAAAGTGTCAGGGAAGAGAAAGTGATTAAAAAGTGTGTTGTGCTTCTTATGGAAAGTAGTCACAGATATTTCCAGGTGTAAATTGATACTTTGATAGCGGAATTTCACCTTTCAATTCTTCTACTCTGAGCTATAAGTGACATAGCTAATTAAAAGAGAAAATAAAACCTGGCAGATTTCTTTGAGTCAAAACATAAAGAATCTTTCAAGCTGGAAATACTCAGGTGTTACTTTTATTAATAGGAAATGTTTTATAATACAACTCATGTCATTTTAAAGAAAAATGAGTGTGTATCTAGTACTCCTTATGAAGTACTTGGCTGTGGTATGCAGATTTTAATGTTAATAGCTGCTATGAGTTTGAATTAATTGACAGTTACAAGTGCTGCACAGGAAAGTACAAAGCCCAAGTCTATGATAAGTATCAGGATAAGAAGTCAAACCTGCCACTTCCCCAGTCCAAACTCTTAACTGTCCAGGCTCTGCTAGATAAGAAGGCTAACGTTGGTAACAATGCAAGTGTGCCTGGGATCACAAAGAACTTGTCTGAAGCAATTTCTCTTCTTCATTTGCTAAACCGACACTGATGTCTTTGATTCCTAATACTAAATCCAAACATGAAATTATGGTTTTTCATCTCTAGCTGTTGTATTTTTTCCAGCTGAAGAGAAATAAAGCAGTAGAGAAAATAAGTAATCTATTGCATGTAAGTAGAAATAGCATTGCTGGTCTGCTGTTGCTTATCGATATTGAAAAATATTTCCACTGATGGAACCTTAAATACATTAATGAAATAAGGAAAAATGTGTCACATCTGTTCAGCATGCCAGTTGAGTTGCCTATATTGAGTTCCTTATTACCAAGTTTAAAAGAAAATGTAGCCTCTTAGTTATTTCATTGTTAAAAAGCTAGAACACTCAGGTCAGATCTTACCACATTCTTGCATTCAACTGTTACAACAAATAGCTCGTGTTTTTTTTCCTCATAAGCTGGGATTCCAGTTAGCAGATTTAACTGAATATCTGTTTTTAATACTTTGATGTGGTGACAGCACACTAATGTGACATTTTATGATGGAATATACGAAAAATAAAATGTTTCTAATCTTTCATTTAAGAGGAGGATACCAGTTGTGCTCCATTATCAAAATAGAAACAAGGAAGAACAACACTAGTTTGATACATTATAAATGTATGCTCATTTTACCTTTCTAAATAGAAAATGAATGTTGTCAAAAATAGGATTTCTCTGTACTGAAATTTATTTTGTATATTTAAGGGACATGGAATGTTAGCGGAAGTAGCAGCATATTTTTAATTATTTGCTTGCATAACCAAAGTAAGAGCATCAAAGACTTGACTTATCCTTATGATAAAGAAAGATTGTTGCCATCCCATGTGGAAAAGACCAAGGGGCTGTCAGTTTTGTGCCTTCTGTTCTGACATCTTCGTGTCACTGAGCACAGATGTGCAATTCGAAAAGCATGCTCTCCATTGACGGCTGTTTACCTGAAATGATATTCTTTAGCATGCTAGTACTACCAATAAAAATTAGAGCAGACTAGACAATTACTTGGTTCCAAGCTGTTCCCATGCTTAGGTGGAATACAGAAAGGTGCCTGGAAAGTACTGTCTGATATGGTTGGAAATAAGCTGCAGTTTAACTGGATACATGCTGATGTCTCTTAATATGGTTTTATTGTACATAGCTGGTTTTAAACGTGGGAGAATAGACAGGTAAGATAACTTTATTTCCTTATAAAGTTTGGCTGGGGGGAGCACGTACACGAATAAACACACCAAAACATGTGAAACTACAGGTTCAGTACATCTGTGCCTCGGATGTTTAAGACCCAGGTGTTTTTAAATTCAATTAATATGCTAGTAATTAAAAAAATTGCTGTTTTTACTGTATGTTATATACACATACTTTACTATTTCTCTGTCTTCAGTGTGAGAGGATCTCTTCTCCTCTGTCAAAATATTGTTGTAAGAATTATATGATCATTGACTATTCTAAGAACTTTCTTCTGTATTTTTCCTCCCTCAGAAATAAGTAATATAACACTGCTATGAAAATTGTCAGACAAGACAGTTTTCCATTCAAAATTATGATGAGTCCTATTGTAGTCACCCAGGCTTCTTTATATTCATCGGCCTTGGAACATCTTTTCTGACTTCTTTTTTTACTTTGGACTTTGATGATAAGATGACATGAAAATGAGTCAACGAATGCAGAAGATCATCAGTGTAGGTGGAGTAACATTGCATTTACTTGTATACTGCTCCCCATCCAGTGAATCTTTTCTTGGTTTTAGTGCAGAAAAAGAAAAGAACTGCATAGTAATGATCTGATCTTCAGTGTCTCATCATATGCATTTGATTTTGTATTCTACTTTAAAAAGTTACATTTAAAAGACAGTTTTCATTTAAACTGAAGGAAGAACGTTCACATTCAGTGGCTTACTTAGATGGTACTGGGGTAAACAGCTTTATTTGTATACATGCACAAATAAAGATGAAATCATTCGAAGTTTATTTAGAACTCTTGAGAGTTTCACAAAGCTTGCTTCCCTGTTCATGGAAATCAAAGACTGAAAAGTTCAGTGGGCAAGAGATGCATTTGTTTATTAATAAATTGGCTTCAAATACTTCACTTTCTCAGAGGTATTTTAGGGCTGTTACTTGCCTTGAATAAGAAGTACTTGATTCTTATTCCTTATCAATATGACATACGTATCTTATCCAACAGTGTGACTAGACAGTATCTCCTTGATATGTAGCAGTTAGGCATAGCGGTGGAAAGAAGATTGACTGAGATTCTCATTTAGTCACAGCTGGCAACAAAAAACTAGATTTAACCACAATCATATCTTGCGTTTTCTTAGTCTTCAGCTGATATCATTTGCTAGAGAATTTTATACCTTTTAATTCAGAGCTTCTGTTCAGAATTTATTAATCTTCGTACTTAAAAGTAATGTTAGATGAACATAGGCAGTATCCTACTGGTGACATATAATGTTTTGCTTCCAGTTTTATTGTAATACTTACTGTGTGAAAGCTAAGGTGACATACTGCTTAAAGCTTAAAGATAGATTAATGCTGCTGTTGATTTCTATAAATAGTATAAAATAGTACCAAAGATACTCTATTTCTTTCCACATTAAAACAGTATTATCTTTAATTCAGATGGCTATGTTTGTCTTCTCATTTTTGATTTTTGTAATACCTATATATTGGTTTCTTTGTGGGGGTTGGTTTTTTTTAGGTGTTTCTTTTACAAGATTACCTATATTGCAAAGATATCCTTTGCAACACCTTTCATTCTTATTCCCTGACCTTTTATTTTTTATGTATTGTAGTTGAAATTTTCCCATTTGATCTTACCCTGGGCTGCAATCTACATTTCATTGCTACCTTTTCTGTAATCATTTTTAAAATTTGCAGATTCATTCTGTGTTCTTTCTCCTCCTAACTGATGTCTTATCTCTTACATATGCATCCTTTTCACTTTTGGTTACTTTTTTAGCTCATTCTTCTCCATCAAGCTTTTCTTTCTTTGACTATTTATTTCTAGGCAGCATGAATTCCCCAGATATCAAATTGTTTTTCTTCCATTTCCTCTGTCCTTTCACTTTAAAGAAAATGTATCACCTAATTTTATAATATTATGTCTGTTGGTTTTTGTTGTTGTTGCTGTTGTTTTTTAAATTTAGCAGAGTAAATCTGTGCTGCTTTGTATGTGATTATTCATTGTGGATGTAGCTGATAAGTAGCTAGTTATGAAATTTCTTTGAGGTAATGGAGATACTTGCAAAAAAAATTTATTTGAAAGGAGAATTAAAAGTTCTCAGAATGAACACTTTCAAAATTTGATCTCCAGTGGACTTTTAGAAAATACAGTTCAGGGATTTTCCCTCTCATACTTTCAAAAATCGATAGTGTTTCATCTCTGGTACTTTGTATTGTCCACTTTTGGCTGTAAGCAGGCAAAGGCAAAGTGTGCTCCTGCAATTTCTAACGTACTGCGGCCAATGCTGTAACCTGAAATAAAATTTATATTATAAAATAATATTCCATAATTATTCTATCATTTTCTTAGAAAAGAAAACAAGTTTCACACAAACCTGACCAAACATTAAAATTTATTCAAAATAAGAAACTACTTTGCTTTAGTGATCAAATTCCACAAAAAATAGTTACCCAATTTCCTGTTTCAAAAACAGAGCAGTGTTTCCAGTTCAGCCTCTTTCTTGGATCCTTCAGACTTTGCAGAAAGCAGCAGCCACCTTTAGTGTACTGTTACATTTCTAGTTCTCATTTTAGCCAGACTCCAGAGCTCAGTGCAAAAAATGAATGATAATCAGAAAAATGATATCTCAAAATTATAAGCAGGTAGAAACATCAGAACTACTAATAAGCAAATAGTATATAGAATAACATGAAATTGAATTCTTTGTGATTTAGTCATTTTAAGATTTTGTCTGAGGAATATATATGTATTTAATTGGTCATTTAATTGGTCTTCCCAGTGCTACCTGGAAGAATGTGGAAAAATTCAGCCTTCATAAACTCATTCAATATCAAAGAAATTACAGGAAACTTCCAGGTTCAGTAGTCAGCATGGTAAAAGAGTATGATCTAATTTTTGTAATTTATAACTGAAGAAATGCAAAATGAACCTAGAACTTTGAAGTAGGAACAGAAATGAATATGAGATTGAAAAGCTACGAAAAAAATTGGAACTTGATTGAAAAGGAAAGAATGAATAGCTGTTTTAGATCAACTCAGTCTGCTTTTCTTCCATTCTTTTGATACCATTGATTTTTCATTTTAATACATGTATATTTTTACGGAATTAAAATTCTGTCAGTGATCAGAGCTAGATGAAAAATGTCTACAGGTACTAACATGGATCTTAAAGCTTCACTCGGCTTGAAAAAAAGTGTTAGAAAGTTTTTCAAAATTTCTACCTAGGAAGTGGTAATTTAATTCCTCTAGCAATAGTTTCTGAGACTGACATGATCCTTAGATTAGGAGGAGACTGAGTTGAATGCAATGGCAAAATAAAGAAACAGTTTCTCGGGAAAATGAAAAGTGCTGTGGCCTTGATTCACGATGTCTGCAGTCTTTTTCAGGCATGTCCCTTCCTTTTCGCCCCACCTACTTTTTTAGGCTTTTCTTTGGAGCAGCATTAAACCATTGAAATTTCAAGTTCCTACCCTATACATTACTGAGCACTCTATACTTCTTTTATCATAAAAGACATCATGAGAAAAATTACTATTTTATAGACAATTTCACAGGTTGGATCAACTCTTGGTACCATGGGCCAGGAACTGAGGGTATAAAGAAATGGTGGGTTACCAAAGTAGGACAGCACGTTACATATACAACAGCACTGCAGGCTTAGATTCCTTCTCAAAGCAAATCTTGAGACATATGTTCCTTTTGGGTTTTGAATGAATTGCAGTGACTTTAAAGACGCACTGAATAAGATGACTGCGGGCGAAGAATGATTCAGGCAAGACACCAAACTGAGTGCAAAGGACATAGCAGGGGGAAAGAGAAGACAGATCAAAGCTTAACACGTGGAAGACTTCTTGAAAGTAGTCTAACAGAAAAAATGTCAGGCATCTCAACTGGTTGTAAAATCGCCAAGAAGAAAGCAGCTATTAATGCTACAGAAGTGATTATATTAGTTCAGCATTTTGTTTATCTTTGGAATATTACACAGGTGAGTTGTAAGTTATCGAAATGAGGACTGTTTAGTGTGGCTGACATCTGTTCCAGACCAACAATGAATCTTTCTTTGACAGAGGTGGCTGAAAGAAACAGGTTGAGATATGAGACGAGCATAAGTGATCAGGATCAGATTACTTGCATTGATTTTTACCTACATTTACTTGTGCTAAGGATAGGGATTTGGAAATTTCTTCCACATGAAGGATGATTTAATTCATATGGAAGTCAGTAAAGCAAGCCATTGATTTCTATATGACAAAAATTAAAATAATTTTTACCAGTGTATTCAGCATAAAAATATTCCAACCAGTATTGCCCAAAGTACTTTGATTTAGCAGACAAGATCTGTTACCTGTAAGAAAAGATATGCTGATATTCCTCTCAGTTTTTAGCACGGTAATCATTAGTATTCTTAAAAAACACTTATATTCAAATAAACTAGTGCTTAGTATTTACATAATGCTCTTCCTTTCTTCTTTTATAAGCGTTAACTAATGAGTATTTTAAGTCAAGCAAATGCTGTAGTTTCAGATGCGACTGCAGGGATTCCCTTAAACTGAAGATTCTGAAATAGTAGCTGCAATGTGGCAATTTAATGTTGTTGGCTGATAATTGCTCAGACTGGAACCTTAGTGAGTTAATCAGTTTTCTCCCCCACTTCTGCTCATTTGCTTTAATTAAATTGTCAGCTGAACTCTGTTTTAGATAGTGTACAGATTATATAAATGTATACTAAACAATGAGGCGTTACAAATCAGAGTCATTTGGAGTAGGAAATAACAGAGCAAATCCTGCAGTTCGCAAGCACCTATTTGTGAGGAAGGGAACCTCTGGTTTCATTCAGATGCTTTGGGGATTCCCCTTCTCTATGTTTCATGCTTGTAGCTTTTAAAATACACAGCAGACAGAAAAAAAAAACCTCAAGCTGATGAACAGTGGTAAGATTTTTGCAACTAGTGAAGTCTTCATAGCATTTTCTCTTTTGCCACTGGCATCCTGCCTGGTCCTAATTGGAAGAGACTCCCTTACTCTGTGCTAGGGCAGAGTAGGCAACATCAGCCGTAAGCCATCCCTAAGAGAAGAATGTCAAATCTCGCCTTGTACATGTTTCAACAATTACACATATCACTGTATATTCATTTTTGTAAGAAAATTCCCTATCCCAGAAGTACTATGGTTTACAGAGATAGCCACATTAAATACACAGTTTTCATAGAACAAATGAATAAACAGCTGCTTCTAGCAAGGGACAGTAGTAGTTTTGTTGCTAGACTTCTGCTCAGAGGCTCTTACTTGTACATACATATATTCAGACACAAACACATTTTTTAAGAAATAGATAAAACACATCAAATACAAATAGGTATGCATTTTTAATGTTTGTATTATCTGTTGTAAACTAGCTGTAGAAAATGCCAAATATCTGCTATTTAAACTGTGTTTGAAATTGCACGTACCATCTCTACAATTCCAAGTCCTATGTTTATCAAGGATATAGTGGATCTCATGAATCACACAAGGTCATGTGTTAAGTTAAAAGTATACCCCATAGTGTTCCCAAGGAAGGTTATATTTGGAAATAATGGAAGGATTATACACAAGTGTTTTATGAATTAAATAGTACTATGAACATATACTATTGTCAACTTGTGATTATTCATGTTCAAGTATGGCAGCTATTATGTGATACTACACTCTCCAGTGGAATTCATAATACTTAAGAAAAGCCAAAAAGTACTTTTTTGTGAGTACTACCATCATCATTTTACATATTATTTTCCATGAACTAAAACTGAAAGTTTTAAATAGCAGTAGTTGCTCTTTATTAGCTCTTTAATACAATAAAGTTTATCATACTTTCTCCCTAGATGAGAAAATTTTATCATAGGAAACAAATAATTTTCACTTATCTTCTAATGTGTTTTAAACTTGTTCGCTTTACACTGAAATAATCTATTCAGTGAAAAAGAACTGAAGTATAATTAAATATGAAGGAGATCAAGGAAAACAAGCAAAGAGAAATGCTGGTTGGAGCATGTCATGCCACAGAAGAAGCACAAACCTGCCAGAAATTTAGTCTCAAATAGTGGTAGTATATAGATGAGAAATAATGTTTTGAGTTTGTTCATCGTATTATACGTTGATCCAATATTATCTTCACTACTGTAAGCTGTGTCACAATTCTTGGATCTCAGAGAGACTTTAGTTATTGTTCTGAGAGGTGGTAAAATTACATGCTGCAAAAGGAGGTTTTCTTCTCTGGTGAATATCTCTGCTTTAGAACATGTTCTGAAGCAGTAAGACAAAGATTATTTGAACACAAGAAGTAGAAAATTGCTTGTTTCTTAGTATTCCAGAGCTTTGATTAAGTAATCAGGTTATTAAATACCTGGTTTAAACTAGGATGTTCATCAACAACTGTATAAAAGTTCAGGCATCTATATCCCAGCTGCCTCTGGTAACAATATATTAGTCTGAGAATTGTGGTTTATCTGTTAAATCTTTTTCAGTAGAAAAACTAGATTGTTTTTTCACTCACTAGTAAACCAGTCAAACTCAGCATGTCTCATCTATATACAGCCCTTGAAAAGGTTTAAAAAAAAAAATAGAAAAAAACTTCAAAAAGTTAGTGCTAAACCCTTAGATAAGGGACAGAAAAGTGTCTTTAACAAGGGATTTCTGTTTTTACTGAGTGGGGATGTCCAATCGTTGTGTGTGTGTGGGGGGGTTGTACTATACCTGAACATGAATTATGATCCAACATACCTCTAGCTAGACCTTCTAAATCTCTTCTGCTGATTTCATTTGTGGAAGTGAGAGAATAACTTCATTGCCTGGTAGATAGGACTGCTTCCTTAGAGTTGGAAATGAGGTGAAAGGGTTTTTTGCCTTTCTACTGTACAGTAGGCTGTGAGTCTGCTGCTTCTGTGACTCCGCAACAGAACTCCCAGATGAGTGGTGCATATTCAAATGTCCTATAGTAAAGAATCTATACAGGTGATGGAGGGGAAATTCTGCAACATCCTTTTTACATTTTTTTTTCTGTTTTAATCCAATACCATATTTTTACACCTGCAACAAATTTACTGATGGAAAAAGTAAGATTTATTTCAGCCTGACCCAATTTATTTACTTCTGCTATTTTGAGCTATTAAACTAAAGAAGAGTAGTATTCACTCAACTCTGAAAATTACTATGTTTTGACAAGGTTCAAAGAGGGCTTTTTATTTTTTTCTCTTTAGATTGACTGAGATTTCTTTCTTGTAACATCTGGAAGCAGTTATGCTTTGTCATTTAGCTGGCTAAACGGTTATTATTCACAAAGTCTCAAAGTAAAATTTTAATGGAACAAGCTAAAAAACAACAAAATATGAATATGTGTAGGATTTAACGTCCTTGCATAGTCACTCAAGAAAGTAGAAAAAACGATTGTATCATTTTCATAGTATAATACAGTTTATCAAAGGTCTGAATAAGGAGATAGGAAAAACAGACATTAAGCACCCAATGCTTTCCGCAGGTGAAATAGTAAGATTTATCTCTTTTTTTCTGCCACAAACAAAAAGTGAGCTGGGACCTGAATAATATTGCTCTTCTTACTTCAAAATTTGAGAAGGCGTTTCCATGCTCTTTCTCAAAATTCAAACATATGTTGTCAGAGCTACATTTATTCACAGATGAGATTACTTGGTTTTGGATTGGGAACATAAGTCTTCTGCAGGAAGTCTTAATTAAACAGGATACTTCTTGGTAGTTACTCAGCCAGCCTTATTGAAAGAGTCATCTCAATTGTTGACGTGGTTAGTTGTGAGAAGGTAAGACGGTGTGATTGTTCAATGAATTACTATAGAGTACTATTCCTTTGCATTAGGAAATTTCTTCATCATGTTGATCACTTAATTTGCAAGTAAATACTACCTTAAGGTGTCAGTCCAAGGATTTCACCAACTCCAGTAGAAGACCACCATAAATATTCAGCACAAAAAAAGTGAGTCATTACCTTTTTTTCTTAATGAGATGAATCACGAGGAAAAAGTCAGGTTAATGTTCCAGGGAGCTTAATTAGAATCAGGTGAGAGTTTGAAAAGGCAGCTAAGGTGATTTCAGGCAGAGCTTACATGAAAAGCCTTAATTAAGAAGACTGATGATCTTTTACTGAAGTCTCTTCAAGTGTATACAGAGTCCCATTTAATTTCTCCATGTCTGGTAGCAAAAAATACTTAAAATTCCAGCATGTCTGTTAATGAGTAAAACAAAACAGCATTTTGTGGTTAAAGCAGACTGTACAGTAGCCTGTTTTTCATGAATACCAGCTGAAAACCAGTGTCACAGAAGGGCATGGAATAAAATACAATTAAGTAGCAATTCAATAAAAAGTTTACCGATAAGTGAAGTATTCATAACATTACAAGTTTTTCAGTGCAAACAGTTGAATAGTAGATTCCAAAGTTATTTTATAGCTAAAATTGCTGTGATTTTTTTTTCTTGTGTTGCTTGCAATACATAGTCTTACCTGGAATTCATTTAGTCATCTTAAAAATCCACATCAGCTTTAAACTGATCATGTCAGTCAGCTTCGGTGGGGGGGGGGGGGGGGGGTGGGTAGAGGGGGGGGGCGGTGGGGGGGGGGGGGGGGGGCAGCAGGAATGATGGGGGAGATGTTTTGGTTTTTTTTCCTCTGTAAGAACAATAAGGTATATGAGGTATTTTAACTGCAGGGTGTATATTTGGAGAAGGTACTTCCTGCAGAGCTT
Organism: Penelope pileata; assembly: GCA_013396635.1. NCBI lineage: Eukaryota > Metazoa > Chordata > Aves > Galliformes > Cracidae > Penelope > Penelope pileata. The sequence goes on along the minus strand of WBMW01005650.1, from coordinate 5,118,517 downwards.
TTCTGCCTTTCTTGTAAATTAACTGCAAAAAACATGGTCGTGTTACACTATGACATTTAGTTTTCTAATCTGTTTAATGCCATGGTTTGCACATGATGTGTTCTGATGTGCTTTTATGTTTTTGATACTAAAAGAAACACATTAGAGTTGCAGTAGGAATTCTTTTCACAGACCATATAACTTACAACAAATTGTATATTTCAGAAGAAATACAGCAAAAGACCTAACCTTTTGTCATGTTCATTATACTAAAAATAGAGGCCCTCCTATCTTTCTTTGTTAATGTAATGTATGAGCACCATTTTGAACACATACACATGCTACATCTCTTAGCAATTGCAGTCATGCGTGTTTTAATGACTGCAGAGTAATAAAAAAAAAAAGAAGGTTAGTATTTGAATGGTCTGAAGTAGTCCCTTGAGAATTTTTGTAATCAATAATTATGTATGTGTATGTGTGTACCTGTTAGTATATATGCACTCGCATACTTCATCTCTTTTTCTAAGGTAAAAGTCTTGTCTTTTGGCTTTATCAAAGTATAATTAAATCATCATATTTTTCAGTTTTGCTGTCATTCATACAAAAGACTTCAAAAAGGAAAGATAAACTGCTTATTATGCCCTGTCTTTATCAACCCTTAGTATTTCAGGCTACCCTTACACCTATAGAGATGCCATATTACTTGAAGTAGCACTGGTAGATTTTATCTAACTTCACGTAGTAAGTATTTCAGAAGTAGTACTAAGAATTTGTTTCTTGAAAGCAAACAGGCATTTTTGCTGTAAAGTTCCTTTCCTCTTATTTAACAGAGGGAAACCTCTTTGATTATGTTTCTAGTTGTGAGTCCATGTGAATAAGTCCAGTGGGGGACCACATAGGTGTTTATGGGACATATAGAGTATGAAGGGAGATGGAGGGAGCTGTGGCTTTTTAGCTGAAAGGAAGAGTATTTCATTGCAGTATTTCAGATATGTTTCTTCAGTGAGGAATTTTATTGTCATTCTATGAAGTGGTTTGGGAGTTGTCTGTAGCAGAAATTCTGAGATTTGCTGTTCCTTTTATGCTATGATCTTTGCATCAAAACAAAAGCCTTTATTTTTTTTTTTAAATCTTTCATCTACTGCACATTCTTTTCATCCCTGTCAATTGCTTTTTATGTGCCTAGAGTATTCATCAACATAAATTTTCTGTCGTTTTTGCAATCTACCTTCTTTTCTATACTAGATCTCAGGGGGAGGTTCTTCACTGAGAGGATGGCGAGGTGCTGGAGCAGGCTGCCCAGAGAGGTTGTGGAGGTGCTCAAGGCCAGGTTGGGTGGGGGCCCTGGGCAACCTGATCTAGTACCAGATCTGGAGGTTGGCAGCCCTGCTTGCAGCAGGGGAATTGGAACTTGATGATTCTTGAGGTCCCTTCCATCTCAGGCCATTCTGTGATTCTATGAAGATACAAATTTTATCTCCTTAAATGTGTAACTTCCTCAGTTGTAGTCTGAGTCAGCATGGGACAGTTCCCACCTACCAATTTAAATTAGAGGAACTAAAGGAACTAAATTTAGAAGGGAACTAAATTTAGAAGTGTCAGAAGGCATAAAATCTAGTTTAAAGAATAGTCAGAGGTATATACTTGAGGTGCTAAGACACACATGCACACATTATTGAGTTGCAGAATTATTTCCCATGGCCTCTGGCAGCTGAGCCAGGAGGTATCTAGAGCACCTTCACACTATTTCATCTAGAAGTTTTGCTACACTGATTTTCCTTTGACATGTCAAAGAAATCCAGAAAGGTAGCACTTGTGAGACTGTTGTTTTTGGGAAATAACAGATTTTGTTTTTCATTCTGCTGGGTTTTCTCTCTCTCTGGATAAGAAACTGTGAAAGCAAAATAGACAATATAAACAGGTTAAATAAAATCTGAACTGTTAGGGTAAAACATTAAATGAACAAGCTCTGCTAAAACTATGGAGAGGAAAATCAGTTAGATATGACAACTCCTAGTGGATCTCTTCTACTGAGGTGAACTGCAACATGAAGAGCCCTGACATTAAAATCAAAAAGCATATTGAGGCAGGTGATGTTTAACTTAATAATTAAGTTAATTAATTACTGGTTATGCATGATACTGTGGATTAAAGCTAATAACATTTAAAATGGCCATCATTTTACATATTCTTCTTTTTCTGTGATTAAAGGATTTCCCATACTGTTGCAGTTCCCAAATCACTAATCAGCATAACTGTTTCTTCTACAGTCCCCCCTAATTAAGAGATCCATTAGTCAGATCTCACCTAACTAAAAAAGCTTATTTTGACTGTAGCTTCTTTCAAGTTTGTCAAGGCTGTGTCTTGCCTTGGCACTGCCCTTTTCAAAAGGGTTAGCCAAAGTAGTGTTTGTGCCAGAGGCATAGCCTTATCTAGACTAATTTTGGATAACTGAAAGGTCATAGCCACAAAGAAACAGCAGGTACAATTACTGCCACAGTAGAAGGGTGCAACAAATACATACGAATACCCAACAGAGTTCAGTATTCTTTTGAAGTGGTACACATAAAGTCCCGATCTTAGGAACATAATGGAAAGCAATAATTACGACCTTGAATTTATCACTGAAATGTTAAAATAAGTCTGACAGAGTAAACATCAGTTCAGACCAAAAAAAAAAAAAAAAAAAAGCAAGAGCTATGTGTCTATGGAAAAGATGAAGCCTTGCAGGGACTTATTCTTCCACTGCTGGCCAGAAGTCACATTGACAGCTCCAGGAGCTACTGTTATTTCCTCGCTTTTTATCTTAGAGTTGTGGGAGAAAAACACATATTGTTGGTGAGTGATTGTGGTAATTAGCAGAGGTCCTAAGCCTGTTAGTAAAGCATTAGCAGAGCACAGTACTTTTTTCCAGCAATTTCATTATTTATACTTCTAGAAGAGAAATAATTGGCTGTACTAATTTAATCCAGGTAGCTTTCATTTTCACTTCTTTTCCTGTTAATGTTACACAATGCTTTAAAATAGTGCCCAAAGAAGTAATGCCAAGATGCACAAAGGTTTACTTCAAACATAAAGCTTTAAAATCTCAGAAATCAAGTAACTTATGTAGATACCCTTAATTAGTTTTCATTTCCAAAATATCTCATCGCGATCTCATTTACTTCAAAATAGCCTCCTCCACTGTATCCAGCGCTATTCAGAGAACTGTCTTTCTGCACAGCAGATCAGAGAACATTTCAATTTAGCTGAAACTATTGAAATTTTGCCATTGTTTCTTTTTCATTGAATACAAAACCTCCTGATTGTTTTTGTGAAAACAAAATTGCCGAAGTGTCAATTTCTAGATCAAGGACTGTTTTCTTGACTTGGAAAGATATTTCTTGTGTGATATTAGTGTCAATGAGGCATTGTAATCCCTTTCTAAAACCTGTGTAAGTCATTAGTAACTGCCCATCTGTGTAAAACTGAGATTCCTTGGTTCTTCCATCCCTTTCCAGTGGTATGCTGCTACCTACTGCAGAAAACTTCCTGAGGTGTTCATTCTGCATTCTGTTTAATTGATTGATCTTAATAGAAGTTAAATTAGGTTGCTTCATTTCTTTACATATTAAGCATAATGACATCAAAACAGTCACATCTCTTCAGTCTTTCCTTAATAAGGATTTTCTCTTGTCTCCTTGTTCAAGATAGGCTGTAGTTTTGTCCCTTATCTGTATTTTTAATTAATTTGGGCTGCCCATTACCACTGTTTAGTACAGGCACTTGATTTTCAAAAGAGATCCAAAGAGTTGCCTGTGGAGGAGTTGCATGTTGATATGACTTTACCGCATCAAGGCGTTGTAGTCAGAGCCAGATCAAGGTTTTCTAGACAAAATTTTCTAGACAAGGCTTTCTAAACAAAATTGGGATTTTTCTACCCTGTGAAAAGGAAAAAAAAAACACTTTCTTTCCTTCTTGTATTCTGTCATTGCTCTTTGAAGGAATGGGAAGAGCTTGGGTGCAAAGCTTTTTCTATAATGTGCCTCAGAAAAATAGATTTTGTAGCTATATTTGTCTATAGTATCTTAGTTGAAATGACAGAATAAGTGGAATTACTTTGTTATGATGAATGTATCAAACAATATAGAACCTATAATTGTGAGAGAAAACTGGCTACTCATGACAATGTATCCCAGGCACCTGAAGTGGAGCTTTACCAGTTCTTTTAAATTTGCTGTGTATTCACTATGCTGGGTATGTCAGCAAAACTTTATGGCTTCATTGTAGTATTTAGACAATAAAAAGTCCCAGTAGTTAATGTAGATAGAAGTGTTTGCAGACTAGTTAAGCTCAATATGCAATGTGATACCTATTGAGACCTGTCAAAACTGCAGTGTTGGACAAATGGAAATGGTGCAATTTAAAGATTTTGCAGACCTGTGGTTTCCAAACTTACTACAGAGTCTTTCTTAGGTGAGAAAGAGAAATCCAGCTACAAATTAAAGCATTTTTAAAAAATTAGGTCACTAAAATGAAATGTAAAACAGCTGGGAGATTTGTGCTTTTTCTGAACTCATGCCCTGTGGGATGAATTTGACTGCCAACAGTATATTTGTTAATTGCTGCTGTTGTGATTCAAAGAGCTTCTCAGAGCTTGACACTTATATTGAACATCTAAATTAAATTCCCTCTTGATGATGTATATCCAAAGGTGTCTCAGAACAGCTTTTTAAATTTTCCACTCCAAAGGTATATAGCAAGTTTTCTCCTTCTCACTAATCTTGCTGCAGAGAAATGCAGTCTGTACAGCTAGTAACAACATTTTAAAAAATAACAGTTTCCCAAATTCATTTCTGTCATCACTGAAATGTTGTGTTACTTTATAAATTTGTATGTTAGTGTAAGTGAAGTCAGTTTTTATTTATGCTTGCTGGAAAACAGCAAGCAGAATGTGAAGATGTAACTTAGGTATCAGTAAATCAACTTGCAAAAAGGTTTCTGTTTCAATTGAGTGAGATCATTTTTCCTTTAATATTTTAATTCTGTTAGCTATGTGAAAACTCACTGGATCTCTCTGGACATTGTTTAATATATTATGGAAGTCCAAGAGTAGTGAACTACAAACATGGCCTAACAGGCTGCGTTAGCCACAATGAGTGTTTCTTGCCCATTGCACTGATGTGTGTTTACTACTTGCCTCTAAGGCCACAAGGTGAAGGTAAAAAATAACTAGAGAAGGGCCCAAATTGAATTTCTGCCAGATATAGAAGCTTTACAGCAGAAAGAAGTCTGCACTTCGTATTTCACGTGCATATGGACTGCGTCTTAGCAGGGTCAGCTTCAGCTAACTGCAGCCTACTCCTGTGTCACTGTGTGCCTGGATGGAAAACCCCTGTAGTCTGTGCTGTCTGCAGCTCAGGAGGGCATCCTAGACTCAGGTTGTGGTATTATATGCTTCAAGTGAAAATGAGATTTGTTGACAGGCTTCGTAAGAAATTTCTCACAGACTTTTTAGGGAACTATTTGCTCTTAAGTATCAATTATGTTCCTGTGTTTTAAAATATCTATTTCCAAGAAAAGAAACATGTTCACATGAGAATACTGGTTGCAGAAATCATGAGACATTCATTAAAAAGAGAGGGAGACATATAAAACCTTGTTATAAAAAAAAAACAACTCAGATGTTAGGAATGATGAAAATATTAAGTAACAAAATTACGTTAACTTTTTTCCCCTTCTCAAGGTAGCCTTCTATCTTTTTGATTGTTTCTTTTTTGTAAGAGACTATTTTCAGATCAGAGACCTTATTATTCTACAGCATGCAGCTTACACACTATATAACTACTAGGTATTTAAAATTTAAGAAGATTAGTAAGAGAGGTACCATTAAAGTTGATTAATTTCTGTTTGGAACCTTCAAATAAATTGCTGTGCATATTGTGTAAATAAGATCACTATTGGCATTCCGAGCATAAGATTCTGATTTGGGGCAGGGATTGTTTTATTTCCTAAATTTGGCAATATCAGTACTATATAACAGTCCATAGAAGGTTATACGGACTCTTCCAAACATAGCAGAGTCATTAACTGAAATAAGCAGTGTGAAGACTGCGGTTTCATTTCGGTTGGTAATGCTTTTATACACAGCCAATGTTTTTGTCTTCTGATGATTTTTTATTTTTATTTTTTACAATTTTCCTCAATTTCTCATTTCTCTTCTGCAAGTCTAGAAGGCATAACTGATAAAAAAAACTGATAAAAAAGTTTTACTTTTTGGACTTCAGGTAGTGAAGTCTTACTCATTCTTACTCTTCCACACTTCTTCTCCCAGCATAAACATGTACTCACAAATCAGAGTCGATTTACTGATTGTATGCGTTGTTTCTTTGTTGCCCAAATGTTGTTTTTTTAAAGAACAGGGACATCAGAGAGCTCCGGTGCTCTCCAGAGTAGCTAAGTATTTGTTGGCCATGCTCAGCAGTTTCAGTATTTATATGATGTCTGGACTGTTTGCCCAAGATGATCTTTTCCAAAAACTGCAGTGAGGGTAGAAACTTGCTACTACTTGTTCCAGAACAAATTGGTCTCCCAGCTGTAATAGTAACACTTGCATGGCACGGAGGTCTCAGATAAAACCCACAATAGCAACAAATGCCTCTGCAAACCCTCAAACAGCAATGAATAGAAACTAATTTTCTCCAGTTTTTACTTTCTGTGAAGCCACAAACTAGTGCAATGTGCATGGCTGGGCACAGATGCACTGATGCTGTAACTCAGACAAGGACCAGGGCAGAGGCTTGAGATTAAGGCCTGGAGGACAGAAAGCTAAATTCAAGGAGAAGGCATTGCAGAATGCCTACAGCTTGTCCAGGCCCTGATAGTAATGACTGGACACTAATGAGGATTCAGTTATACTTAATATAACCTTATCAGAAGATTTAGATGTAATTGACACTATTGGCTTCGGCTTTAGTCATTTTCAAGCTTTCATAAAATGTGCTAGCACCGTGCATTGGACAAAGTAGTTTTAGTCTATTATTTTACAGATGTAAACAATTTTTCCCTTCAAAGTAGTTATTTTAACCTCCAGTTTTAAATTACTGCTTTTTCAGTAATGGTTGCTCGGAATCTTATGAAGACTTAAAACTACTGCTTATTGCTCAGTAATAAATGCACTTGGTTTTTCTAAGACTTTGGGATTGCTTTGGAAAATTTTACAATCAAGTTATAATAGTAGTTTGAATTCAGATTTTTCTAGAGAAATTCACTCATGTCAAAGTCTGTCACCAAAAAAAAATATGTATATATATATATATAGTGGGATGCTAGACGGGGAGGTTCTAAAAGAATCTTTTTTATGGAAAAATTCTTCCATTTCTAACTTTTGTAGGCTCCTAGAATTGCTTAAAAAATATTCCAAATTAATTCAAATAGACTTTCAGGCTTGCTCACAGATATGGCTAGGTATGGCTTCAGCGAGCTTGTACCATTTACTAGAAAATCTCAAGAATTCTGTGTCCAGATTTTTGTGGTCTTTAGTCCAGTGGACTGAGTAACAGACACACTTTGTTCTGCTTTTTTTTCTCTGTCTTTTATGTTTTGTAATACACATACTTACTTGGAAAGGTATTTCCATGTGCTCTTCTGCACAACTGATATATTTTGTGATAACTTCACCTGAGGTGTTGTTTCTCTGGAATGTTCTTCTATGTGGCTTTCAGCATTGCTTTAAAATATGCAGATATAATCTTCCAAGGTCTTTCACTTTACCTCTCACTGAAGAGATTTGATAGGTATTATATGTAAAAACACATTGTAATGTAAATCAGAGCATTTGTTCTGAAGTTTATGTTGGGAAATGAAGACTCATTAGCATTAGGGAGATCCATATAGAAATTATTTTGTCAGCAGCAGATTGCCAGCGCTACCTCGGAAAATTCACTTTTACCTTCTTTCCCCAAAGTGTTATTAATTCACAAATGGATTGTTTTTAACCATGTTTTCTCTTTTTATCTTTCATTGCTATTATTAACTAACAGTACTAACTAATCACATTCATGAGCAAGTTTCAAACTCTGGATAGTTGTGTTGCATTTTTGATCTTGTTTGGTTTCTCTTATTTAGCTCAGATGTTCCAAACCTAAGTCTTGAATGTTCCATGCCCTTCTTCTTTTTCTTTTTTCTTCCCCAACTTTTTTTTTTTTTTTTTAATTTTTGGTTCACTTATAGATTTAAGTTGTCCATGTGAAATACATTCTGATCATTCTTAAAGAAAATAATTTAGAAATGATCCTAAAGGATCAATGATCATCAAAAATTCTACTTTTATGCCTCTACTTGTAACTTTCAGATACGTTGGTTGTAATAACCCAATACATTGGAAACCCTGGAAATTACTTGGATTGGAATCTCAGTCCCCCTGTGTTTGAAGATTCATTTAAAAGAACATTGAAATAAAGCTTAGGAATGTTTTTAAATGAGTAAGAATACTGCAAGGCGAAGTAATGATGCTATATATCAGAACTATGCTGGGAAAAGTTTTGTTCCTTTTCATTATTTTCAGTGTCATTCAAAGTGCCAAATTTTCTGTGGATTTTGAAGATTACATTCTTGAACAAACCACAGAGAACTCTCATGTCACAAATCAAATAAGTAGGAAAATCAATTCATTTAACTGAGGAAAATTGCATGAACAAGTAATCCTAATTGCATTTTTTCTTGCAACCTATCATCAGCATATTGTATAGTGACATAAAAAGAGATTACAGTATCTCTAAAATTAAAAATGGATCTGTATATATGTATTTCCCAAGATATTCTCATATTGTACGGTATTTGATCAATTCTCACCATCTTTTATAACTATTGATGGAACAACAAATTATCCAGAAATAACTGATCAATGTTAGAATCTGTTCCCAGGTTTCTTATATTATCTTTGGGTATGTTATTACTTTCTAGTTTGTGATTGTATTTTCTTATTTAATGTTTCAAGACTCAGACATATTTATATACTGAGTCCAACAGAAAGTTCTTTAACCACTATTTCCTCTAAAACTCTGCATAAACTCACTTAAATACATACACTGTAGCAACACTAGTACTTCACCCTCTCTGTTCTCATCCATTAATTCTAGGCAAAGTGTAGGACAATTTCTCACTTTGTGTTTTCAGCCACATATTTTCAAAATAAAATGAAGTACTCCTAATCAGCTATGTTAGAAAATAGGAAAGAAAAAACTAGTCTGCCAGAAAGTGTCTTTTCATTCTCTTAATCAGTTGGTATGAAGATAAGCAAGTAAACTGTCAGTATAAGGCTGTAGGGATAAACATGGAAGTTGTTTATAAGCATGATATCAGCATTATCTTTCAGTGGAAAAGGGTGCTACAGCATTTATTTATATATTGTATGTAGTAGACCATCCCTATGTCGTTTTTTAAAATAGGGCAAGTGTATTTATTGGATATAAAATCACCAGCTGTTTACTGTGAAACCCTGCGTTAAACAGATTTTTGGAAATGTACATCTACAATCAAAGCTCTTTCATTATACATCTATTTTTAAGTAGACTATGGCTTAGCATAGCACTTTCCATTTTAAAGTTTTTAGAACAAGGACATGCCATTATACATATTAATCCATTTGTGCTCAAAGTAGGATTTTCCAGGAAAAAAATGAATTGTTGGCACAAGACAGATGGGAATTTTCATAGTCCAATTCCAGTTTTAGGCTTAATACTTTGTGATCTAAAAAAATTCGTATTTAGTGAAAATTAGGTAGAAAGGCTAGACCAGCTTAACTTTTCTGCAGCCTTCCAAAGGCTTCCCAGGTTGTTTTTCTTTCTGTGTGTCCCTGCTGACATACATAGTGTCCAAAAGGCTATGCAGTTCACAGCTGTTAAGATCCTCCTAAATTAACAGGTAAGTGATCCATTTCTGTGTGATACTGTGCTTCTTTAAAGTCTGACCTGTGAAAAGTAGAAACAGTGGTCTGTCTGAGTTTTCCAAGTGTTGCTCCTAAAAACATGAAAGATGAAGTGTTTTTAGAAGTACTACTTCTCATCTAGAAAACACAGCCCTATCCAATATGTTAGAAGAAAGTTAAGGTTTCAAAGACAGTCAAGAGTTCAGAAGTGCTGGAATTAAAGTTATCTGAAAAGCTCTTTTAATGTAATTCCCTTAATGAATAGCTGAATGTTAGGGTTAAAGTTTTCTCCATTTTCAAAAGGCAGAAATTCTCTTCCCTACCACCTTGCCAACCGCTGTATGATTCAGCGCAGACATTTGCTTCTTGAGCAGTTGGAGTAGTAATGAGGAGCCTGCGAACAATAGTAGGTTGTAATCAAATGCAGACTTGACAATGTTGAAGTACTCGGCACAGATGGGTTTTTCAGCTACTTACTGATCGCAGAGGCGTGTGGAGTCCTCACTGCTATATGGAGTTATGAGGAGTCATTGGATGTACACATTCAGTCATTACAGAGTATATAAAAGTGACTTCTGATGGCAGTTCAACAACTGGTGCAGAGCTAAGCACCACTAAGCCATTCCTCATTCCCCTCCTCAGAAGGACAGGGGAAGAAAATGCAATGGAAAAAAAAAAAAAAAAAAGCTTCTTCAGTTGAGATATGGAGCAGTACAATGAAAGGAAAAACGAAAAATCAAAGACCATGCAGAAGCAAAAAGAGAAAAAAATATTCTCTACTTTCCTTGGCAGTCAATGCTCAACCATTTCTTGAGAAGCAGGGCCTCACTGCACATAGCAGTTGCCCAGCAAGACAAACTCTTTCCTAACAAGTCTCATTTCTCCTTCTTTCCCCTATATATTATCACTGAGTAGGACAGCATACAGTATAGGATATCCCCCTGGTCACTTTAGGCCCACTGTCCTGGCTGTGACCCCTCCTCACCTCTTGCCCACCCCATCCTGCAGGCCTTTGGGGACAGGTGGGGCTGGAAAGCCAGCACTGCCCAGCAGGAGCCAGAACACTGTTGGTATCAATACTGCTCTAGCTGCAAGTGCAAACACAGCACTTTAGGGACTGCTCTGAGGAAAGTTAACTCAGACTCAGTGCATTTCTAAATCTCTGATTGTGCAAATCTACCTTCAAGTCAACAATCTGATTACTCATACAGATCAGGTGGTAGGACATAGCCTTGAGAACTTAAGGAACAAACAAGGCTTTGTGAAACTCAGGAATTCCCCAAAATGTGTATTTTCCTTCACTCAAATAATTAAACATTGGATTTAAATGCTATGGTTGGAAAATGTCGTTTGTCCTATAGCTTATGTGAAGAATGAGGACTCTATCCCAATCAGCATTTGAACATAACAATTTTTTGGTACGAACTATTTAATTTCAGGGAAAAACTTATCAATTTAAGTACTTTGAGAGAAGGACAACAGCTATGCTTATAAATACGTACTACTTTCAGACTGTTATTCTGATGGAAGTGCAGCAGTAGTATTTTCTAAATATATTTACTAAAGGTTACCCAAAGTTAGGAGACCAATGAACTTAATAGATTTAATTGACAAATAGCTTTAAAATTTTTGAATTAGTTATTAGACCAGAAAAATTTAAAACAAAAAGGATCTGAAGTGTCTTACTTTCAGCAAATAGTCATTTACTATTGTTAATCCTGGAATTATGTCAACTGAAGATGTCAGTAAAACTGTGTAGAGGAAAACCACCTGACCTTTTAAACTTCTTAGAGCCCATTGACAGCATCACAGAAGTTACTAAAGAAACTGTAACTGGATAGGGTAAGACAGAATTTTCACCAATCAATACTAGCTTGGAACGAAGAACAGTAGAAATAGATGACAACTTTATTTTTCAAAGGAAGATTTAATACTGAATTTATGTTCCAGTTTGAACCAATGCTTTAATATGTTATGGGGGGAGGCAGCTGAATAGGAAACAAATCTATTTTGGTTCACCTTATCCAGGAAAGCATATCACGAGTGCTAAATAGGGTAATGTAATGTCAGATTAACATTAATGTTAATAAATGCATCGTTACAAGTTTAGTGAAGGTTCCTTGTCAATACAAAGCTACCATAAAAAGGCAGATAAATGTTAGAATATTTAACAAGTGGAGAAGATAGAAAAGAAGCTATTGTTCCAACTGCACCATAAGAACTACATCAATAAAATTTACCTAATCTCATACTTGTTGCCACTGTAGCAATAAAATCTAATTTTACTGTCTGCTTAAGGTTTAGATGGATCTCTTCAAATATGAGTCAAGTCAAATATCAGAAATGAAAATTTAAGTAAATTTTATCTGATGTACATTATAAGTACACTGAGAAAAATCTGTTTCGTATGTGCTCTTATTAGATCTCTTATAAGACAACTATTCTCACAACAGCTAAATAAAGTGCACATTATGTTGTCACATCGTGTTTTAAAGTGAACAGTAGCAATCATCTTCAAGGATGTGCCAGTATAATTATATTTCTATTTTTAATCCATCATATCATCCATATTTGATCAATTTACATTTGCCTATAGATTAGTGAATTTACATCCTACACACAAATATTACTGGAGCTAACTGTAGTGCTGTAGGAATTGTTTTGTACAACTGCTGTACAAATTACTTAAGAACCTAAATGTTAGAGTTGAAATATTCCTTATACAATTTGGAATCCAAACAAACTGAAGAAAACCTTTTTCTCCTGTTTTCTTGAAGCATTTAGAAACTGTGTCTAAAAGTGTTATGTAGAATTCTTGCAGATTCTTCATCTGTGCATGTTGTGGTAAGAAGCTTCAGCAAAACGCAACACGTTTTTCCTTATAGTCAGAAGAACAGACATAATGATGCAGTTCCTACTTAATTCTCACACAAAACTACAGTTGAACTTGAAAGTGCTATTAAATGTCAAATAATAATAAAATGAATTAAATGAGCAAATGTTGGCAGTCAGCCAGAATCAGAATGATGTACCCTCAATTGTTTTTCTTCAGTTCTGGAGCAATACTGGATCATGAAATTAGATCACCATTTTAAACAAGCCTACTTTCTGCTACATTTCAAATTTCTAATCTCTGATGTAAAAAAAAGTAACCTCAGATTTTTGACAGATCATAATATAGCCATTGATGATAACTATCTCATTGCTAATTTTACCCTCAAGTAGGAAAATAATAAGGAAAGCTTCTTTCAGCTATGCATATTAAATTCAATACATGTGAAAAACAAATGTTAATTTCAAATAGTTGAGCAGTGCAGTAGCTTACACAAGGACACTTAGGAATTCTTCTTTCTTGTACACAGGTGACACTAACACTGAACACTCTCCTGCTCCTTAGAGTAATGACGTTACTCACATCATGATTTCTAGGTTAGATGAAACATCAACCCAGAAGGTGTACTAGCAGTGAAACTGAACATAGAGTAACCTTATTCATTGATTAAATATTAGAAACAGTTAACTTAGGTAAAGTGTCCGTCAGAAACATGCTACATGAGATTCACTGAGTAGACATGGGGCTAGGAATTTTATGTCAAAGATTTAATGAAACATCTAGAGTCTTAATATTTATTCTAAAACTGTCTTAAAGTGTTAGTTGTTGATATAACATGACTTAATCCAGTTAGACAACTCTTTTCTGCAGATACTTTAAAGTAAAAATTCAAAAGGAATGCAATAAAAATTCTGCTTTTTCATGTTTTTTGCAGCCTAAGCAAACTTTACCAAAAGATCTTAGTTAAGCAGAAATGGCTACATGGGCCTAAAACATGCGTATAAAACTTGTTAGCTGGTATAGAGAGGAAAAAAGAAGTGATCTTTGCCATTAATATTTGCATTGTAATGGATTAAGATTTTTTTTTCTGGCAAAGCCGATAGACTAATGAGTTTTTGCACTACAGAAAATATCTTGCAAACTTGAGTTTTGCAGGCCATGCTACATCAACACTTCATCTAAACTCCTAGTAACTTTATCCAAACTGATATAGTTGCCAAACTGATGAAACAACATGCATTAATTAAATAACTTTAAAGTTAATTAAACAACATGCCTAGTTACACTTAGGATTTGGTATTCATCTTCATGTTGAATCACTTACTTCAAAAACACAGTTCTTGTACAGTTTAAATCCAGAATATTTATGGATACAACACTGACCAGCTGAGAAAAAAAAAAAGACGTATCTATCTTAGAAACTATTAGACATAAATTTACACTAAAAACTGTTTATCAGATTGGAGCAGGCAGTGAGGTCATTAAGAAATTACTCTTTAGAGAGCAAAACAGAAGAATAAAAGCAGTAGGTAGTATGTAAAACTGCACGCCACAGCAGACAAATAAGCAAAATCATGAAACAAAAGACTTCATATTTTGTAATGAGACACTTATATTATTAGTCAGACATTAGATAGAATTTACTTAGATATTCACAGCCTCATGCGTTAAAAATGTGAATATAGCAACTGTAAATCTGAGCTTTACAGCAAGTTTCACGAAGAGCTGACAGGGAGGTCTCTAAATAGTGGTGCATAAAGGAAATGAAAAACCATAATACAGATGGCTCTTTTTAAAGTGAGCAGAAAAATCAGAGTAATTCATATTATAGAGCATAATAGGGATGCTACAGAGGATTGGAAAACACTGGGGAAATTTAATTCAACCTCTTTTTTTCTTCAGGAGAGAAATAGTAGTGATTCATGATAATAATTCCTTTGACATATTAGGATGTTAAAGGCTTAGAAAGTGAGATCAACATCTCTAGGTACTGCTGTGAGTATTGGTTGGCTGGCATACTTAAATCTACAACCACTTTTAATGTCTGGATCCAAAGATCACTGGGGTGATAACATGCAATGATTAGAACTTATATGCTTACAGTACAGCATGCCTAGAATAGGAGCATTTCATCTTAGCTAATGTCTTTAGGGACTATTACAATACAGATAACGAAAAATATTTAACTAACTACAGAAACACGGTAAAATATAACTTTGAATTGGAACTGGAAGTATCCTAAAATATTATAGACAGAAGTAAAAATGATTAAGTGATAAAGAAGCAAAGGATGTTAAATTACCAAGGCTTATATTTTCAAGATGCAAGTACATTCATACATACAGATTTTAAACTGAACAAGATTGTCGGACAGCTTCAAATTACAGAACACTGCAGACTACATTCTGCTTTCTTAATTACCTTCAGAGACATTTTCCATTATAATTATTCAAATTTTAATTTATAAATTTGCTAACATAGCATATTGTCTTGATTAATTTAATTAATTAAGGTTACATTATATCTATATTTGCAGTCTGCAATGTTGCAGTTATACATCCATTACTTTTTCACTATGATATTTTCAAAGAGCTCTTGAGAGAATGTTTATTTAAAACTTGGCGAACCTTGTGCTAGTTTGTCGTGCTCAGCCTTATCAAAATTAAGTGTTTTCTAGTAAAAAAATAAAAATAAAAGGATATCCAGTGCAAAAGCATCATTGGCAATCTCTGGTAACTGCTTTCATTCACATTTTAGTAACTGGCTTGTCTTGGGTAGAAACTGTGTTCATTTAAATTAATACTCAGCAGTGGTTTACGACCCTCTGGTTTTAGTTCTGTGCCAGACAGAAACTTTTCCATGTTATAGGGTTTTATATTTCCTCAAAGGTGAAAGCAGCTCTGGTATATATCAACAAAGATCCATTATTTGAGTTGTGCACAGACAGTTTTTCTAAATCAGCAGTAGAGCACTGTCTTAATTTTGCTTTACTTGTCTCAGGATTTTATGAACCACACCACTGAATGGAGCATCAGAAATAACAGATGATATTATTCACAAACATTTAGTCATTTCCAAGTGGACTTCCACTTTGAACTAGATTGTTACCTGCGTTATTCACATTTGGTTTGGATTCATAAATACTGTTAATTTGAATGTTGACCAAAGCAGGCATTCTGTTGTAACTAAAGCGCCCTTAACTGTGGAACAAAATTTGGTTTGGACATTACAAAAATGAACATAGTGTAAAATTGTTAATCTATTATCTATTGCTCCCTAAACAAAACAGTGGAGTGTGACTCAAGGAACTACTGCTTATGAAGCTCAGTTTGAATTGTGAAGTTTGAATATTTTCAGTACAAAAAAAAAATAGTTGGTTGAGTGTCAATGCCTGTACAATCACCAAATACTTCAGTAAAAGTCTAGACTGTCTATGTGCATAATACTAAAAGGTTGTCTTTGCACAGTACGTCCTTTCCATTAATATTTAGTCCAAATCTCTCAGTGAGCAGCTTGAGCAGAGATACTGCGATAAAGTCATCAGCCCAGTGAGGCTGGAAATGGTTACTTTTGATGAACCAAATCTGGATGTTCTGCATTGAAATCCATATGAACCATGCGTAGACATCTCATATTTATTATTATTTTCTGTTGTCTTAGTTACATGCTGAGACAGAAGAGCAAACGGATAGATAAACATGCCAATAAAAGGAGGCAAATATGCTATTATCCATCCCTTTCACTGTTTACATGGAATACAATAGGAATTAGTATTCCAGGCTTGTGACTCTACCTCTTGGCTCTTTGACTTTTAAATGCAGATGCTAGTAATCTCTATGCATTCATGCATGCTGACAGATATGCCACAACACTTTAATCAGCATTGGCTACAAGACTAATAAAGGTTAGTAATAAAATAAAATTCTGTAGGGGCTCTCTCTTTACAGGCAATATCAAGCCCTATGAACTTTTAATGCCTACTCTGTCTATGTAGATAGTCATGGCTCAAAGACTGTATTAAAAATAGCAAGGAATGCTTATTCTGAAGTGTTTGAAAATACTGCAAATTACGCTGTAGTATTGGCTTACTCCAAACCAATCTTATCCTTTACTGACCTTTGCTGAAACACTTCTCTTTCATTTGGCAGCTTCATTTCCCTTCTTTCCTTCTGTCTTATTCCCCTGTCCTTCTACCTGTAGTTTATTTAGTCATAAGGAATTGGTGTGATGAGGCTGCTGCTCTTTAACTATGTAGCTGATAGGTTTGTTGAGCTCACCCAGAAGCAAATACCTATTTCTCATTCCATTTCCATTGCAGCTTCATTTTCATCTCAATATTGTATTCCTCAGGAGCTGCACAATACATTTCTTTTGAGGAAAGCAATGAATCTATTTACTCTTTGCTTTACCTCTGTATACAGTACTGTGGATTTTCTGGTCCTTTATTTCCCTGTACGTCTTATGAAAAAGTTAAATTCATCAGGAAACTGAAAATAAATGCAACAGTGAGTCAAGAAATAAATGTGTGCATATACATGTGCAGTGAAGGCCTTTTATTAACATTATTTATTAGAAATAGAATAAAGTACAATAGCAGTGCAAAAATTAATAAGCCTGGTGAAAAGCAGAAATCTTCTTATAATGAAAGATGGATATATCTTGTATTCTTTAAAATTATCCGGCTTCTATCACATCTAATTCTGCCCTGATAGGTGATGTAAGTATCCATACTTCATAGTGAAATTTGGATCTTTTTAAAATCAAGAAGGAAAAATTGAAGGACCTGGAGTAGTCTTAACAGAATGAGTGCTGTGGAAACACTATTTCATTTCAACCCACATAAAATACCCAGACATTGATCTGTACCATGCAGTTGCTTTTTCATCTCAGAGTCTCCCATTATAGGACCAGGAATCCAGGATACTGGATTCTTCTCTCCGGGCTCCCATCCTAATCCAGGAGTTGATGGGCCTGCCAGACGCTCAGAAATCCATGGCAGAAGCAGTCTGCATTGATGTGTCCATTGCAGCTATTGTTCTTTAGATAGTTTGAGAGTTTATAGAGCTACTGTTTCATACATCTGTAACTACATTAAAATTGTATTGTGAGTGTAATTCATTCTGGTTGTGCCAGAGCAGTTCACAAGACACACAGTTTTACCTAGTGCTCATAATCACTTTAGGAACCTTATAATCCTACAGGATATCAATCAGTTATGCTCTAGGCATCTCCAGTTCCCATGGGTGAGGTTCCATAATGTCAGTAGTGCTGGCTATATTGATTAGCAGAGTACTTAGCAACATCTTTATTACTTCCTTTGCTGGTAGCCTGGACTGTACTCAGTGGTGAGGTTTAGGAAGCAGAGACCTATAGATGTTCTGCTGTCAACATCCACAGCTTGACTGCATCAATCTCCATCCTCAATAAGTTTAGTATGTGTGGGAAACAAAGTGCACCCGAAGAGATGCCCTCATTTTCAGATATCAAAGTTTGGGTAATCTGGAAACACGAGTTGGTGCTTTCTTCCTGCTCATTGTGTGATGAGCCTAGAATTATCATTTCTTCCTTTTCAAGACCTTTATTCTCTTTCTGATTAGATCTATTTCCTATTATGCTAATGCAAAATATATTGGACCAGAGGGTAGCTTCACTGAAGCCTCCTTCAGACTTTTCTACCATACCCTGAGTTTTTACCCATGGCATTTCAGCTGAAGTGTTCTCAAGATATCTCCAGAGCATCACTGTATTGACCACATTGCGGGCTTTCTCACTCTGCCTTCTTAACCGGAGATGCTCTTACATCTGCTAGGCTGACAAATATCAAACTGTTCTAGGAATGTTGACAGTAAAAGCTGAAGGACTAGGTGTTAAAAAAAATATGTAAGAAACATAGACAAAAATAACAATAAATAAAACAATAGAAGGTCTTTTTTAAATTTGAGATCAACTGCTTCATATTATTACATCAAGCTTAATTTTCACTGTCTTTCAATAACTGTTCCCTACTACAGGCCACAGGTAGCGAGTAATCACATCTAAGCAACACATATCAAAATTCTAAAAATCAAGACTAGCAGGCTACAAACTAAATGCTAATGTTGAAATGTATCATCAAGATACTTTGAAGAGTAAATCTATGATGTATTCAAGGACTTCTGAGAGACAAACAAGACCAAATTTGTTTACAATATTTGTTCAGACTTTATTTGTTCAAGTTAAATACTAATTCTTTCCCTTTCATTTAAGATTAGGAAAAAAAATTGGATGAAATGAATGTCTGTGTGGAGGACCAGCAAAATGACTACTTTACTTACGTCTTATTTTCAGGGCTGAAGAAGGATTCAAGTGATGCCTAAGATTTTGTGATTTTCCTTAGCAACAGTATGAGTTTTTTCAGCAGGATAATGAAAGAAAAAATAGCACATTTTCATATCCATGTATTAAAAAGGCTTAAAGAGTTTAATAGGACTACTTGCAGACACAAGGTTATATCTTTTTTTTCCTTTCTGGTTTTAAATTGCTTGTATTTTGCTAATAGCTTTTCTACTTTGTTCATAAAAGAAAATCACATACCGTCAAAGTTATCCTTACAGAGAAAGTCTTATGTTTTCTAATAATATGCCCAACTTAATGTACTTTTTTTTTCTGTTCTTCCACTGTTTAAGACTTCACTATTCATCACACAGTCAAATCCAATTCTTTTGCTGCTTGATTTCTTCACTAGTACTACAATTAATGTGTCCTCAGTCCCATTCTTCCATGTCTTTCTTTTTATCAACATCTTGCAAGCCTATAGTTTTTGTGGCACTACAGTTCTGTAAACATTTATAATGAAATATTTTTAGCATATCTAGGTTACAACTCTGGGTTCTAAAGTACAAAAGTCTAAAGCCATTTCTCCAGCCAGGTTGAAGTCACTGGCTCTGGAGCGATAAAGGACCACACAAGCACATTAGAAGAGAAGTGGTAGGTCCTAGAATGTTTTTCTTTTCATGGTTACACTTGCCACACACTCTGCCACAGAGATGTCTGAAGAACTGTCTGACAAGTCCATCCGCTCATTGATCACTGCAGCCTAGCAGGGAGGGTAATCAGTCACTAACAGGATGGATTTTGTCAGGCTGATGTTAGCAGGACAGGGTCTCAAAGCCAGTGTATCTTGCAGATAAGCAAAGCTAAAAAGCTTAAAAAAGCTAAAAAAGGCAGAAGAAAACACAGCAGTAATCATGTCAGCCTGTCAGATACCCAGCTCTCACATAAAACAACAAGATCCAAGATGGTCAAAGCTGAGTGACCCAAAAAACTCTTCCTGAAATTGTTGTACGTAGCCTGACAGTTATTGACAAGTCCTGCTTTAATGGAATAAAGCCACTGCAGAGGGGAGAGTAATGAAGAGAAAATTACTATGTGAAGAATTTATATTTGATTCTAACATCTTCTTTCTTTCATGTAATTATTAATGTGTTTTTTAAAAGTGCATTAAAATTTCATTCACATTAAGATGAACTATAAGAACAGGAGGAAGAGTAATGCATTGAAAGATCCTGTGTTGACAATCAGTTTTATGCAGTAACCTTAATCAAGGTTAATGTCATTTCACTGCCTCATCTCAGATCCTCATTTTGTGTCTTTGGCAAGACTAGCATTTTTCCTTTTTTTTCTGCATAATCTGTTTTATTCGTGATATGTGCTGTAGACTAATTATTCAGGCTTATCATATGTTTAAATAGCATCTGTGGTGGAGCTTTATAAAATATTTATTAATAAATTTAAAGTACTCGAGATCTAAAAATGTTTTTGCGTGACTTTATTTAGAAGCAACAATATTTTATGTGGACATTCTTACCAAGCTTTCACTCTGAATTCTACTGCTAGTTACAATGAATGTTTGAGCATTGTCCAAGATGTATCACTATTGACCAGACCAGTTACAGATTTGAAATCTGATAATTCACATTTAAGAAAATTTTACTTCAGAGAGAATTTTGTAAGGTGGTATAGCATAGACAAAAGACACCTACCATCTCCTAGTAATTCATTTTTATGACTAGATATGACATAGGTTGCTTTGAAAGTAGTACCTCCTGTTTATTTCCATGGAAACTGCAACAGATGCAAAGAGAACAATAACACTATTTGATAGAGCAAATTCTCAGACACAAAGCACTCTTTTTCAACAGAGTCACTACCATTAGCTCTGCATTTTCACCAGCCGTGAACAAGATCCTGCGTGCCATGCTTGTAACAATCTGCACCAGTGGAGATAATCCACTGTCACCACTGCTGAAACTACCACCACTGCTTCACTGTGCTCGCATCCACTGGTTGGTCTCTGTCAAGGTTCAGCAAGTGTCAATGAATGTCAATAGGTGTAATGTTTTCTGCATGGAGGAGTTCAATTCCACACCTTTGCTCCATCTGCACTTCCATGTCAGACATCGTTTTGTCACAGTGCTTCTCCGCTGCCGTCTGTCACACGGCAGTAACGTGGAATGGGATATTGGTGGGAAGGTTCAACCTCTACTGCCATCCCACCAACATCCGCCTCTGACATTGCAAATCAATGCATTAAAAAAAAATAGGAGGCATAACTTTCGGAGCAGCCCTGCGCTTTTTGGAGCTGCATGTCTTGTTGAATGAATGTTGCTCCACCGGATAAAATATGATATATTCCTGGCAAATATGTTGGGGATTGGATTTTGGGGGCCTTAAGGAAGAGTAGGAGTGACCTAGAAGGCTGAGAGGGGACCTGATCAATGTTTATAAATATCTTAGGTGCGGGAGGCAAATGGAGATGGGGAATCTCTTTTCAGTGGTCTGTGGAGACAGGACAAGGGGCAATGGCCTTAAGCTGGAGCACAGGAAGTTCCACACCAACATGTGGAAGAACTTCTTCACGGTGCGGGTGACAGAGCGCTGGAACAGGCTGCCCAGGGGGGTTGTGGAGTCTCCTTCCCTGGAGATATTCAAGATCCGCCTGGACGCCCACCTGTGCGACCTGCTGTAGGGAACCTGCTCTGGCAGGGGGGGTGGACTCGATGATCTCTCAAGGTCCCTTCCAACCCCTACAATTCTGTGATTCTGTGACCTGTGAGGTAAAAATACACAGATGGTCATAATCTCCTACATCTATCTGATTTATTCTTTTTTAACCACAGTACATTCTGATTATAGCTTTGACTTCGTTCTGTCTTTGCTAGTTTTCTACTTCACATCAAAAACTTTTTTCTGTTCTAAAAAATATTAAGCAATGGTCTAAGCTGTTCATCTGCTAAAAGCCACCCACATTTATCCACCTCTGTTGTTTACTGTCATTAATAGCAATTGCATTTCACAATCTGACCTTGAAATGACAGTTTATGTGGAAAAATTCTCCCTCCCTCTAACACACATAAATACATAGAGTTCATGAGCACAAAAGTAAAGTCAAAAATGTCTGATTTAATACTTGAGAAATGTGACTGTAAGAAAAGTGTACCAAAATGTCTTGGAAATACTTGTATACAATCATATCTTCATTTTAAGTTTTGCAAAATGATATTTGCATCATTTTTCTTTTTCCCTCGTAGCAGAAAAACAACATGTGCAACTGCACAGTTAGAACAGTGGCATTGTACGATTGTACTGCTGTTCCACACAAAGAGTAATAAAATAAACACTAGGAATTCTGTTTTCTAATAAAAACAAATCCACGGTTTGCTCACTATGAAGAATTATTTGATGTACATACAGAAAGTATCTGGAGACCATTTGATGCAAAACTGTTGTGCCTCCCACTTGGTAGCTAATTTTAGAAGTATATTGTATGTAAAGCTCTGTGTTCAACTGAGAACCTGTTTTCTGTTTCCCTCCTCCTCTGAGAGCATGAAGAGAGTTACAGTGTTGTAGATGGAGAAAAGATGCTTTGTCCATCCCACAGACAGATGTGCTTTTTGGGATAAGTCAACATTGCCCAGGGATATTATTCATTAAAACACCTAGGAGTCCTTCAAGATAAAAGGCACTATACGTTAGAATTTTGTAGTCTATCTAAGTCTGCATTTTCTAAGGAGCGTTGATAACGTTTCTCATTACACTAAGCGCATTAGATCTTCTAGCATTATATTCAGGCACTAATGTAAAAAAAAATAAAAATAAAAATAAAATAAAAAATGTAGCTTAGATCCTCTTCTACCAGCTTTCTCTAGGGGCACATGCATTTTCCTTACTATAATGAGGCCCATAAAGAAGAAAAATGATGAGGCCTAGTATAGATAGGGAGTCACATTACAGTAACTTTTCATTAGAATTAGAGTAGTTAGAGACTACTATATTATAGCAGTGGTGAGTAACTCTGCTACTGTTAAGGGCCAGCTGTCAGCATTCCTGTTATAAACCCCATTTTTCAGGGGTTTATAACTCCTTTGGAAATTCCACTTGGGGTGAAGCTTAGTTTAGAGAGACTAAGTAAGGGAATGATCTTTTTAAAATGAAATAGAGGGGCAAATAAAATAAACCTGAAATCCATGCATTTTCTAGTGAATCACTGCTTTCCCGTTTTGTTTCCTTTACCCTGGTATGGTTGTTTCAGTTCTAGTCAAGAGAATTTGCTACAATCAAATTTCTTAAAACCATTTCAGTGCTGATACAAGTAATTACTATACAGTTAGAATCCAGCCTCAGTTCCAATAGGCGGCTTTACTAAGCACTCTTAACTGGTTACAGGAACTTTTTGTTGCCCCCAGGCACCCTGTTTCCAATAGACTTGGTCTTTCTGACCCAGCTTTTCTGGGCTCATCTCAGCTCCAAGCTCTGTTTTCATGTGTAGCGCTGCTACGCACTGGGTTTCTCCAGAGTGCAGGGAGTGGTGCAGACCATCTCTAAGCCACTTGTTCCACCATTGCCAAACAGAAGTTGAACTCTGAACGGTCATTAAGTAGACTGCAGAAAATTGTAATGGTAAGTCCATAAGTGACATTTTTTGCTCTGAACAGTGTCTTGCTCTGGCATTAGAGGGCACTGAAGGTGCTGCCTTTTCAACATATTAAATAACCACTTGAAAGCCACTGGTGTTTCCATTGAACTTTTCTTCTAAGAGCCTGACTGCTAACCGCAGTGTCATAGCCAAGTCAAGTGATTGTTAGCAGCAAGAAGTAATCAATGAGTGAACAGTGCAATAATGAAGCAGTGAGTTTTCATTTAAACTTCAAAGTAAATGTAAGACTATAATTTACAATCTTTTCGGTAAATCTCAAGAAGCATCCTTGCACTCAGACTTTACTGGAATGCCCATTGAATGTCCAACATTAGTATTTTGTAGGAGTTAATTTCTATTTGCAGCGTATCTTCTGGTATAATCTGAAAAGGTGAATTATTGTATAACAGTGAAAGATACTAGGCTTGAAAATAGGTTAAATTTGCCTATGTAATTATTTCTTACAAATTATTCACCAGCTCTAGGGGTTGCCTACTTACCCAGAATCTCTCCAGCAATTATTTTATGCGATGTCTTCTGTCATGCAGGTAGCTGCTATGTTCCACTCTGAAGGAGGAAGGGTGGAAATGGTGAATGAAGGTCCTCAGTTCCTCAAGGGCATTGTAACCCAATTTTACGTGCTTAACTGTTCATTGCTATGATAGTATGAGAAATATGAAAATATGTAAATGCTGAAAAGACAATTCTGCATCCTTTATTCACATGGAAAATTAAGAGGATGGGAAAGATATCTCCAAGATGTTCATCTTTCTTGTGTTGTTGAACATTCCTGATCCCATGCCTTTTGGCATGTTGTATTTCTGTCTGTCAAGTATTAACACTTATTGTTGCGAGCAGTGTAGGTGAATGCTGGGTCTATGTGAGATTCATGGAAGCAAGCTGCTGGTGAAAAGTTATTTCAGAAAAGACTGAACTAATTGAATTTTGCATTTATACATTTGAGTATTGCAAATCAGATCTTCCAGTAGAGGATGATGTAATGCCATCTCATGAGAACAGGGAGCCTTTGTAGAAGATTTCTGCATGCTTTTCCTTTTTTTTTTTTTTTTTTGATAATCTTCTGAAAACATAATGATGACGTTACTGCAATCTGGTGTTCCTCCCAGTCTCTGATGACCTTCACCTGAGAGATCTGATTCTGGGTCCATTCATTTCTCTCAGTGTGTAAAAGCCATACATAGAACACCTGTCTTTTGCAGACTGCAGTTTCTTTGCTATTCCTTCAAATGAATTTGCATCTTTATGCTGTATCAAACAGATGTTTTTCATCATTTTATGTTTATTTGAATTATGGTTAAATTTAATACAAAAATAAATAATAGCTCAGTTAACAGTTGAATTTAACATTAATGGTTAAGTTTGTCACATGTAATGACAAAGCCACGAATTATGTTAACAGCGTTGTTTTATGCATATTTTATATTGTTGCTTGCCACTTCTTGACTGTGCATTGAGTCAAGAAACAGACAAACTATCACCTCCAGTTTTTCCTCTCTTTACCTTTTATAATTCTCTGTTCTTTCCAGAACAGTAGGTAGGAATAATCAGTTGCCCAGTTTCTTGCTGAGCATTGAGTTACAGTATATCTGGTAGACCAAGTAACTCATCATCACTATGTTTCTGGTGGAGTTTTTTTGAAACAAAAAATGTGAAACATTGGTCAGATTATTTTCTCTGTGATTTAGGGAGCTATGCATATTTTGTAATTATCAAAATTGTATTTTGTACTTCTTTACTATTTTGACTACACAAGATAATTGTTGCTTCTTATTCAAGGGTCAGAAGATGTATTTACAATCTCTTCTCTAGTTTTCCTCCATAAACTAAAAATCTTTTATGAAACAGTCACTGAGGAAACTAGCTTATTTCTGATAGCTTGCCAATTGAGCCAGAATATGAAACGGAATTACCATTAATACAGTAATTTCAGCCTCCATTTTGATGAGTATTTTGTATTGCTCAAGTTCTGAAAACAGAACAAAACAAAACAGGACTGTACTGGTGGAAAAAAGCTTTTGACAGAATTCTTCTCACAAAGGGGGAAGTTTTTGAACAGACTTTTAATCAAATCAGAATCAAGTGTAATTTTTATAATGACTTTTTTCTGTTTGAGTGATATAACAAACCATGTATAGCAGTAGGAATCTCTGACATGAGTAATAACTTTAGGGAGATTAATTTACATTCTTCTGAGAAATGTGTATAAACTCAAGTGGTGTAATCTACAGAACAATTAACCAAACAGGTTGTTCTAACATGTCAGATAATCTGTGTGAGTGAAATGTGTGCTTTCAAAGATAATTATATCTATAAAGAAAAAAACCATTTTTGTTTGATTTATAATAGAAATATATTACGGATTGAATGCTATGAGCAGATTTATGAGGATATGTTTAAATACTTAGTCAGTCTCCAGTTCTACATTGTAACCTTATGTCTTTATGCTGGGAAACTGAGAAACTGCCGGAACAACAGGACTGAAGTAAGTTTTATTTTTCTATTTCTGCAAATCCTGAACAGGGTAATGTTATCAGCAGAGATGATAATGCCTTAAATGACTTGGAATTTATTTGGTTCACAAAATCATATGGAAGATTGACAGCATCTTAAACGCCAGTAGTCAGTGAGGATGTGGCTTGAGTATTGACAGAAGTGATTTTTCAAGTAATGAAGAAGGTTATGTGATTAAGTTTCCTGAAGCATACATTGCCTGCCGTGTGCACTTACTGTATATTGTCACCCTTCTGAGTCACAGAAAAGCTTCACTTTTTTCAGAAGCAGGATCAATAGGATTAGGGGATTTGTGCTCAAAGCTTGCCTGTGGCTTCTTGTTAAGCATGTCGTATGCTTTATGGCTGCCTTTTTGCACTGTTCCATGGTATTAATCATCCAAATAATATCCCTACGTTCTGATATTTTGGCCAGTATTTTATATTAGCACTCTGAAAAAAGAAGAGGTATTTAAAAAGGACCCAGAAGTCAGACTGAAATTCATGTTCAGAATTTTTAAAATAGCCTTCTCCTCAGATTTGGAATATTTAGTTATTTGTTTTATTACAAAGGTTGTTTGACTGCATCTATTCTTCAGAAGACCTTTCTGTGTCAAGCAATATACACAGAAAGGTCTGCACAACCAGACGAGTAATGTAGTTTGGCAGACAAATCAAGTCACGTATGCAGAAGATAGTTTAGCTGACTCCTTGCATGTCAGCTAGCGGCCCATCAGAACTCATTCAGTGAGCTGATAATTGTGCAAGACCCACGTACTTTGCAAGACATAATTTACATGAAATGATAAAGCCTACTAGTGTGCTACAGTTTGATGGGCTTCCACTGAAGTGCAGAGTTTAGACATTTTATCTCTAGTCTTTATTGTAGCTGGTCTAATGGATTGGTATAAAGTCACAACAAAAAGAAGTGATTACTGAAGAAGCTGAGGAATCAAATCCTTTCCAGAGCTGTACACAAAGGACATAAAATGCCAGCTTTGAAAGATCACTCATAACATTTCATTGTCCCAGTTCAACAGCAACAGAAGAATACTGCTGTTTATGTTACCTACTTTAATCCAATTTATAACTTCTATTCAGTGGCTAAAATCTGCCCCTTTTTTTGTAGACAGAGGCTGTTGAGACATACAGCCAGACACTTAAGAAGAGTTATTATGCATACGAA
The DNA here is from genome assembly GCA_013396635.1 of Penelope pileata. Classification (NCBI taxonomy): domain Eukaryota; kingdom Metazoa; phylum Chordata; class Aves; order Galliformes; family Cracidae; genus Penelope; species Penelope pileata. The sequence goes on along the minus strand of WBMW01005650.1, from coordinate 5,091,148 downwards.
GGTTTGTTTAAGATGAGAAAGAGTCAAGTAAACCTGGGATAATACATATCTATAGGCCCCCATCCCTATAGATAAAGGAAGAGAAAAGAAAGAGAAACTTTGTTACTTGTGTGCTGTATTTTTAAAAGGTTTCCTATTGAAGAGTTTAGAAAAAAGATGCAGCATACCTGTAGCTTTGCAACTGAGTAGTTCATTAGAGAGCTAATTAGATGAAGTGCTTGATCAGTGATGGGTAAAATGTGTCAGAACTTATCTGAGCACTGGTTTAAGAATAGGCTTATTCTTTTTCTAGGATGGAACAGAAATAGACTTGAAAAGCAGAAAGCTGTTTCTCAAGAGAGTTAGGCTTAAGAAATTCAATATTAAGGAAAGTCAGTTAACTCAAGTTTATTGTCTTGGAGTTGAATTACTAGATATAAATTAAGCATTGTCGTACTACCCAGAGAAAAGGAGAAAGCAGATAATTCTATGTAGAGTACTTTAGGAGGACAAGGATCCTTCACTGGACAGTTTTGTTGCAACTTTGTATGTGTGGTCTTGAATATTTGATACTAGAAAACAGACGGATAAGAGTGACTGAAATTGCAATAGAAATGGACATTGGTGCTAGCTCAGTGAAAACAAATGTACTGGAAAAACTGGGCATAACAAAAGTCATGATCATATACATTCTCAGATACTTTATAAAGGACAAAGAGAGAGCAATAATTGCTCTGTCTGAGTAAGGTATCTGTCTTCTACGGGATTAAACTTCCTCTGATGTTCATAGTCTAGCAAACTGAAATGACTTTTGCAAGGATACTATTCAACTGAAAAGTTCAGCTAAAGAGTGAATAAGAAATATTTTTCCTACAATTTTCATACAGGCTTTAAATGGGAATCTCTGACGCGTTGTGCAGTTACTTTTTTAATTATACTGTCAAAGGTTTAGGAAAGTTGAGACTCGTTTTCGAAAAAAATAATTGTATGAATGTTTCACAACTGAGTGCATGCTGCAGATGTCCATCCAGGAAACTGCACAGACTAGATAGCACATAGTAATTACTTTTCTGATTTATCCTGTGTTAACTGTCTGATGCCCAAACTGAATGGATGACTTCAGTTGTGGTAGTGATACAATTGCAGAGGTGATAGTCACATTGAAGTTAAGCTCCATGAGAGATATAGTGCTGACGAGAAAATGTAAACAGACAGTGATAATAATCAGATTTTTATTTTAACTGACGTGATGGTCATCTTTGGGAAGAAGAACGTAATTGGGTAGCAATACTGGAGAAGAGGCAGAACAGATGGAATACATTTATGGCTTATGTCAAATGAAACCAAAAGTTTTGTGTAAGTTCTTCTACCACTTCGCAGTGGTTTTGTGCATTGATTATCTCAGTGAGAACTTCTATCTTGTCTTTTTTATGCATGACATATTCTTCTGGAATGAACATTGTATGTTTGATCTAAAACTTGATGTCATGAGTGACATTTGTCTGAATCTCAGGTGTTACTGGCGTTACAGTTGCACTCAAGTCATTACGTTTCTTTCTGGATAGTTGTAATGTTACTTTAGCTTGACAAACATTGGATTAACTGTGATGTGTACATATGCATTCCCTCTCATCTCAGGTGTTTCTCTATGCCCTCAAAGCCTGCAAGATGGGATATATCAATTAGTTAAATAGAAACTTATTGAATATATTCAAGAAAACTAGGATTAATATTCATTACTTCTAGCTATGTGACATCTTTTGCACAAACACCTGCATCTGTGCATAAACCCATTGATGATACTATGTATGAGGATTGCTTCAAAAGTAATGTCTCCTGTTTTATTATCTTGGCACACAGCATTAAAGGTGGATTTTGGTGGTATGGTAGTAGAGGCTGAACCTTCCTCCCAGTATTCCCTTCCATGTTGTTGCCGTGTGACAGATGGCAGCAGAGGGGCACTGTGACAAAATGATGTCTGACATGGAAGTGCGGATGAAGAAAAGGGGTGGAATTGAATTCTTCCATGCAGAAAACATTGAGCCCATTGACATTCATCAATGCTTGCTGAACGTTGAAGGAGACTGAACAGTGGATGTGAGCACAGTGAGGTGGTGGGTGGTGCATTTCAGCAGTGGCGACAGCGACAGTGGAGCACCTCAACTAGTGCAGATTGTTATGAGCATGGCATACAGGCTCTTGTTCACGGCTGGTGAAAATGCGTAGTTAATGCTGGTGACTCTGTTGAAAAAGAGAGCTTTGAGTCTGAGAATTTGCTGTATCAAATAGTGTTATTGTGCTCTCTATATTCTGTAGTTTCCATGAAAATAAATAAGAGGCATTACTTTCAGAGCAACCAACATACATGAATAAAAGTTTTCTGCTTCACAATGCAGAAGAGTTTTTGTAAACAGCTATCTTCCAGAGCAAAAATATATGTAATTCATAAGAAAACGATTTGAAGAGAAAGATTGCTGGAGAGATTCATCTGCCTCAGAACATGATCATTTTTGTCTGAGTTAAGTTTTGCCTGTTTTTTTTTTTTTTTAATTTTAAACAGACTGAGGAAAAAAAGAAGAGCCAAAGTTCTTGTTTCCCTGGTGAAAATTAGAATTACTGATATAGAAAATGTGTGCTGTGATAAAAACAATTTGAAAGGTCCTGAAGGGAAACATGTTATTTTAAAATACAAGGACCAGTGATAAAATTAGTATTGGTTAGGCAGTTCTGTGGGCTTTTCTCTCTCTTCAGTTGGGAGCATTTGATATGATTAGTATGAGTACGTTTTAATAATAAGATGAAAAGTGAAAGATTAAGTCAACAGTGTTCTGTTTGTCTGTAAGCTTTCATTTTTACTTACAGATTTTTCCCTGTATTCGGAGTTATTTTTGTGAAATTCCAGTCGAGTTATAGAATAATTTTGTTTGGAAGAAACTTCTGTAGGATATCTGGTCCAGCTCCATGTTTGGAGCAAGTGAACTTAGATAAGTAGTGAGGACCAATGTACATTGCTGTATTCCTGGTACAATAGATTTCAGCTGCCTTTTCCCATTTTTTAGTTCTTTTATGGAATTTTAACTTCATATTTTTCATATTTATCATATTTACAGAGCAGATTTATACTATCTCTAGAGGTAATAAAAATAGGGGCAGTCTGGCCACAGTCATGGTTATACTTTAGATCATCAACTTTAGAATCCATTTTTCGAGGTCATGCAGTAAATTCAGATAGGCCAATGAGTAAAAATTGCTTTGACTGTTGGGTTGGCAGATTAATATGACTGCTGTGTTATCTGTCATAACTTGTTCATCATAAATGTGGGATTGTTATTCATAGTTGATGGCACAAAGTTGGTAGTGAGTTTGCCCTGAGCAAAAACACCACTGGAGTACTACTCTATTCTTGTATTTCAGTAGGCATAAGAAGTTCTTCTTGTATGAGGTCAGACATTTTGGAAGAGAATGATAAACAAGCAGAAAAGAACTAACAAATACAAATGACATTTTAAAGATACTTCACACTAGGCCACCTTCAAGAAGATTGGGGAAGATTGACAGCATCAAGGCTTCAGGAGACTGAGAACAACAGTAACCAAACGCCATGTTAGCTTTGCAGGTGTTAGTGTGAAGGGAAAGTAAGTGTCTCAGAACAAGCTGCAGGTTTTTCATTTCCTAAAGAAAATGTATAACCTATTATAGGAAAAATAAGGTATCATAATTGCTTTCTCTGACTGAGAAGGGATCTTATCAATGCTTATGAATATCTAAAGGGTGGGAGTCAAGTGGATGGGGCTCTTTTCATTGGTGCCCAGCAAAAGGAGAGGGGACAATGAACACAACCTGGAACAGAGAAAGTTCCATATGAACATGAGGAAAAAATTCTTTATTTTGAGGGTGACAGAGCAGTTGAACAGGCTGCCTGAAGAGGCTGTGGAGCCTCCTTCTCTGGGGATGTTCGATACCCCCCTGGTTATTTTCCTGTGTAACTTCCTATAGGGAACCTGCTTTAGCAGGGGGTTTGGACTAGGTGACCTCCAGAGGTCTCTTCCAACCTTTACGACTCATGTGAGCACAGTAGGGTGGTGGGTGGTGCATTTCAGCAGTGGTGACAGCAGTATGAAAAACTTACGTGCTGGATGGCCATGCACTGCTGTCACACCATGAAATGAAGAGCCTCTCAATCAGCTTGTCCACGCAAATCAGCAGATTACAACCGAGAACTATGTATGGATCTGAATACCAACTTAATTGCATTGGAAACAATGGTGACAACATTGGAATATTGCAGAATTTGCACCAGGTGGGTCCCAAAAAGCTCACACAGAAATAGAAGGAACACCATATGCAAGTTTGTTAGGACCTATTGAACCAGTACAAGGCTGAAGGTGACAGTTTCCTGAATCACGTCATTACCGGTGATGAGCTGGGGTATCACCACTATAAGCCAGAGTCAAAATGGCAGTACATGGAAAGGAGGGATCATTCTGGATTTCCTGAAACCCGGACAAACCATCAGTTCTGACCACTACATCACGACAGTAACTAAGCTGAAAGCTTGAATTTGCAGAGTCAGGCCAGAGAAAAAGGCAACCTTACTCTTGCAACACAATAATGTAAGCCCCCATACCAGTTTGAAGACCATGGAGCACATTGCCAATCTTGGCTGGACTGCTCTACCACACCCACCATTTAGTCCAGATTTGGGACCTTCTGGCTTCCATCTGTTTGGGCCAATAAAAGATGGACTACATGGGCAGCATTTTCCTAGCAATGATAATGTCATAGCAGTTGTGAAACAGCTGCTCCTCCTCCATTGGAGCAGATTTTTATGGGTGGNCAGGCCAGAGAAAAAGGCAACCTTACTCTTGCAACACAATAATGTAAGCCCCCATACCAGTTTGAAGACCATGGAGCACATTGCCAATCTTGGCTGGACTGCTCTACCACACCCACCATTTAGTCCAGATTTGGGACCTTCTGGCTTCCATCTGTTTGGGCCAATAAAAGATGGACTACATGGGCAGCATTTTCCTAGCAATGATAATGTCATAGCAGTTGTGAAACAGCTGCTCCTCCTCCATTGGAGCAGATTTTTATGGGTGGGGGCTCTTGTTCATCACTGGCAAAAATGCATAGCTAATGGTGGTGGCTATGTTGAAAGACAGTCTTTTGTAGCTGAGAATTTGCTCTATCAAATAGCATTATTATGCTCTTTGTATCTGTTGTAGTTTCCCTGGAAATAAATAGGAGGCATTTATTTTGGAGTGACCTATGTAGATCACCTAACCTAACCACTTTGCCTGTTCAGGAATCAATGGAAGTTTGCATTGCTGTAGCAATTGATCGTGCAAGATTTGTTCCAAGGCCCAGATATGAGTAAAGGGAACTATACCATTTCACCTTTGAAATGGGAAAAATAAGGAGAATGTTCCTTTTTCGTACATAAAGGGCCAAATAAGAAAGTTTGAGTTTGGATACAGTAAAGAGTTGAAAGGTTATTTTGGTTCTAAAGGCTATGTAATGGTATTACTTGATTATGGATCAGAGAAATCACTGCCACGTACTTTGTAAATTCTTCTGAAAAGCAATGCGTTGGAAAGCCCTAGCTGCATTTTACCAGGACATTTAAGAAATCATTTTTATACACACTGAACATAATCAAAATAATAATCTATCTAAATTAACTTAAAAGTATAAAAGACTAATCAGCAAGATCAGTAAGTTACAACCATGAGCTGCTCAAATAGATACAGAACTTGATTGGATCTCAGTGACAGAGGGCAAACGTGACTGACAAAACTTCAGGAATTGGATGTATAAATGCAGGTACACAAAAGATCAGGTTCATAACCTGTTTTAAAATATATTGGCTGATTTACTTTACAAATATTTTGGAATAAATGTGTAGTAAGCCAAAGAAACGTGCTGAGGGAACAAATACAAGGCAGCATGGTCCATACAAAGGGCAGTGTGGTAACAGGATTATATTGGATGTGATGTTCTGTCTTGGACATGCTAGTTATTAATAAATTAATGTTGAAAGATTCGATGTTTTAGTTTTCTGAAGGTTGGAAATGTTCAGGTGACAGTCCAATATTTAACCTAGTTATGAAAGCCTAATAAAGATCTCTGGAAATCTTAGAAAGACAAACCTTCTTGTGAATTTCATAAGCACTTCTTATTTCCTGCAGTAATGGCAAATTTTGCTGATAGCTACCACATAACTTTTAGCTTTGATCTACTATTTCCATCTAAAATAGGGAAAGATTTGAAAGGTATGATTGAAAGTCAATGATCCTATATTCTATATACCTGAAAACCTATAGGCTGAGTTATATTTGTTGCACTACAGTATAATCAGAATTTCAAAAAATAAAAACAGTTCTCATTTAAGAGAAATTATTATCCTATTGTTAATCTTTATTTCGTTTTTTTATTTACAAAAATAAGCATCATTACACTTCCATGAGATGAAAAATACACCCAAGTAAAAATAAAAAAATCTTTTCAAGATGAAGGCAAAATATAGCAGCACCAATCTTTATTCTTAAATGCTTTTGTGGGTTGGAGTCATTAATTACAGAATGAAAGGCTGACATACAGTTCAAGTAGTTATTTAAATTCAATCATTTACAAAGGTATTAAGTACCATTTTCTTAGTAGATCCAAACAAAGAATACAGTGGGAGGTAACTATCGATTTGTAATTCATTGTTCTCAGTCAGATTAACTATTTTTCCTTTTTTACCTGCATATTCCCCTTTCTGATAAGTTTTACTTTTCCTTTTGTGTGTTATTGCAAGGTTTTATTCCCGTAACTTACTGGCAGAAATATAGTGGGCCAAAAAACATACTTAATTTGTAAATTTGTGACAGATCTGTCCCTTGTATTGTGGAACAACAGTACAGCACTGAATTGTTTTTCACTGTTGGACTTTTTCCCAGTAAACTTTTATAGACAAAGTAATTAACAAACAAATAACCATAGTTGATCTTCTTAAAGTGATAATCTTTTGAGTCTTTCAAGTCTTTTCTGCTTAACCTTTGAGCAGGAGGACCCCCAAATCCTTTCTCGGTACTTTATATATAAAATACATACATTGTGATAGTTATTTCTTTTATCTGTCACCTGTTTTCCCACTAATTCTCCTACAGTCTTAAAATCCTTTATGCTTATGTCAACTGCTACATATACAGTGGCTTTTCCCTAACAAAATGACATTTTTTCTTAACATGATGTTGTTTCATTGTCCATTTAACTTATTCCAGTGACTTCCAGATGTTCTGAAGTCTGAGGCACCATTACGTGTTGCAGAATAATCCTGAAAGACAAAAGGAACGGAAAACAATTTAGAGATTAATTCAGTTTCTCTGAATCCTAGTCTCAAGATTCTGTGTTTTTCTTCATACTTTCAACAGCAAGCAGTTAACATATCAGTTGAGTAGGCAGCTTTTGCATAGAGCCATTTTGCTGCTTTAAATGACTATATTACTAAAAACTCAGTAAATAAATAAAATGCTCTAGCTAGATGTCAGTATACAAGTAAATTGAGAGCTGTTTCATCCACTTCCATATAACCTGTTTTAAAAGCTAGGATTTGTCAGCTTTATGCCCAGTCATTTCACTGAAGCTCCTTATCTAAATCTTATTATTAAATGCTTCTGCAGCAGTGTTTTCTGTCAGCCTAACTGCATTTTCTCTCCGTAGTCATCACTTTTCTTCAACTATTCCTGGGACAGATCTTAAAAAACATTGAAAACTTAGTACTGTGAGGGTTTTGTTCACATTTTCAGTAGAAGTAATGTTCATCAAACAGAAAAAAATCCTTAAATACCAGGAAAGAGCTGTGCGCACATTCCTTACAAGTCATTATTCTATACATTTAAGCACTTAGTATTCTAGGCAAGGATGTGAATCTTAGAACTTTTAAAATTATAAATATATTAACAGTCCTGGAAGTACTTTCTTNAACTACCTATCATAAGCAAACAAAGAAGCAGCATATCATATCATTTTATTTTATGTTGTAATTATTTTGAAGCAACAACAAGCAACAGGATTTCTTCCTCACACAAAAAATCATAGCATTAATTGTGATGTAGAAATTCCTACAAGGTGGTGTGACATCTGCTAATAAGATAGGAAATGCAGCATGCAGCTTTGCAGAAACTCAACAAAGCTTTGTTTCTAAAGTCCTTTGTTTCAACTCTGACAGAATTCAAGCATGTATATATACATATTTAAGCACACAGAAATGCACACACTGCAAGGATTATTTTCAGAAAGAAGCATTTCTGTCATCAAATGCTTGAAATACACCTGAGATCCAGAGTGGCAGTAGAAGAGTACAAATAAGTCACTACACTAACCTTCTGCTGAGATGATTAGCAGGACTGGAATGACTCATTAAAAATTATGAGAACTTCTATTAGAGGCAGAGATTTTTGTACAGATCAAAAATATCATTGTAGCTGGGTGAATGGACTCAGAGAATATCTATTGCTCATAAAAAAAGTTCTACAGAATGCAGTGACTTTATATTTTAAAAAAATGTGTGTAATTAGGAAAAGTCCACGTACTCACTTTAAGGCATTTCCTCTGATAGCCTTTTGTTGTCCACCTTTCTCCTGTAGTGTAGTAATCACTACAGATTACGAAAAATGCCATTTTCTATAACATCTCAAATTAGAGGTGGCTTTTCTCTGTCTTTGTTTCTTACAGCTTTTTATGAACACAAAATTCACAGTCCTCCTCTAATATGGGCCTTTCAATATTCCAGCTTCAACAGAGAAATAAGCTGTGGTCATGTTTGTATTTTCACTGTGCCAAGGATTGCTTTGAGCTACTACTGGCAAGGTTTTGGGTTAGAAATGTGTCCCAAATGTGTTGTCTCATTAATTAATAATATAACACATTGTAGCACCAAAGATCAGACACTAAAAACCACCTTTTGCTCCCAAATCAGAGCAGTTACACATTTGCTCCAAATCTGTAACATATAACAGTGCAAATTTAATCTGCTTACAGTTTTAAAAGATAGTTCTGGAAGAAGCATACAAAATGCCTTTGATCCTTCTCACACCTTTTAAGTTAAGTTGGACATGCTGTAATACACAACATGAAGAATTTTACTTTGAAACAAGTCCATTAACATTACCTACTTGTTTGAAAGACATCCTGTTCGCATTATGAGTTACTGTACCTGTCTATTTTTGTATTTTTAATGAGTGAAAATAAGATTATCGTAGTAATTATGACATTAAACTTTTAAAATGAATGTCCTATTTCAGCTTGGGTAGTAATCCAAAAGGGTGTTTTCTTTGAGTCACTGCAAAGTCAAAACTTATTGTGTAAACAGTCTGGGGTGGACCTCTATGTTGGGAGGCACCATAGCTACTTTCATATAAAAAACAATGCTCTTCTTTTGGATACATCCACCTCAGTTCCACCCACATACCCAGAAGCTTAAAACAGCAAACAAATTAGATCTGGGTTTTAAAAAAAATCCCTACTGGAATCCAATGCAGCTATAGAATAATTTATGGAGAAGGGAGAAGATATGCTCTTCAGATGTATTTGAAGTAGCTAATTATTAGTTATGTGTAAAATCTGAAAACACTTTTCATTTAAAATTATTTTACTTTATGAAGTTATGTATTTAAATAACATCAAAAATAGCGCTTGTCCATTTTTTTCGTGTCAGTTTTTAGTATGTGGATATTTGTGTACTGATTAAAGCTAGAGATAGTCAAATTCCACTAATTCCTTACAGAAGACTGCTAACAGCATCAGACATTTATCTGTCCCATATGTTAGACAAACAGAAAGCTGCTACAATATTTCTATTTCTTCCCTATGGGCAGCTGTTTTAAAGATTTATCTACCACTCACCCATTTTCTTGTATTCATACCAAAAAACACTTCTTTCTACTTCTTCCAACTGTGTCTGACCTAATCGCTATCAGTGGCCTTCATATCCTAAGCTCTCAAAACCAGTGCAAGATAAGTACAATATCTATTATGTCTTAGCTAAGAGAATATCAAACCTTAAGTACACAAATACAGGGGAAGTTAGGGAAAATACCTTTTTTCACTTTTATCTAAAGTACTATCCATGTAAGAAAAAAACCATCTGAAAACTTTACCAAGAATACAAAACAGCTTTTCATCAAAAAAATAGAATTCTTAATTTTTGTGGCCTATACTTAGTTTCCACTTAGAAATTGCTATTCAATTGCTAATTAGCCACGTTGTAACGGGGCACTCCAGAGGCTGCTGCAGCTCAGCTCTGCCTCTCTTCACAGGCCACAAGGAGATATCTGCTCCAGCTCTTTCTGCCCTTTTCTTCACTAGCCTCTACACTCACAGATTCAGTCCTCCCACTCTTGTCACTGCACAGATAGTATTTTGCTCTCTCGTAAATAAGTTTTCCCAAAGGCACCAGCAGCTCAGCAGGAGGACTCAGTCCTGCCCTGAGGTATGAGTGTTGGAGCAGGCCGTGCCCAGCACGAGGCAGCCGCAGCCTCTCCTCACAGAGCCTTCCTGCAGCCCCTGCTGATGAGGTCACGCTGCAGCTGCCCCAAAGGTACACTGGTGGCACATCTCAGCTGAGGCCAGGCGAGGCTGGAGTAGGTTAATGGAGCTGCACTCAAACCTATAAAGCTGTGCTAGGGGAGATTTACAGCTATTTTGCTGTTATGATGGATGAAAGCAGAAGCAGGGAGTTTAGCTTCAGCTCCAGATGATGTGTGGGAGTGCTGGAGAACTTCAGGCTGCCTTCAGAGCACAGGTGTGTGTAAAACAGTCTTTGTTTACTTTTAAACCAGTGATATGTTAAAGATAATGTCTCTAGAGATGGTAGCAGGATGTTATTTCTCCTTGAAACTTTCTGAAATAATTCTGAGAAGCTGGAAGTTCCTCTGTTCTTTGGTATGTCAAATCCAAGTGTTTGGAGCTTGGAGGTTTTGAAGATTATGAGATGGGCTGAGGAGGGAAGCTGTGGTCTTCTAGCCTTGTGTAATTGTATTAATTTTGTTCTGTGTTGGTACTGCTCTTTAGTGGTGTAAATCTGATAATTTTGGAGGCATCCACTTTGTTTTATAATGCTTTTAAGCTTGATTTTTAAAAGTACATCTATTTTTAAATTAAGTGCTTGAAGATGCCTTGTTGTATTTTCCTGAGCGATATTTCTTTAGTAACATTTTTGTATGAAAGCTGACTTTCTTTTGGTATTCAAAGAAAGGAGAGTAGCTAAATTTTGGTTGTGAGTAGGCTAACTGTGGGAGGGCTTTGTTACACAGAGGCCCACTGAAGATGTCTCGTGATCGGCCACATTGTCATTGAAGTGTATACTTTCCCATTTTCAGAAAAGAACTTAATTTGTTGAGAACTTACTCGGACTAAAATAATCTTCATTTGATTCTTTCAATTATGAGTCTTTAATTTTGTGTAATAATGCTGTTTTCCACAAAACATGTGCTGTGCTGTTTCTCTCTCCTGTTACAAAACTCATCATCAGTGGCCTTAATTGCCTCAGGGTACATTTGTGTTGCTGTTCTGGACTTTAGCACACTCCTATAGACAGCATGGCTCATAAACCCTAATGAGAGTAAGCGCATTAAATTAATCCCAGTAATTAACAAACTTTCTGCTTACTTCTCAGATGTCTAATTTCTGATGCAGTCCTGGCAGTTGGGTTCCACTGTAAGCAAGCCTTGCATCCAGAAAGCCCATTCAAGAGAACAGTAAATTAATCTTCATTAGAATTAGATTATTGAATTTAAAATCTATTGCTGGTGCCTGTTGGTTTAAACATAGTTTTCCACCTAGAAAGAGTAACCAAATAAGATGTTCATTAAAATATCTTTTCTTTCTATACACCTATGTCTAAAATGTATTTTGGGTACAGTACGTTTTCTTCAGTTTAGCTCCTTCTGAATCCACAGAATACATCTGTGGGCTCTATAGAAAGACCATGTAGAGAAAGTGGCTGAATGGCTACACTGTCTTTTAGAAAAAGCTGTATATAAAGAAGAGATAACAGATCTGTTACACTAGCATGCTAGTGTTAGTAATAGGCTGACTGGGAAGGTGCTGAATACAATTCTATTTTTATTTTTCTTCAGTTGACTTTATTAAAGTTGCTTGAAGTGTTCACATTCCTGTACTGGAAGCTAGAGCTGGAATTTCCGGGTTTTAGTTTCTTATTAGTGTTGTTAAAAACTTCTATCCCTTAGATTAATTTTATCCTTCACTAGAATTAACTGCATGGTGATGCAGGAAAAGGTCTGTTAGCCTCTTTTCTTTCTCCTGCTAAAATTTCTTTTAAAATCTTGTTAACTGAAAGAACAAATTCCAGTGTCTGAAATAAGTAAGGTGTTGACTATTTGTATTTCTTACTGTTGTTATTTGAAATATTATATAAAATGCAAAAGCATATGTGTAGCCTGTATGCCAAGAGAAACCAAACCTTCACATGACTTTGGGCTGTTTTTAATACTTGGAGCACTGTACAGGTTGTGGCTTAGGCAGGTATTGATTGTTAAGAGCCCAGTGCTATGCAGATGCCGAGCGGCCTGGGAACAGGGCATGCCAGCAGCATCAGGACAGGGGCTGCCTTAAGGGAGGGAAACATGGTCCTCTTGGGAGCTTTGCTTTCTACACTGTGCATGGGGAATATACTGTTGAGTAGTCCATAAATTGCACTATTGAGCAAGCCAGTAGCTAGCCAAAGAGAGTTGAGTATCTCAGCTCTCTCTTCTGGAGCCTGGATTGGACTCATAACAGATCTGCAGCTTTCTCCTGAAAGTAAATGCCTGAAAGATATCTGAAAGAACTGAACATCATTTTCTTTCTTAAATTATAGCAATCTCATATTTTATGTAATACCATACTCTATATAATATCGTATTGGTTAGACTGCTTGCTGTGAAAGTAGAATTCCTGCTGCTAAATTTAGTTCCTTACACTAAAGGCATTCAAAGATACATTTTTCTAACCTACAGACCACATGTGCAATCTGCTGAGGTACCATGAACAGCTGTTTTTGAAGATGTGTGACTATTTAGCAATTATAAGTTCATGGGAGAAGAGAACAGTAGGGAATATGAGGGTGTTAGCCGTGACTGCACTGTTGAAGGAGTTAATGATCTAGAGGCATAGGATGTGCTTTCCAGGGCATCAGACAGGATGAGCAGTTGTGATAATTGCAGTTGAAAAGTGAAAAAAACAAAATTGAAGCTTTACATTGTTCAATAAAGCTCATCTTTAGTTTAAAAAAATTTTTCTGAAGTTCAGATTTCTGCCTGTGAGCTGTTTGACCAATAGCCTGGTTCCAAAACAAAGAAATTACTGTAATTGCAGAGTCAGTGAAGGTAAGAAGATTCATCCTTTTTTAGAATGGCAGAGAAGTGATGACGACATCTATTGCACATATGAAATTATTTTTAATTTTGCTGATGGGTGACTGATTAACTATTTTGGCTGTCCTCATGTTCTTATAATTAGTTATTTTTGTAGGCATTTGTTCATTTACTAGATCCATGGTGCTTTTAGGCAGGTTTCTGAGGCAAAAATCTTCAGAAGTGATTGTATCTGTCTTGATTTTTCAACAGCTTTATGGGTTCACAAATCAATGGTATGCATGTGAAGGGAAGTAATGATTTTCGCTTTTATCCTGATTTAATTTGACTTTCCCAAGGTGATTCTTCGAATGGTAATCTAACATAAACCAGAATACTTGGTTCTAAGACAGGCAGTTCTTCTCTTTAGAAACCAACAGGAGGGAATACTCAAAGTCAGAAAGACTGAAGGCATCATGTATCAGACTTTGAACTTTTTTTATTTTTAAGATGAAAAATTCTCCTGAGATGACAAAAGAAAAAAAAATCAACAATACCTGCAACATTCAGCCAAAATGTTTCCTTTCTTCCCAAATAAATCTGTTGATAAGAAGGTTCCAGTTTGTAAAGCACCACAACCTGACTTAGCCTTGTGATCTGGAACTGCTAGTCTGCAACAGCTCAGAATATGGTGAAAGTTGTTCTGATGCTTGGATGTATTTTCTATGGTTTTTGATTTCACTAGATCAGAAGCATTCTACCTTTCCAGTTTCCTTGATAAACTGCAGTTAGAAAGTTCTGAATGTGTATCTCTTTGGAGTCTTACATAACTGACTTCAGGCAAAATGTTTATTTTTAGTGCTGAGATCAGAATTATTTTTCAATTGTTAGTTCTCATCCAGATGCTTTATTTCACTTAAAGTAATAAAGGGGTTCACAAAAAAAAAAAAAAGCTTTTTTGTGAGTGTGTGCTGCATTACTGATATCCTGTTTTTAAACAACTGGGAAAAACACTGAAATTCAGGGAATTTGAAATTTGAAATCTGGGTTCACATTTTTAGCAAAGATTCACTTATGTGTTTTTGAGTGTGTTCTAGGCAGAATCTGGGGAGGGGGTGAGAGGAGGGAACAACAGAAAATAACAGCAAAACCAACCATCTTATGAATAAGCACTGGGGGAAAAACAGGAATAGTAAGAATATGGATAAATGAGGAAGTACCGACAGCATTTTGGACCTTTAGTTATTGCAGTAGTAGAAATCTGCTAAAAGTTTTGTAAGATATCTAGGTGACTTTTCAGAGTAGATGATATAGAATTTACATGATCTGAACCTCATTGCTGAGGTGATGTGAAATAGTAGCTTATCCCTGTTCTGGAAACAGTTTGCAGTGCAGTTACGATCTAGTACTTAAATGGCACAATCCACTGGTGTTTAAGTAATTTCATTGATGACCAAATGAAAGTAAACAGCGATGAAAAGATGTTAAGGTGACTTTATATTTCCTATGGGGGGGAAAGAGAGATAAGGAAAGAACCAAGTAAAAAGCATCACAGATCCTTTCATTCTTTAGAGTTACATGTAAGAAGCTCTCATACACTTTTTTCAGGAAATAAATTCCTTCTTCTTAACTGCTGTCTCTTACACAGTTAAGTGTTTTCCAGAATACGTCTTTGTTCTACTTGTGTTTTTCAGTGCCATGAATGCCGAATCCTGACACTTTTTGGTGCTGTGACAAGATTGCAAAAATCTGTTTAGAATCTATTGCTTCTAAAAGAAGCAGAAGTAGAAAATCCATTGTTTGCATATCTTCAAGTGATCCTTTCTCCCTTAAACAAAGGAGATGCCTATAACACTAGTGAAATGTCTTTCTGGCCTTCATGTGTTCTCTTGTCTCTTGAAACTTGGGGGGCTCACCTATTTCTAGAAAATGTAATAACGTTGCAGTGTTTCCCAGCTGATCTGTCAAAAATAGATCTGTTTATTCAGACTGCATGCATGTGTGGACAGTGAAACTGATTGTCAGTCAGCAATATTTTGTTTACTTTCTCTTAAAACATAAGTTTAGTTAGTTTAATCTTATGTTCCTGTTTCCCAGCAGAATGAGATAAATCATGAAAGGCAAAATAGTGATGAAGAGAAAATGACAAAAAAAAAAAAGCTCGAGTTTCTGCTGATTTCTGTATTTTTTTTTTGTGCTGAATTTCAGGTTGAGGCATGTTACCCTAGCCTGTCTTCTCTTTTGAGTGTTAGAGTAAGATCACCATTTTATGCTGTTGTAAGACCATTTTTAAAGGCAAATCTTTCAACACGTTTGAGAAAGGGGAACAGAACAAAACAATACAAACTGTTGTCAAAGTTGTAAATGGATCTACCTGCCAAAACATATCTGACGACAAAATGGAAGCAGTCGAGAAAACAAGGAATGTAAGAAACTGCAAAACTGTCTCAGAAGTAGGTGGAGTTATTTTTAGTTCCTGAGATGTGTGTGGAGATGCAGTAAGCCCCTGGTTTATGATGTAATTATTGTGAAAATACAGTAGGCCACTTTACTCTTAGTTTTGCAGTATTTTCAAGTTTTATGTTTTCATCTACTTAGTAGTGATAATTTTGATTTCAGCCCACTAGAGTAGTTTGTACAGGCCTTGAATCTCTAAACGACTTTCTGTAGATACTGTGTAGAATTCAGAGTAATTTACTTTGTAACTCAGCCTTGAAATAAGAATGTTCATGTGATTTACTGACCTTTACCTTATGCTGCAATACAGTGGCATTTTTCCTCTTATCTTACTAAATGTCTCTGTAGGGTGTGTATTTTTTGGTACGGTGAAAAGGGTTCTGTAGTGCTAAAATGCACTTTGGTTGCTGTATGTTCTTTTTTTCCCTATAATGCTTTAAATGCATTTGTATCCTTGTATGAAATAAGGAAGATAGAGAAAACATTTATTTCTTGCATTGAGGCACAGACAAGGTAAATAAGTGAAAAAGAAACTGAATTATATCTAAGTATTGTTAGTCCCTTCTCTTGTTGATATTTTGGTATTTATTTTGAGAAGGTGCTTCCCTGCAGAGTCCAATGCCTTTCTCCAAGTCTGAATTTTCTGGGGAAAACGAGGCGTGTTTTTTGCCTCTGTCTTGGTACAAACACAAAGGTGATGGCTAATTGTTCTTGAATTCAGTTTGTCACTAGATGCTATCCTTTGTGAAGAGTTTTGAGCTGACAGGTACATTTGAGATGTTAAAACTTGCATAATATCAAAGATAAAATAAATATCTTATTGTAGTTGGTATATGGTGAGCCCTAATAGTGTTCAGTGTAGGTGTTGGATGTTGGAGATAATCTTTTTCAAAACCAACTTGAGATTTCAAAATACTTGAAAGCTTGAGTTGTTTAGTAGTAATTATTTCAGAGTAAACCTTTTAAGTTCCTTGTATATGATCTTCAATTAAAAAGGGCAATGTATGTGTGAAATATAAATTCTGTGCTTTGAAACAGAACACAACAGTTATGTTAACAGATGATTAATTAAGAATAACCTATCGACTTGCGTGAATAGTGAAATTAGATGAATTTATGGAATTCAATATAAATTTATACATCATCTAATGTGGTGTATAGACGAAAGAATTACTGTTTCTGTAGCTTTTGGCCAGCTCATTTATTGGAATAATCTTTAGCTGATATGAGGCTGATCCGAAAGTAATGCCTCCTATTTTATTATGTTGGTCTGCAATATCAGAGGTGGATGTTGGTGGTATGGCAGTAGAGGTTGAACCTTCCCATCCATGTTCTGTTCCATTTTGTTGCCATGTGACAGACGGCAGCAGAGGGACAGTCTGACACAATTATGTCTGACATGGAAGTGCAGATGAAGCACCAGAGTGGAATTGAATTCCTCCATGTGGAAAACGTGGCACTTATCGATATTAATTGATACTTGCTGGATGTTAATGGAGACCAAACAGTGGATGACAGCACAGTGGGTGGGTCGTGCATTTCAGCAGTGGCAACAGAGACAGTGGTCACCACCGCTGGTGCAATTCTTATGAGCACAGCATGCAGGCTCCTGTTCGTGGCTGGCAAAAATGCAGAGCTAATGGAGGTGACTTTGAAAGAGTGTTTTGTGTCTGAGAATTTGCTCTATCAAATAGTGTTACGGTGCTCTTTGTATTTGTTGTAGTTTTCATGGAAACAGGAGGCATTACTTTCAGAACGACCTATGTATAACTGATTTCTTAATCTAAATGCAAAGAACACTAACAGTAAGGCTTATGCAGTATGTGGGGATAACTTGTAACAGCAGTGCCAGTAACAGCTACTTGGTAATCCATAGGCACTGTTCCAGACCATAAATGTAGAATTTGTGTTGTAGGTTTTCTAGCAAGAGAGAATATTTCAATTCTTCAGTGTGGTTTCCATTCTCTGAAGAATGTATCCTCTACCAAGTTAGCTTCTGAGAGTGGATGTGATTTATGCAACCAGTGGTTGCTTTCAGCTCTGCAGAACAACTCTTTTGAAGTGATCCAGATTATTTACGTGTTGTTGCAGTAACATTGCTTATATCTCTGCCTGGTGACTTCCACTTCAATTTATGTCACTGGGGAAAGCAGCTGGTTCTTCTTTCAGTACCCTGACAGTTCAGGTTTTTGTTTCACGCTCTGCTCGCACTGTTTTCACATTTCTGTCTTCTTTGGAGGGCTGTTGTTATAAATCAATGCTTGGTCAATTTGCCTTCCATTCTATCTCAAGGCTCCCCTAGTTGCCTGTTGATACTGTGAAGCAGTTTCTTCATACTAACTGCAATGGCTGCTGCTTGCTTGCAAAATTAATCAGCTTCTTTCCAGTATGAGGAAAAAAATGAATGGAGAAATTAAGCCTGAACAGAATTCATTAGATAAGCAGTACAGAAGTCTCCTGCATTCTTAGCTACTTTAGCACCACTTCCACTGTCTAAGCTCAGAAAATCAGTCTGTGGTAGTTCCTGCAGCAGAAACTATCTCTGCAATGATTCTACCAACAGAATAGTTGATACAAAGATTAAGTATTAGGGAACAGTCAGCTCAGTGAAGAATGAATAATCTGCTGTTTATAAGTACATGTTCTTGAAGAACACCTAGATATTCTCTCATACTACATGTAAAGTTGATTATCTGATCATGGTGCAGACCTTAGTGATGATAAATTGCTTTATGGATGAATTTTTTTCTTCGAGGCATGTGGTTGCTGGAATACAACATTTTACAAAGTGAATGAAACAAGTGAACTTACTGCCTTGCCAAAATCTGAGCTCTAAGCAAAGCATGCTTATTTACTGACCACTGAAATAGAAGCCTCCTTCTGGAATCCTGTCTCCTTTAGTCGGTACAGCTCTACAAATTCAGCAAGCTATTTTTTTTTTTTTTTTTTAAGACTGCATAGGAAAGAAGTTGAAAGAGTTCACCAAAATTTTGATAAACTTAAATGAAAAATAATGGGAGTGAAACAGTTTTATCTGATACAGTAGGAGACAAGTTTAGGAAATGAAAAACAAGCATTATTAGACGCAGAAGCCTCTGATGCGTTATTTTATTTCATTTTAAATATAACTTGTCTATTTTGTGAAGATTTTTATCACTTGCCTCTTGAATACAATAATTCTCAGGGGAATAATCTTACCTCCTACACTGCTGATGTAGGAATATGCTGTATTTGATGATCAACAACAGCATGCTCCAGAAAGTGCTTTAAGCTAGTTGTGCTTAGGGAAAACAGATCTTGTAACAGTTGCAGATCAATACTTTCTTTTTTGAGGAACATGCATATTTGTGCTAGATAAACACAGCACTACTTAAATGTTCAGTTTATTTACCTGCAAAACTTCCTGCAAATTTAGTATTTTTGTTATGGTTGTTATGGTTTTGAAGTTAATCAAAACAAATAGCTACAATATTAAGAATTTATTTTTCTCCTTTAACACTTACTTTGTGTTAGAAATAAACATAGTCTGGAGAATAGTTCAGAACTAATGCTAAACCTTTGTTAAGGTAGCTGATGTTGTCGGGATTAACAAGCAAAATTAAGTATCTCTTACAGCAGGAATTCAGTAATTTCAGTGGGATACCTCATAGATTACTGCTTTAAGCAAGAACAGCAAAGAGCGAATGTTATGTAACTCAAATCTGCAACATAGTAACTCAAAATGTGAAAAATCCAACCCTATGAAAACGAAAGAGCATGAAGATCAAATGAAATTATATATCCAGTTTCTTGTGTTTTGATCACTGTAGTTTCTTGACTAAGTCTATGTACTAAGAGCAGTGTGAGAGGCAATTTATAAAAGAAGGGAGAGGTCAGTCAAGTTCAGTAGTTGTCCCAGAGCAGTCTCACATCAGTTCAACATCACATTCCCTAGAAATCTGGGCAACCACAACACATACTACGCATCCTGAAACTAAAGACTGCAATCCAGACCTGCTTACTAGGTAAGAACTGTTTTGAGAACTAAGCACCTTGTCATGGATTTTGCAAAAAGCAGATGCTCTAAGCAGGGATCTGGAAGAACTGGCAGGGAGTAAATGCTGAGTCCAGAAGGTGTGCAAACCATTTTTCAGTTCTATTTTAAGGGCATTGTGGGCTGCAGGGAGGAGAGGAGACATTTTGGTTGTACAACATCACGTTCAAGGGTCTTCTACTCTACTCCTTTTCAAGAACAGTGCCAGTATTTTCACAAAACAGTCCTGGGATCCAGGACTCTGTCTCTGACTTGTGCTATCTAGGCAACAGGAGACTTTGGAACTTAAAGCAATGGAGAGAGTGTAGTTACTTCCTCCACAGAAGGCCATCTAATAGCAGTGTATGTTTTAGGATTGCAGATTTTTTAGTTGCTTATATTCTAACAGTGTACCACTTGAAATATTAATGATCTCCATGCAAATGCTTGAGATAGCGTTCCTAGGTTACAAATCGTATCCTAAAGAAATAAATTGCATGCAATACAAGGTAATGAAGTGCTTAAAATGTTAAGATGTCTTTGTCTAAAATTTAATGCTTGAAAATTCCATATGTTCTGTTCTGGATCTTGTCATAAATGTTGTGTCTAGTCTGCCATAGAAATGTTACAACTTCAGCTATATTAAATGAATGATATTGTTTGGATTCTGTGATTGGATTAAAAATAGCTAGATTCTGGCTTTGTCTGAAACTGAGAAAAAGGAGGGCTTCTTATTGAGATAGCTGTCTAACTGTATAGTCCTTTTGAGATAAGGCATCAATAACTTTGTCATAATCTTCGTTGAGCTTAATCAAACGCCTCACTTATCTGCCTTCTCTGCTCTCAGGTAAAAGCCTCCTTATCTTGCATTCACACAGGATTTCACAGGAAGTTAGTTAACATCAAAAAGCACAGATTTTTAGCATGACAAAGTCACCTCTGTTCTGTAGAATATAAGCAATCATGCTGTTCACATCCATGAAAAGTAGTTAAATCTGAAATCTTAAGAGGTTCCAGTCACAATAGGTAAGATGGTCTTTATTAATAGAATGGGTTAGTTTTGTTCTTTGGAAGTTAACATTGTTTTTGAAGTGAATAACATGTTACATGTGCATACCAGCTTGAACTGTTCTTCAGAGGATAAAATCAAAAGGACAGTGAAAAAGAGGAGGAAAAAAAATAACATTTCATTGTTGAAGGATTATTTTTATAATTCAATACACCAGTGGGAGATACTCAACAGCCTATATTGCCAAGTCGAGCTATGTATAGCAAGCCAACTGTTAATTTGTGTTTTTGTGTTTTATCTATGAGCTTTTACTTACTGTACACACCAGCCCATGAAGCAGAGGGAGGTTGCCTTCAGTATCTGATTCTGGCAGTTTGAATTAGAACAATGTCTCTTTTTTGAGTAAATGCACAGAGAAGATTTGGAGAACAGGTCTTGGGTTTTGTTTGCTAAGCAGTAAAAGAGATGTAGAGGACAGCTGTAATCCAGAAAGGGAATGCGTTTGAAACTAATGTAGAGTGATAAGGATGATATAAAAGTCTACGGAAAAAATCTTTCCTTTCAAAAGATAAAAAGCATGATGAAGGCTTCAGAGACAGAGTGCTACTGAACTAGGTCTGGTGAAGGAGGATTGTGAAGTATAAAGCATTTGAAATGTTTTGTTCATGTGGGAATTCATTTAAAATTGTTGTTGATTTTATTATGCAGTTCATGTTAATGGATATTTGACTGTAAGGTTGATTAATAATGAAGGACAAATGAAATCTACGCTTAATGTTATGCCATAGCATATCACCTTGAAACTTTAATTGTAAATATGCGGTAGGACCAGACTTGATCAGTATTTCAACTGAAAGCCATGAGATACATGAATTACTGCTGGTGACAGACCCCAAGATGACTTGATGACAGCTCATGCAACTTTCAGAGAGACCACGAACTACTGTGGCTTTTCATGATCTCATTGTATTAAGGTGGGGGAGTAAACTTTCAGAGTAACTTTCAGAGAGCTTGGTTACATACCAATTAATAAAACCTGTGTAACTGTTCCAATAAATACAAATTTCTGATGCTTTAGTTTTTAGTTTGCAGTCTTACTAGCTGAAGTGTTTTTGAAAAATATTCTGCAAATGTTATGTTTCATCCCATGACCTTCAAGTGCAAATATGCTTCAGAATTGAAGTCCTGCTTGTGAAACGTTCTGCAATGATCCAGAAATACTCTTGAAAGCAAGTGAGCAATGTTTCATGTTACTTGGTAGTGTTGAAAATGAAGCTGTTTACTGTTTTTCCTGATAGAAAATATTTGCTTGTTATAAGTCAGGTCTTTCACTGAGTACAAGAAGTCAGATTTTTTTCTAGAGCTAAATAGAAGTCTTTACTCCCTTTCCACAATCTCAGCTCCACACCTCAGTAGCTTTTGTTAGTAACCTAGCACTCCATAGCACCTTTGCTTTTACAAGCATTCATGTAAAATGAGACCCCAGGAGACTCCAGAATGTCTAGAATGCTCTGGAGTGTGAGCCTGGCCATGTCTATGATTACAAGTAATGTAGACTGATGGAAGCAGAGCTTTAGAACAAAGTAGTTGTTTCAGAGGATCTGTCATCCACCATATGTGCTCTTCTTTTTCTCCTCTTTTTTTTTTTTTTTTGTTTACTGTTCTCTGCACATTTGCAGTTGGAATGCTGCACTGCCACACTGTGGTTATTTTAGAGATAGATCATAAGCAGGAAACTCATCTCTGGACCCCTAAAGCCATAGTACAGAATTTGGTCCTTGTTACTCTCACTCAGATGACAGGTTTAAGGTTGATACCTACAAGGATATCAGCATGACTACCTGTCTCTATTTTTATTTCATTGAATTCAGCACTTCTCTTTGGGAAACTTAAACTTTCACATTCTTGTGAATAACTTGCTCTGAGAAGCAGAGAGTAATATCACAGGAACCAACATTTAAATTCAGTATCTTAACTTCTGGTTTCCAAACTTTTCCAAATCACAATGAAGGGCAATAGCCAGTTGTTTTACTCAGGCTTCAGATGTAACCTGTATGTTTAATGTAATCAAATATTCATTATGCAGTGCTTCAAGTTAATTTTTCCAAAAGCCTAGTAGCCATTAGGGCCCCTAACAGATTTCCCTTCTTCATAAATTCCTTTCTGATCTCTTCTCAAAGTGCTTACAAAACTTAAAAACCTCCGTGTAGTCAGAGGAACAAGCTGAGAGAGGTGGAGAAAGGATAAAACTCACTGCATTAAAGTTCTTTCTTTCAAGTATCTGTGGCCCAAAACAGCGCCCGTGCCTGTTCAGCAGCATGTGTTTTGTGACCAGTGCCAGTGCTATCCTGACGCTGTGCTCTGATGTGTGCATTGCCCTGTCCCTGACACAACTGCACAGCGGGATCAGTTATGGAGGCTGTGACTTGTGCTGCTTGAGTGCAGATGTCCCTTGATCCAAGGCTGTGTAGTACAGAGCATATCTTTGCGGTATGAAGATGTTGTTCGGTACATGGCAAGTAAATGAGAAAGCCTGATCACATCCTATCCAAAATAAAACAAAAGAACCACATTTTTGAAACATACCCTTTGGTAAGGGCTCTGTAATTAGTCTTCTGCCTCTTGAATCTGGGAGCAGTTCTCTCAAGCATGTCCAAACTGCTGATTTATCTCAGCAGGAAAAGGGATACGCGAGCAATTATCAATCTATTTAAGCTTCTGTATCTCAAAACTGATTTCTTCAGCTGTGACTAGGAAGCAATGGAAAGCAAGTGCAGATCATTACATTGTTATATTATTTAGCTCTCTCTTACAGGGCCTAGGGATGCTAATCATACAAATTTCAAATCTTTTGAATGCTGGCAATTTGCAGATGGCTAAAGACATAAAGGATAAAAGAAATAGAGTTATATAGTGACTACATCAGAGCTAGGAAGAGAATTGGGAGTTACAATTCACTCCTCTCCAATTTTAAATGTTAGAGAATATTCTGTAATAGTAGTGGGTCTCATTTTTTTGTTATTGAAATTGAGGAGATCAATTTATTGTTCAAATTGATTGATTGGAATTTTTTTTTAAATTAACAATTGAATGTTCCTTTTTGTAACTGCCAGAGCCTTTAGAACTGAGATTTGTGGCCCTCACATAGATTAAGCAATTTGAAAGTAACTAATATTAGAGAAGTCTTTTCAAGTTACAATTACACATCGCTGTTCTAGATGGTGTTGTCTTTTCCCATTCCTTTCCACTAGCAGCACATATGTGACTTGGCAGTTTGACCATATGCATTGTTCACCTTATATCACACTAATAAGGTCTGTGCACCTGTGGTAAAGCAGTATATTACACAGATATTTTCCCCCTGCTCTGCTCCAGCAGGTGTTATAACAGAGGCTCTGCAGGTCATTGTGTTGGTATCTCTGGGCTTTCTTCCACCAGATGGTTGGGTTGTAAGTGTGAGGTTTCATTCTTGTTCTTTTTTTTTTTTTTTTTTTTTTTTTTTTTTTTTTTTGTATGGTTTTGGTGTAAATGTTGTGTTTTTTTTTTTTTTTTTTTTTTTTTTTTTTTTTTTTTTTTGCCTTCCTTTGGTATATCTTCAATTCTGAAGAGTTTGTTAGATCTGAGTACAGCATGTATAATTTTCTCATTAAATCAATGGACAAGGTCATTATATGTTAAAGGGAGGAAATAACTAGTTCACACATGTTATCCTCACAAAAATATGAGCTGAGCAATTCTGTACTGACCTTTCAATATCATTCAAAATTAAATTTCATATGCACTCTGCTACTATTCCATTCTGATACTGCTATGATGTTGGAATGGCTTTTAGAGGAAAAATACAAACTGCTCCTTTGTAGCTGTTCCATTGCATTTGCTTGTCGCTTTTGCATTTGCCTATATTTAACTTCTTAATTTACTGCATGAGACTGTTTTCCCGTATTGACTATTTCAGCATCATCAGGTTGTTGCTTATTAGAATAAAAATTGCAATGAACTTTGTGTATGAACTTTGTCTCCATAAATGCGGGCATTGATATGGGAGGACTTGCATCTCAAAATGCTATAGAAAAGGCATTAATACGGATTTTTAGTCCCAAAATGAATCGGTCTGTCTTGGTGGCAGGAAGAGCAATTTCTTCAGGGTGTAATTCAACACAACAGGAGATTGCTACAAAGGTGCTGTAAAGGTATAGAACAGGAACAGATAAGCCCCTAGAGTACACATATTTATTAGAGAAACAATAGAGTGATTTGAGAATGGAGAAATGGAACAATAGCTTTCAGGGCTGCCGTGTTCACATCTGTGAATATGCTTAATTGTTTCATTTCAATGCTTTAAATTCAGTGCTTGACAAATAGAAATCTAAAATCCTTCGTTATTAGGATTTCACCAGAAGCCTTAAAACAGAAGCATTCATCTTTGCTAGTGACAATTTTCTGTGTTAGCTGTTACTGTATGAAAATGCACGGATACTATGCAAAGGAAATCAAATACTCTGAGGAAACCTTTGTCTTTCTCTGTTCAGAACCTGGTACAGTCAGCTTTTAATGTTTACTGTGGTTTTGGAAAAAATCAGAGCATAGCTAGCTGGTAAGATCAAAAGGTAGAGTGAAGGATTTATTTGATGAAAAGTAATTTTATTTTTTAATACTAGATATTGGTTTCTGTAATCAAGTATTTCAGTGTGTATGCAAAAGCAAGAATCGCATAACAGCTCTTTATACTAATGTGAAATCATGGTCTGAATATGTGTATGGAATTCTGTGAACTTCCATTCATAAGGTATCGCTAGGTATCGGAGATGACTCCCACTGAAAACTTCCTGCACTTAAAAATGAAGCCTTGAGGCTGGGGACTGTGCTGAATAAATGGATGCTATTTTATAAAGGAATCAGATTTGTGTTGACTGAGACCTGATCTCCTGATGATGAAATTAGAGCTGGATAAGAAGGTATTTCATCTTAATGCAGCTGCTTTCAAACTCAAAGATTTGCACAGGAAGAGAATAAAACTTTGCCAAGGTTGAGGGGAAAAATATTAAACAGCAGCAGCAGGGCATTCAGCAGCCAGAGATGCTTCTGCCGAGATGTAAGAATGCCATGTTCAGTCATTTCTGCTCAAGACAAGATTAATGTCCTGACCTTACTACTTTTTAGTCTAGGATGTCTCCTCATCCCTCTGGTTTTGACCAGAGACCTTTTTCAGTGCTTCCGAAGTTGGTCTATTCTCAGTCTTTCATCTATTATGACTAAAAATAATTTAGTTGAGGTAGTCAAGAATTTGTCTGCTTCAAGTATAGATAGATAGGGTGACTTGCCAAACCAGAAGGAGCATAATGGAATGGTTTCAGTTTGAAGTTGAGTTCATGCCTTTGCTTTAGAGATAAGAAATTCCTGAAGTGAGAAGGCAAATACAACTTCCACTTTGAGAAAGGACACCAGGAAAGGTCAAAACAATTTAGAAGAGATTTGTCTCTTCAAATAAGGCAAGTAGTTATGTTGTTTTAAAAAAGGAAATGAAATCTTCATTGTGGAGGACTTATTCATGTAAAACAGATTAAAATATGCATTCATAATATGTAAATATAGCCAATTAACATGAAGCTTTTTTACAGTATAAATGATTGTAACCTGTCAGTGTCCTCTGGGACGACTTTGAAACTGAAATGCTTCTTCTCTATAGTCCCAGTTAACAAAAATCAATAAACAGTAAACATAGAGCAGTCTGTTGCCAAGTGAGCAATGTTTAAATAGGACAGTTTAATTTTCAACAGATGAGCAGAATTCACCCGGCTCCAGAGTCCACAGTGCTGTGTGCATTCCAGGACCAATTCCACAAGGCATCAGAGTAAAATTCAGAAAGAGGATTAAACCCTGTGTGCCTGGGCTGACCCTGTCTGTTTTGCCCCCGATTTTAGTCACTTACTCTTGCATAAAGTCAGCATCAAGAAGGTACAAAAAAGGAGGCATTTTCTCCCAATTTGTTTGATCTTTTTTTGATCCTTGAAAGACTCCATCAGAGCAGGACAGCCTGAATATGTCAGGAGGCCTGTTAGTGAAGAAGGTCATGGTGTGCCAATTTAGCAAAGTGACATCTTCCCTCTGCCAGTGCTTCTGCTAGGAGTCTGAGAGAAGCTGGGGAGGCAAGAGGCCAAATTCTTACTAGCTCTTCACATTGCCACAGTTCTCTGTAAAACTGATGTTGTCAGGAATAATCAAGTAATGATAAAGAGGTAACAGATTATACATAAAATTATGCAAGTGGATGCCTGACATTTTTCTCCTTGAACATTTGGAATAATTACTCTTTCATAACTAAATTCTACCATGTAACACTGGCATTTCACTGGCCATGTTTTTGCTCCTGTATCCAGAATGTAAACCTTCAAAGGCATTCATATATGAAAACATAAGGCATTTTCACATGAGGCTTGCTATTACAACTTCCTATTTAGATGTAAAATGAAAATAGATTATGATCCTTGAAATAATCACCACTGCATCTTTAATTGCGTTAATCCAAGTTGCAAATAGCTTGCATGTTTCTGACAGTACAGAGGTTGGCTCAACTAAGTACAAAACTCTTAAAATGAAGTAGATTGAGGGTTTTGCACATTTGCTAAGTTCAGCATTTGAAAGCAGTGTCTGTTGAAAGTCTATCTACTTAAAATTCAAGCACTCTGCAACTAAGGAACTCCAAAAAGAGGTAATGAACCATAAATTATTGCCGTTAGATATTTAATACTCAATCAGTATGTGCTCTCTCATGCATATCCCACTGGCACTGCATTTATTCTGACAGTGTGGTACTGGTTCAATTACTTTGCTCATTTACAATAAAAGATTAATGAAAAGAGGTATATTTTAGTTCACAGAGATTAATTGCATCCCTTACTTTCCCTACGCTAGAAATATTCAACCCATAATCCTGATAGCTTTTTCGTCAACAAGTACATGGAAAATTAATAGACTTTCTTCTGCTGGAATCCTCAGTAGGCTTGCAGATACAAACATCCAGGGAAAAGCTGACTGAAAGTTGGCTTTCTGCTATGGAGGAATTAATTTACCTTCTCTCCCCTGCTTTTTCTCTTTCCTTCTCTTTAATCCACTCTGATGACATTTCATATTAGCCAGAATAAAAATGCCTGTGGAATGAGAGTTTGAAACCAGAACACTTTTTGTCTTACAGTCCGACTGACATGTGCTGTGTATTTTCCTACTGAGGTGCAACCTAAGGCAGTCACTGGGAGGTGAATCGACATTTCAAGCATTTCTTAGGGCATTGCTGCCTTATAAAATTTAACAGCCTTTATACTTGCAGAGTTAAGGTAACTAATAAATTATTTTTAATCTTGGTATGAAGGTAGTTAATGGTTGTTGTGAAAACCTTTGTCCTTTGTTAAACAAAGGCTGAATAAACTCTTGGGTGTTTTAGTCTGGAGTTTTTCAGCATATAAGGAGGATATAAAGAAAACAACAAAACGTGTTAATATACGTTGTTGACATGGGGAGAAGAAAATGTTCTGTTTATTTCACAGGAATTTTATCTACGTTAACAGGAAAATTAAGAGGCAGTAAAAAGACAAATTACGATATCAGAACAAAACTCACCAATGCCAATGTTTTATAAAAATGTGAATTAGGATGTATACATACAAGCTGCAGAATCTTAAGGCAGGTTTTGAGCATGTTGTGTTAGCATTTGGGCTTCTGTGGGTTAGCCTCTGAAGCAATAGCCAGCTTGTCACCTTACTGAAACACCAGTGTAGAAGGGCAGATGTCAAACTTCTGGATTTCTGGATAGTTTGTTAACATACCCTTCTAGATCCATTGAGCCTACAAAATCAGAAAGGTAATCTGATAACAATCTTTGCAGTATTTTGACAGTTCTGGTTCTAGAAATTATTGTGACAGGGAGAGCGGAAGAAATGAATTTCTATTTTTTCCAGACCTTCCATGTTTTCTTGGGGCAGAAGAGAAGATAAAAGCTTCTGGTGCATGTCTAGCAGATACACTTACTTTACCTGACTTACTTTTCTCTATCTGGTCCCATAGTTAAGGCTCTTTGAAATAGCGTTATAAAATGTTTCCTGGATATTCTTTTCCAAGTCTACTGTAAAAATAAGTAACAACTACATTGAAGTCTATATGCAGCTCAAACTCAAAATGTAGTTCTAAGTATTAGATCCATTTTAATCTGAACTATTTTCCATCTCATTAAGGCTCATCATTAATTCAGGGTAAGCCTTGCTGACTTTGAGAGCAGAATGAAAACTGCACTGGTTTATGACTAGATAGTACAATTTATGGGGCAGTTTAGACTAAGGTAAATGAAGAAGCATGACTTAAGGGAGTCCAAGTCCTCAGTGGTCATTACAGAACCAGATTTATCTCTTGTGGGCTGAACATAGACTTGGATAAAATATTCAGGCTTGGCTTGCTGCTATCTTAATAGTGAAGACTTTGCAGGCCTGTTTAATCCACCTGGGGTAGATTAGGGCATCTGTCTGTCTTCAAGTTACTTTGTCTCAGTACAGTTGGACAGTATGAGGTGTTCTGGGACTCTAGCTTAAAAAAGAGGGCATACATCAAACAGATACAAATTCTGAAGAACAGAGGTTAGGTGATATTGCTTAATGTGCTGTGCTCTCACTGTATAATGCTGTTCATTTTCCTCATCCTCCTAGGAATTTGATCTTTCTGGAAATGTTTCTGCCTTGGGGGGAAGGGGGGGAAGGAAGTTATTGTATTCTGATTGCTCTTCAGGATAAACTGGGTTTACTTCTTTATTCATTTAAATGAGAGCTGAATAGTTTGCCAGTAGCTACATCTAATGTAAAAAAACTGCAGCAACATGCTATTGCTGCATATAATTTTTCCACATGGAAATTGCTTTCTGGTATTTTAAATCTGAATAATTTAGGTTATTTCACTTCCGTCTATGCTGACTATTTCTTTGAATACTGGATGTTTCTATATTTAATTTCTGATCTTTCTAGTAGTGGATTTTTTTTTTTTTATTTAATAATACAATAATATACTTTAGAGCTGTCTGTAATTACTTGGAAGATATGGCTTCTTTGTGAAAATTATATGCTTGTAATTAAAGGATCTTGACTATATATCTCCAGTTAATAATACTCATGATAATAGGAAACTTACGTTGGTTTTAATAGGGAACAACTTTTATTTGCCTTCTTTGATTCTGTATAAATTGGCACAAAACTATTTCCCTCCCATAGAATTGCAGAGTATGTCTTAAGGGGCGGATTTGAGAAAAACGCATTTTTAAACACTACACAGTAGATCCTGGTTCGAGCATCTTTACAGGATGCCACATGAAGCTGCACCTAACCATTAGATTTCTTTGCAGATACATGATGCAGCATCCTAAACCTGAAGTTCTTTTTGTCCATATCAAAACTTGTACTGTTGAACATCACCGGTTGCTTAACCCTTCTAGGTACTGACATTGCTTAGGTAGCTCAAATTCTGAACTCAAGTGTTTGCGGAGGTTGAAATTCTCATACAGAACACTGTTCTCAGTATTTCACTCTCAGCAGCATGATAGCTCAGCCTCTAGCCTTCAGAGTAGGACTGAAATGGGGTTTAAGTCTGCTGTGGCGGAACAGAGCTGAAGGTTCTAGCTGCCAAGTGCTGTGCAACAGCAGGTATTTCAGGTTTTGGTGTTTTTTTTTTTGTTTTTGACACCACTCATTTTCTTGACAAATGCTTTAGGAATATTTTTCTGCCTTGGAGCTTGTAGGATGATCGGAGGGAAAATATGCTGATGGAAGTCCTTTGTGTGGACTTCTACAATATGAAGCAGTAATGAGATTACCTACCCCAATATCCTTAGAGTGATGCTACAGTTCATCCAGGTGTCATTGCTCTTCCTGTGCTTCATTCTGAAAGTGGTATGACTGCAGTATTTACAGGACATCTTAATCTTGAAGGTAACTGTAACAGTTGTGCTGCTTGTCTTCTGCTGGCTCTTCCTCAGTCTGATTGCACAGCTTGTTGCTACTAATCTGAATGAATGTTTGTAAACCTATGCCTGTGTTTCATACCAGTCTTGTCACTTCCTCTGCTTTTTGTATTCTGCCTCCTCCGAGATCACAACTATCAGACAACTGAGCAAAAAAAGTATATAGTGTAATTCTATACTGTTTTGTTCATTTTTAATCTTAACTAAATCTTAATCTAAAATTTTGGATGGATAATTTTCCACAACAGTCATTGAATAAATTGGAGCATCTGTTTCTTCAGCAATTGATTTTTCTTTCTGGTACAATCAGGGTAGGATCAACCAAGAGAGAAAAGAAGAACACTGATCTCTTTTCTGCTTGACTGTATAGATCTGTGGTGGTTTTTGCTTCTAGGATCTAATTCAAAGTTCAGGGAAATCAACAGTCTTTCCATTCACTTCAGAATACTTAGAATAAGGCTCATAGGGAATGATTATACCTTTTATGTGTGTATATATAAATACAAAATAGAAAAGTGTATATAGGATCAGCTTGTTTAATTAAAAAACAGCTTATACAGATATTGATTCTTTAGCTCAGCAAAATCACAAGCAAAAACAAGGCAAAGAGCCAAACGATGGCAAATCTTGGACGGAGGGAGGGGGAAAATCTAGCAGCATCTAAATCAAGTGAGTAGAAAGTAGAATAAGAAACATGGCCTGATGTGTTGAATTCTTTGCATGATCTACAGAGTATGCCAACTTAAGCGAGTGAAGGAATTGGAAAGAAAAATCACCCCACTATTAAACAGTGCAATCAAATAACCAGACAAGTTCTACTCATCCTTAAAGGAAGAGATTCATTTTAGTCATTTTGCTTTACAACTCGGCATTACTGGAGCTTAGTGTTTTCAACTGCCTTAAAATATACTATGTTATATTAATTAACTGCTTGTTAGGAGTAAAAAGCAGGAAAACCATCTCAGTGAATGAATGGTTATATCTTTGGATGATTTTTTAATGTACTCTCAGAATTGTCCTTTTACGAAGTTTTTTTTTCCTTGGAACCAAAAGAGGAAGGTAGGGAAAGGAGTCTAT
Source organism: Penelope pileata (assembly GCA_013396635.1). Taxonomy (NCBI): domain Eukaryota; kingdom Metazoa; phylum Chordata; class Aves; order Galliformes; family Cracidae; genus Penelope; species Penelope pileata. Next base: position 5,059,283 of record WBMW01005650.1, on the reverse strand, counting down.
ATATATATATATAGAGAGAGAGAGAGAAAGAGAGAGAGAGAGAGAGAGAGAGAGAATATAATCTGATGTTTGCCTGAGTCTATCACTTGTTATTTCTCCTCCCTGTCCTGATAGTGTTCTCTATAGTAGCAATTCTTTCTAATGTATTTAGTGTCACGTAAAGCGATGTTATTAACTGTAGTGGAAAAGTAGTTAATCAGACTTACAGCAACAGCATTCTTGAAACTTAGAAACTTGCCTGTTACTAAAGGAGAAAGAGGCAGGTGACTTCTGCAAAACAAAGACACTTAGGACAGTATGTTTTAAGGGATAATAGTGTTGATGGTGACATGACAAAGAATCTGAAGTCTTGAGTGTTGTTGAGACTTCAAGGACTCCAAGACCTATGAATAATTTTATAAATAATTGGCATATATTTGCTACATTGTTTGCTTTTTCTATTGTTATTAGAAAAACGTGAGAATTTGAAAGAGAACACTGCCCTAATGTTAGGTGAATAGCATTTACCCCTTCTCACAGTTTGAACTGTAGTGGGGAAATACATCTATGCTGCGGTCTTGTCCTTGTGCTCTGCCATACATTTGCATCAAACACAATAATTAAGATGAAGGATGAAAAGCAAATGTCTGCATTCAAATGAAAAAGGAGGGTGCAACTGACCCATCTGAAGTAAGAAAGGTGAGTCAAAATGACTCTTAATTAACTAGCATAGATGATAGCTTTCATCAGCCAGCTGCATTCAGAGCATGAACATTCTACGTACTGGAAATCAAATGCTCCAAGAAAAAAAGAGTCAAATTCTGGTGTAAATGAATGCAGCTCTTGTTGACCTTTGAGACGTTACTTGTCTTTCAAAGGTATGGTTCACAATACATAAATCCTTTTAAACTTTAAACTGCAGGATTTATGTGATCAGTAGTTCAGCAGGAGTCAATAGCTTGTTGTTGGAATGAAGGAAAGAAAAAAGGAGTCAAGGGAAAACCTTTTTATAATAGTCCCCTTGCAGTTAAGGCCCATGTTGCTGCTACAAAGCTGCCTTGAACAGAACCTAGCTCGAAAGAAACATGGGCATAAATGAAACAGTTCACTGTAAATGATAGGTCCTGTGACTGTTGTTGAAGTATCGTGTAACTAGTTCTCATGGGGTAACCAGGACAAAGCAAAATACTTTGGTTGTCGTCTTCTGTGCAGTCTTTGTCATAACATTATTTCTTTTAATCTCAGACTTTTAAATCTGGTCTTTGCACTTACTTGACTCAACAGGAGAGGTACCAAGTTAGTTTCTGTGTCCACTGAATGTCTTTTTTATCTTGTTGTCACTTAAGTGTATGAGAGAGAAACCTTTAGAAGGCCTACGATTTATTCCTCCAGATGGGATCTGTGCCATACTTTGCATTTTTTGAGATGACTTTTACACAGCAAAAAAACATTCGAAGTAAAACCCATCTTCATTTGCTTTGTGACTTTTAGAAGGAGTTAGCTGCTAAAAAGTAAAGAAAATGGTCCTGCTTGAAAGAAAGATAATAAAAGCTTCCAAATGGTGATGGCTTTTCTTGCAGAATGGATGGTGTGGATGGTGTTGGAATGGATGGTGTGCTTCTGAGGAAAAAGCCTCAATAGGATATAGTAGCCAGATTCAGACCAAGAGAGAAGCAAAAAAAATAAAAATAAAAATCTGTGGAAGCTAATGATGTTATTGACAAACTTTCAAAATGTAGTTTGGAATAAGACATGGTGTGAATACAGCAGAAATGACCAGTTTGTGCATTTGTAATCCCTGAACCTGTCAGTTTTATCCTCTTCCAAACTCTGTAGTGATTTGTGTTCTCTGAATTGTTTTTCTTTGCAATCTCTATCTCACTATAGGGTTCTCTATTCAGAGCCAAAAATGAAAGAGGGAAAGAAAGAGGAAACCAAACCATTTCACAAGAAATTTATTGCAGATAGCAATTTAGAAGACTCATTATCCCAGCATGAGAAAAATACAGTAGAATCCTAAGAAAGCCAACATAATACACATGCAGTGAATTTATTTAGTGATTGAATAGACAATATCTTATTTTTTCAGATCAGATTAATAAAGATCCTAATTTCTTTTCTTGTAGTAGAATATATTAAGTAAATATTAAGTGCTAATTATACACTGCTGTTGAAAAAGCAGCAAACGTAGCACTCAAGAATTTCTACTAGTCTGAACTAATGTCAAGCCATGGGTTAATTGGGAATGGTATTGGTAGGTTATGGGCAGAAGCCTGAGTAGCAAAAAGTTTAGAATATTTTTGAAGAATTTTCTCAATTTCCAATGATTTTTCAAGCATCGTTACAAAAGGAAAAATATACAGTGCTGAGCTGAAGGGGGACAATTTTAAAGGTTTTGTGTTTTTTTGACTGGACCAAACTCAAAAGGTAGTTCCTGCATTTCCAGTTCTATTAACAGTGTTCTTTTAATTGCAGCAGTTTTAGTGTACACTGCTTTCTGGTAAATTTCTTCTCCTTTCCCACTAAACACTTTTTTTGAAATGCAAAGACTCTTGTAAATGGAGTCAACAGAGCTGGTCCAAAACAGTAAGAGCAGCAATTTTGTTGAACATATTCTGACTGGCTATAAAAATCAATAACACTTCAGACACTGCATTTAGATATATGTTCATCGCTGTGGTATATCTCAGCTTCAGCTTTTGCCTCAACAGGGGGTGAAAAAAAACTTGTGCTGTGGAGGTGAAAGTCATGTAATAAACTCTGATGTTTTGAAAAGAATTGTATGTCAGTGAGCTTTGACACTGAACTTTGCTCTGTCTATCATTGCAGGAACAGTAATTTTAATTTAGAAAGGTAAAGTGATGTAAGTAGTGCATCAGTTTATTTGAAATTTCAGATCACTGTTATACCAATTACACAAGCTGATATGGGAAAACTCAATTTGCATGTAGAACACAAACTGGAGTGTTTTTCCTGCTGAGTAAACAGATTCCAACTTTGTCTGCTGACTCATGGTGAATTAACAGCAAGTAATAAAAATACTCCTCCTTTTACTGAAGTTCAGAAGATGCCTTTCACATAAAAATTGTATGATAATTGTTCAAATGAAGGTAAGGGATGACTCCTTAATGAACCAATAAAAGGAAGATACCTGGTAACTGTAGCACGTATGAAAGCCATCATAGGTGATCTTCCCATCAGCTCAAGGACCATTTGGGTTTGTGCTCTTTTCTGTATTTCACTGTCGTGTATGTGTCTAGTGCAAGTATAATGGCAAGTGTTAGCAGAAGGGAATTACTGCCTAAAGTACTCTCTCATTTGGCCACGGGATATAAATAGGATAAACCTGTAGTATGTGGCATGACATGCTGAATGTGTCTGTTTCCTGCGTTTAAATTTATCTTCTTACCTTGGGGGTCCACTAGTCAACAAATAAAAATATCTTCATGTCTAGGTTCCACAACTGTACATGCACTTTACTACTGCTTTAGAGGCTTTCTTGTCACTTACCCTGACTAATAGCACAAAACCATGGGCATTTACTGCTTCCTGAGGGGCAGCACCTGTTAACAAAACTGCTACTGGTCATTCAGGGATTTTACTCCAGTGCTCTGAAAGCTATATACATATAATTGTTAAACTCTTGGGTTTGATTGACCTTTATTGGTCTTTGAATGGTGGAAGAGTGTAAGAATAGATAATATCAGCAGCATACAGCAAACTGTAGAAATGGTCTGATGTCACGTGGCTGCTTTGAATAATTTAAAATTGACAAAGTAGACAAAAAATGTATGTTCTTATTAAGTTTCATATAAAAAGAGAACAGATGAGCTTAATCCTTTCTCTGTCTAAATGAAAAATGTGTTTTTATAATTAGTTTTGTTAACTACTTCCCAGAGTCACTTTATACTATCCAAAGATCTTGTAAACCTGTAATAAATTGAGCAATTGCAATACGCTTTCAGATGGACTTCCTGGAATAGGTTTGAATTTATACTGCAATGCATTCAAGAAAAGTTATTGAGTCCTTCTGTTCCTCTTTATCCATTCATAAAACTAGTGTCCATAGAAAGTGTTTTCCGGTGCTAATACTGTATTTTATGTGAATGTACTTTTATGAAGTTGTTAAAATGACATTTTATGTGAATGTCTTTGCATGACGTTAAAGTATTCTGCTTCAGAACAGAAAAATAAGTCCATATTGCAGTGCACAAGAGTCGGTCAGCTCTTAGAGTACAATACATGTTGAGTAAATGAGGAACACCTAACTTGTACTAAATTAAGCACTTTGACATGGGAGGGTCTATATGTGACACAAATGTTGGAAAACTTTGTTGCTGTACTGTTATAAAATTAAGCATATAATTTTCATTCAGTTTCAATGTAGTAATGATTTCAACAGTAATTTATGAACTTTAATTAAAATAGTTTCCAGCTAATCTTTGGATGTTATCCCTTTAATTATAAAAGGCATCTGTTATATTAATAGCTTGTGAGACTACCTTATTTGCTTTAAAATGTAGGTGCATGTACAATTAAACTTGTTGCCATGTTTCACTGTTGTGGATAGGATCAGTGACCATTATGTGTTACAAGGCTTATAGAGCTGTGATAATGAAGCAAATTTGTGCTGAAAACCTGTACTTCAAGGCAGTATTGAAGCTCATTAATTTCATTAGCTGTGAATGTATCTTTTTCAGTGCAACTTTAAAGAAATCTTGTAGCATCATGTAAGAGTATTGTAGCCTTGCAGCATGGGCCAATTTGTTTGGTGACTAACTTGATAGCAAATAAACATTTTCGCATGATTAGTCTAATAGCATGCAAAGGCAGGATTTTCTTTCCAAGTTGAGCATTTTCTTTTTCACATTTCTTAACTGCATTCCATGGTCATACATCATATTCCACATCATTAGGGACTAGTAGAATCTCAAGAAATGTCATTGGTTTGTACAGAACAAGTGAAGCTAGGAGTTATGCAAGACAGGCTCAAGGCATAAGCAAAGTTGAAATCTAGGATAGGAGGACAAATTAATTTGATATTTTAGGAGATCTGAGTTGGCTGCTTCCAGCTCAGCTCTTTTAGCACTTCTGTTAGAGCTCTTACAACCCCTTCCAGCTTCAGCTGTTCCTTTACCACAAATGTAATCTTTTGGAACTGCTGCTCTGGTTGTACATCTTTCTTCAGGAAGCAGAAAGAGTTAGAAAGAAAAAGGTCATAGCTCTTGCTCCATCTTCTTCTTAGGAGCTGGGAAGGATGCACAGTGTGGAGGAAGAAGGGAAGAAAAGCTGCTTGTTTTGTAGAGGCTGGAGAAGGCTTGAAAGTGCTCAGCTGTAATGTAAAAGGCAGATTGAAGGGGTCAGAGAGGAGTTTATGATCCCCAGGGGAGAGTGGAGGGAAATATCAGGAGAGAAGTAGACTGATCAAGGATGGAAAAATCCTATTTCAATCCCTGATCTTTCCTATCCTTTTCTCCATTAAAATGCTGTTAAACTTGCCTTTTCTCCCTCTACTCACAAATGTCTTTAATTTTGGGAGGAATAGATGGATGGGAAGACTCTAGGTAGAAAAATAAAAAATTGTTTAAATCTCTAGGAAGCCTTGAGCTGGCTCTGTTTCAGTTCTGTGAGGTGCCACAAACAGGACACAGTTTTGGTTGGAGGGCATAAGGATCCTTCCAGTGCAAAGGACACACTGACGTGGCTGAAACTACAAGCAAGCAGGATCTGAAAAAAGGCTCAGTCCTCTTCGTGGAGATCTGATAAAGTAGATAATTATCTTGTTTGCTTAGTTCATTCAAAATCTATATTAAAATTGGTGGAGCTTAAAAAAAAAGTTTCAATACCTCTGGGCTACAAAGGCGATTTTCCACTTAAAATACCAGGGGCAGGGGCTACTTACACAAGACCTGTATGGACAGATAGTGGATATGCCATTTCAGTTTGGGTCAGCTTTAACTACCTCCCTGATCATTATTTTGGCAGACCTTGTTGGCAACCAAACAAGAAATAAGCTTCTCTTTTTGGACCCGTCTCCATGACGGTATAATAGAAATGTTGCCCCCTGTGTGGGGGCTGAAACAAAACAAAGCCAACCTGTTCAAGTCACAGCAGATTAGTTGCAAAATAAGGTGTCATGTAATGATAGCATAATGCAAAGGTACGTTGCTTTACTGTTAGTCAGAACACTGCTATACCCTCTTAGTTACTAAAAACACACCTGATGAAGTAAACATATAGAATAGTAACCCTTTACTATTAGAGAAGTCCCAAATTTGTTTCTATGTTTAATGAAGTACTTTAAGTAAAGACTTGATAATTATCATTAATTATAAAGCTGTCTCGGCAAGTTATCTAAGCTTCATTCCATAGCTCTTGTTCATCTAGGGTGAGAACTTCCATTACAGTCTGAATTCAGGGTTAGTTTCTAATTGATCGTGAGGTTTGCTATAGTGTTTCCAGAGATGTCCCTTTCTTTTTTGCATAGTCATTATTCCTTTTTAATAGGCATAAGATGTAGTAAAGAATTCATTGGAGCCTGGATTGTGCAACAGCTTTGGAAACAGAATAGAACTGTAGTTTGCAGTTGAGAAAAATAAATTTAAAGAATGATTCCAAACTTAAGCAAGAAACTTTCCTTTCAAGTAATGGCAATACATTTTCTCATAAAAATGTGGAACTGTTATTTCTTCTGCCCCAAGAGAGCAACTTAAAATGTTAGGATAGTAAAACTGTAGCATGTATTATTTTCCTTAACATGCTGATCGCTCTGAAGCTCTGCAATCATTCTATGTGCTGCTCAGCATCAGTTACAGAAAGGGTAGGGATCTTGACACACAAGTAAGGATGCAGTAAGAGGAAAACAAAACTGTGATCAGTGGGAAGAGACTTCATACAAAACTACACTAACTGCTGGTGTTGACCCAGAAGGCAATTCTGAAATTTTGTTTCCCTAATTGCTACCAAGTGACATGACATATTTGGTGTAAATCTTGTCACCAAGATGGCAAGAGTGTGCGTTTCAATACGTTTTCATTGAACTGGATTGCTTACCAGCCTCTGATACTTTTTCCTCCCCCAAAGCCATAGCTGACTGATGTGCTGTAGCCCAAAATGTAGCATTTTCCCTGATTTACACCTAAGAGAAACCCTCAACCAGAAACCACTTGTTGTTAATGATCATTACAGTGCCTTAAAGATGAGTTGTTGAGTCCTTTGATTTTGAGAAGTTGATTTAACGTCTCTGCAGGCTGAATTCCCTGCGAAGTTTAATGTTACTGATAGTAAAGTCATTTGCAATCACTGTGGTACAACTTCAGTTAAGCCAAGGTAACAGGAGAAAAGAGTTAGAAACTAGTCATCTTCTCCTTATTTAGTAGTTGCCTTTATTAGTGTGAATTAGTGGGAGAGTATGTATGAGTTGCTTTGGGGTACTAAGTTCAGATGTTTACCTAAAATAATAATCAATCATCTGATTTTTCTGAAACAGACTGAGTTTTCAGTGTGGTAAAATCTTGGGCCATATACTCTGCTTGTGTTAGCTTTACTTCACCTTGCTGGAGTCTGAACATTTATATTAATATTAGTTACACAGCTTCCAAAGTGACTTTCAGGTATAGTTATTTTGAAGGGAAATATTTGAAGGTCCAGTTTGTTTTGTGTAGGAGCCCACTTTGCAGAAGAGGGGTCATGCACCACCTACTTTGTTGTGTTTTCTTAACTTATTTTTTTTTCTGAGAACATAATACTGCTTCCATTACAGTGCTTCCAGTTCCACAGTTCTTGTTAAAAGTAGACTACACTTTGAAGGGAAAAAAGTTTAAAATACAAGGAAGCAAATGCTATATTTTATTTATTTATTTATTTTTACAAATACATAAACCTAGCTACAAAATGAAAGGATAGGCTTTCAGAACAATGCAGGCACTTGCAGAAGTACTGTTACCTATACTTATTATGGTAGGAGACCAAATAAAAGCCACTGAGGAAAGGAAATTAGAGGTTTTCATCACCTTAATGCAAGGTGTTGCTGACATCCCTACCCATGATTATGCTGTGTCTCCTACAAAGCTGATATTAAAATTGTAGTTGTATAGTATCTTGGTAAGTTGCTCTTGTATACAGTGAAACGTTACTAGCTCCTGTTTTTTGGGGTTTTTTTTGGTATTATCTATTCAGACAATTTTTAATACTGTACTTTTCAAGTCTGAACTAGACAGAATTTTCCTATTAAGGCTTAACTATTGTTTTGGATTTTGCCACATGTATGTTTATTAAACATGCACTGTATGTTTGAATAACTTACAGTTGACTTCTGATTGCCTCAGTTATCTCTGCCAGAAAATCCTAGCAAGGTGAGGATATGTTTTTCTTAGCAACAGTTTCACCCAAGATAGTAAATTAAACATTTTTTGTTTAAAAAGTGAAAGAATCTATGCAATCTTAAAGGAATTTAAGTTTGTTGTTGTTTCTGACCTATGGCTGTTCTGTGACTGTTATCTTACTTTTCAGCTTGAGGAAAAAATATTGCCTTCATTGGTATTTCCAAAGGTTTTGATTTATAAATATCAGTCATGTACTAAAGTTATTACATCAAACATCTTCATCTGAAGAGTCATTAGTTGCATCTAAAAAAGTAAGTAGCACTTTTCTTTTTATGAGCCAATTTAAATTGTGAAGGAGTGTGGCAGTGTGGTGTCAGCTTTGGTTCTGCTTTACTCTCTTTATTGCTGATAGAGCAGCTGACCTCCCTGAGCTGGAGGGAAGGATATGCAGAAGTCTCCGAAGAAAGGCAGGAATGTAACAAAGGAAAGATCAACGATGCTGTATTACTCACTGAGCTGTTCCATGACTGAGCAATTACATTTGCATATATAAGGACATAGGAAGCATTAAGTACTTGGTAGTTCAACAGTAACTTACTTCAAGAAATAAGTATTTCTAACAATTAATACCAGCTGCTCTGAGGTAGCACGTAGTCCTGTAGTCCTTTTCTCTTTTAGTTTGAGAAGTCTAAAGGACTGGTTTTCAAGGGCATTATCACTAAATGAATATTTTGTTTAGAGTTCTGTTAAATGTTATTACATGTCAAGGCGGCTTATATTCATTATAATTTAGTTAATTAATCAAGACTTGAATTTTGTAGCAGTTCAACACTCAATACTCAGTAGTAAACATACTGATATTTTCTATTAAGGTTCTGTACATTTGTTTCTTCAAAACTAACAAATATAGGGAAGTTAAAAAGTGAATCAAGGCTAGTCCTCAGAGTATACGTTAAACAGCTTGTCGAAGCCTTCCTTTGCATGTAAATTTATTATCTGATTGAACAGCGATCCCGAAGCCCAAAAGCTGCTTAGGGCCTGCATGCTGGATCCCACGCTCTTGTTGGTAAATCCAAGCATTCTTGAATGTCCTGGAACAAGCATTTCAAAGGCAAAGATATCATTGAACTGCTATCTTGAGAAGGTGTGTGATTTATACTTTTTTTTTATCCTGTATATAGTTTTTGTTCTAAAGTCGGAATTGTTTCTGGAGCATTGGCAAAGGTAAAGGCACTACCTTTTCTTCAAACAAACAAAAATCAAACAACAAAAACTCTGGGAGTCTTGCATCTGACCTTCAGTGATATGATTTTGGACAAAAAGTATTAATGTCTTTCTCATTTAGTAATGCTACAGTGTATACTTCAAAATCAATCAGTATTTTTCATAAGGCATCTTCCTGTTGCCATTAAAAAATAAAAAGGCAAACTTGTAATATTGTCACTGAATATCGTGCTGTTACCAGATACCAGTTGGACAACATGTTATGTACTGCATTTTGTAGTGGATATTGGCAGGATAAAGGAAAAGCAACCGCTGGATACTGGAGGGCAAGTCATGTGGAGTGAGGGCACTGAAATAGTTAGACAGATCCTTCGGTGAGGAAAAAAAATGGAAGCTAAGGTCCTTGATAAAGAAAAGTGGTGTGAAGAGATTTCAAGGTTATTCTGAGACCAAACATGTCTCAAACATCCTGTAACAGTACTGTGTTATGCTCTGAATTAGCTACCTGATCTGATCACTTCTGTTTCTTGCAAAGGTCCAGCAAGGCCTTTAAAATCATTTGCTCTCAACTATTCTGAGTTGGATAAATATTTGATGACATGAAGTCCTGTGGGCACTGCAATAATTATACAAATTGTAATGCTAATCCTTGGTATCAATAAGGCCTTTGGAGAAAATAGCATTATATACTTCACTCCCAGAGAATAATAACAATATTAACGCAGCGCTGACACTTGGCAGCACTGCTTCCCCAGCCTATGTTCGCTTGGCAATTGGAATTGCAAAGAAGCATAGAAAGCACACATTTCTGGCTGCAGTTCTGCTTCTAGTGTAGCAAAAAGAATTTGGCATTTAATGATATGCAAAGTGTTGTTCCTATTTGATTGTAGTATACTATACATGCCTTGGAGCATGACTTAAAGTAATTTAACAACTGGAATAACAGGCATTTGGGAAGAAACTAATTTCATACGAAAGCAGATCACAGGCACTAGGCTTGTTCACAAAAATGTTGCCTTGTCATGCTATGTGAAGTTGGATATCAAGCTAGCAAGATGATGTGGGGGCAACATCCCTCAGTTCAGACTGGATGAGATCCACTTGACAAAATAACATAATTAGCAAAATGTAAATATTGCAGCTAACCTGCTTTACAGTTCCATAGTAAAGGTGAACTAAGTGTTTCTTGTTAAAATTTCACTAAGACTGCAAGATCGGACTCTTGCATAATTGAAAATTCTCAAAAGATTTTTTTCTTTTTTTCTTTTGGGTGATCATAAAAGCAGTGTAGCGAAGTGAGTGGCCTTACTATGATGTTACCATGTATTGTATGGACTCTGCTTGGCTTCACAGCTGCCCATTGCTGCCTGCTCCCTTGGTTTTATTGACTTGGAGAAGGATACATCTCACTTAGTGAGAAGGGATTTTGATTTTGGAGTCCATTTGCTTCTTAGCTATTTTGCTGGCAGAGTTGTCAAATTGAATAATTGTCAATAACTGTTGTCCATATGTACTGGAAGCATAGCTGAAGTTAGTGTGTTCACTAGTTCACAGAACATCTGGAAGAACAGGAGAAAAAATAAATAGGAGTAGCAGCCTTTATTACTCCCTCTCAATTTGTCATTCCCCATGCCACAGCTGGATCTGCTGAGCTAATGGCTTACAATTCAGCACTCATCTCTCCATACTGGAATGGAGTGTAGCGGCTGGAGCTCAGGATTTTTTTTGAATAGATTCTTTCCTTTCTGGCCATTTCTTCCAGTCTCTTTCCAAATGAGTCTGACATTCGTAGAAGTGAGGAGGACACTGGAAGTGGTATGGTGCTGCAGGAGAGCTTGAATGGAGATGACTGTTGAGAATCTTAGTACTGTCCTTGCTGTTGTCAGGATTCTCTGTATCTGGGTGATTACTGAAACTGACTAAATGAGGCAGAACTCCAAACTTCCCTTTAGATTGAATATATAAATCCAAATTCTTTGTCTTCCCTAGTCCACAGGATTGTCACAAGAGCTTTGAGATTTTTGAAGTACAACTCTGAGGTCAACATTATTTTTAGAATAGAAATTATTTGCATTTCTTTAGCAGCTTTCATTCTAGAAATTAGCGCCTTACAAACCTGAATAAAGTAAACCCCACAACATAGTTCTGAAGCAAGAAAGCTCTTCTTGCTGCGAGACAAATGACGTAGTAAAAATTGCAGTCCAATCCTCTGAGGAACGACTACATATATTTTCAGTTCGTTCTACTTGTTCATGTAGCTTATGATGTGACTCTAAATGCTGCTCTGTAATATAAATAGCTCTGTGAGATACCTGTGTATCTTTAATGACTACATACAATAGCAGTATGAAATTAAAAAAAAAAAATAATAGAAAAATAAGTGTAACCTAGTCATCCATCAGGGAATTTTAAAATTCCTTGATATGTTTCTACATGAGCATGGACTGTTTTATGACTGCTGTATGTAGAGAGCTACTGTTTAACAGGAAGAAACTGTAATGACTGATGTAGTAATTAAGGGCCAATTCAATATTCCTTTTAAATGGAATCTTAGGAAGTTGCATGCCATTCCTGAGTCCATGTAGTGACTATCATTTCTCTCACTATTAAGATTTTACGTTGAGATATCTTGCTTTTAAAAGCAAAACAAAAGCTAAATACTTAAGAAATGCAGAATTAAGACAAAGTGGCATTTTTTGCCATAACTATGTTACGTTTCACACTTTGGTGTTTGACAAATGCAGTAAGAGACAGGTGTTATATCCTATTCTGAATTTTGTTACAGTTGCCATTTTTTTGGTGAATATTAATTAAGTTCTAAGTGACACCTCTCCTGAAACATTAGAATTCATTGGTATAATGAAATTCATAGTAGAACATGCCAATGCTCATTTGAGACTTGTTTATCATATTCCCTTCAGTTAAATAAAAAAGATCATTTAGAAAATGTTTCAGGTGAAATTATAGGTTAGTGTTCTACTTATTCATGCTTAAAATTGAGTTCCATTTCAGCTGTGATGGCCAATAAATCATGTATTTGGGATGGGAGGGGGTCAGGCATGGTTTCCACTGTAGTTCTTGAAGATCATTGTGTATCAGTAAGTGATCCTTTTTTCTGCAGTTTAGCAACTAATCTCTGATCAAAGGAATACAAAAACCTAAACATCAAAGGTGCTTCTTAAGGGTTTAAAAAATCTCTCTGCTTTTTTCTGTGTCAGAGAACATGGGTGCTAGTTTTGAGGATACTGCATTTTATCTATCTGGGAAAAAAAGATCTTCAGTGCTTAAACAATATCAGTTCTAACAATAATTTTCATCTTTTTATATTATATTAGCTTTTCCATTTCTTCGGCAGAGCCATCTGGACGATAGGCTGCAATAAAGGAGTACATTGAATGTAATTACTGTAATTCAGACAAAAAAAAAGTGTTATTTCACCAAAAATTAACATTGTTAGAATTCTGCTATGACTTTCAATTACTGACAAAAAAGCAGCAAAATTGACTAGACTAAAAGCATATCAAAACAAGTATAGCAGAGGAATCCATAAAAAAGAAGGAAATGAACAAAGGAGTCTTATAAAAAGCAGTGGTTGAGTTCTGCCCACCTGCCCTGTTGCTGGCAGTAACTGAACACAGTAGTGTCCATGGCATTGTAGCAAAATTTTGCAGGATTTTTTTTGTTTAAGGTATAGGCCTTTTGTTCTTCACTGCTCCTTTTTTCAGGAACTTTACAGGAAAATCCAAGCATATACAAATATTGGTATATCTATCAAAATTGTAGGCATGAAGGAACATGGTAGCAGTGTGACTGCATGTGCTCTTTGACATGTGAGTGAAGCCTGTAGTTGTGCATCCATTTAAAAAAAAAAAATGGTGAAATCAAGGAAAAGTGAAGTATTATTTGTGTGGTATACATGTAGATTATTCTGAAAGTAATGCCTCCTACTTATTTCAGTGGAAGCTATGACACATACAAAGAACACAATAACACTGTTCGATAGAACAAATTCTCATCTATAAAACACTCTTTTTCAGCATAGTATATTAGCTCTGTTAGTCCGTTAGCTCTGCATTTTTGTCAGTGACGAACAAGAGCCTGCATGCCACACTCAGCACAATCTGCACTGGTGGAGGTGCCCCGCTGTTGCCACTGCTGAAATGCATCACCACCGCCTCACTGTGCTGACGTGCACTGTTTGCTCTCCACCAACGTTCAGCAAGCATTGAGGAATGTCAATGGGTCATTTTTGCCACGTGGAGGAATTCAATTCCACACCTTTGCTTCATCTGCACTTTCATGTCAGATGCCATTGTGTCAGGCTGCCCCTCTGCTGCCATCTGTCACATGGCAACAACATGGAACAGAATATGGGCAGGAAGATTCAGCCTGTACTGCCATACTGCCAACATAATAAAATAGGAGGCATTACTTTTGGAGCAGCCCTCATGTGTTGTCTATTGGAATTTCCAGAGGATCTCTTGTATATTCAGTCAGTGACTTTTTGGTTTGTTTTCTTTGTTTCTCTTCAAGTGAGGTTCTTCTCAATGCAAAAATCCCCTAAAGCTCTATACTTTGCACCAAACATTATGTTGTGATGTTTGATAGCATGCTTTGCTGTGGTGCTGCTTCTCTGCAGGTATGTATGATCAAACACCTGCTGTCCCTGTAACAAAAACACCATCACACCTAAACCATTGAGGAAGAACACTTGTTTCACAGGTCAGGTAAAATCTCAGTCTGCTGATCTCTCTTCCTTTTTACAAAGCCTAAGAGTGATCTCTGGAGTACTTTCTTTGACTTTTCTGCTCATTTCAAGATCTCCTGTTGCTCATGTTCCAGTAGGCACAATCCTGCATGTCCTGTTCTGCTCCTGTTATTAACTGTTGCTGATCCTTTTTATGATTATTGTTCCTCTATCACCCGATCCATCAGATTTTCTCCTTTTTCTACAAGAGATTCTCCCTAGTATTGTGCTTATTGGGGTTTGAATTAATTCTAGTTTTGCAAATTTCATTTTTAGGTTCATTTTTCAACCCCGCTTCCCTGCCGTGCGACTGTGACAGATCCCTTTCCATAGGCATAAGGAGTGGCATTTACTCCTAGTGGTTTCAAGTAGGCGCCTGTGTGCTTGTAGCTTTTTGGTGGCAGCACCCCTGTACTGCTTCCATGTGCAGTACAGAATGGCACACAGGAGAACATTGTCTTAAACCAGAATTGTGACAGGTGATCACTTCATACTCACAGAAAAAAAACAATAATAAAGGAGGATAAAGTAGTAATGATATTTTTTTGTCTAGACAGAAGATCTGCAGCCAAAAAATACTAAGTAGGGGCCGATGACAGATTGCAATGCAATTGTATCATGCGTTGACATGCTTCCTGTTTTTGTGATTATAACTGTAGATTGACCTAACTGTGCCAGTTTCAGGTTTTTTAGGAGCACTCTAGTATCCCTGTAACCATTTAATGTAAAGGCACGTAATGCTGTGTGGTTCTTCCCTTCTGATTGCTGCTGCCATTGAAAGTGATGTTAAACCCCCCACAGGTCTGAATGGGATCTTGGCTGGACTAGCTCCAAATGCTTTTGAAAGTCCCACATGTTTTCCCTACAGTATGATGATTTATCCACTCAATTCTAAAAGGCAATTTCAGTCTTTAATGGATGCCATTGGTATTTTCAAGTGGGGCACCTTTTAAAATGTGGAAATAGTTCTGAGAATAATTCTTAGTAAAGTAAATGTTGAGTGTTAGCTTTCTGTTGTTGCTTGCAGAGAAATACAGTTTTGCTTGGGGTCGATAAGAGATTGAAGTGTGGTTAATAATAAAAGCTGAAATGGGAGTTACTTTAATAATGGAATGTCATGTGTAAGCCTATGAAATAAATAGTAATTATCACATTTGAGAAACTATTCTGTTAGAATTTGTATTGCTCTTGACAGCTTCATCTGTACATCAAGCTTTTCTGGATTATGCACTTTCTTGTTCTTAATGAGCAAACAAATGAAACAGAATTTCTTACCCTGATACAAGGTGTTGATTTCAGCAAAACCTAAATAAAAATAGATAAAAGAGCCAGTATAGCAGACTGCAGGATTATTTTTTGCTAATGCATTTTCCTTTTACAAAAGAAGATGAAAAACACAGTGATAGTTTTATTGTTTACATTTTCCCTCAGCCTTCCATATCGTTTCTTTTAAGGAGGTACATCTTACATATTCTGTAGTTCAAATCAAAGCAGTATTATGAGCAGCAATGAATAAACTCTGTGAATTTGCTAAGAAATAGCAGTGTCTCAGTTTATGAATCCAGAAACTTCAGTATATCACATTTGGAGGAAATCGCAAGCATTTTTATGGTGTTTTGTTGCTCTCCTAAATGGGAAGGGTGGGAGGACAACAGGAGAATTCCAACCATGTTTATACTTCGAGGAATTTTTTTTTTTATGTAGCTTACTATTTTGTTAAAACAATTGAATTTTTTTTAAGTACACGTCTACAGCAAATAGATCCAAGAAATTGATGTTTGTCATTATCCTTTTTGATAACTTTTATCTAAATATCTATTTTTGTTCATTTTTAATGGGTTTTACTTGTTCTCTGTATTTTGTTGGAAGAAGTGCACTTTAGGAAGATTCAAAGTGAAACATGTTTTATCTTATCAAAAAGAACTTTATCAGTAACTCATAAGAACAGGCTTCAAAGTATACTTACTTTGGTACTAAATATCACATACTTGGTTCCTTTAAGGAGTAAGATAAAACTGACTTCAATAGCTATTTAAAGATATGTAGTTTATCTTCTACACATCACTTCTGGATTTAGTCTTCTGAGCCTTAGAGAGTCAGAGCTAGTATGTGTCAAGAAACAGGAAAATAAGTCAAATCAAGCAAAGTAAGTGGCAGAAATGCAATTGTGTTGGAATCGCACTGCGCAGTCCCTTGACAGTTTTGTCATGCTTTCTGGGGTGTTCTGCTATCTGGGACAATAAGTTCTTGTAACAAAGTCTGTGAAATTACGGTGTTATGTGTAAAAGGGGATGCAGGACACGTACTGTATGCATGGATTAGCAAATCTGAATCACCGCACCAGGTGGGATTGAGGATGTGTATTTTCAGTAGAAGCTACTTCAATGTACTGACTTCATTCACAGCGATGTTAATGGAAAACCCATTGTAATCCTGCTATTCTCAAATTCAGACCTTTATACAGTTATATCTGAATTTACCCTTGTGTCTTTAGGCAAGCTCTGATTCCAAGGTGGAAAGGTAAAAGTATCTATCCGACATGGCAACTTATTTTCTTATTGGGAGAAAAAAACAGACATTTGGGGGAGCAGTAGTATCCAACAGCACTACGGTTCTGCTGCTCAGCTCAAACTGGGGAAGCAGCTGCTCAGGTGGACCGGGCCTCCTGCATGCTGAAGCTGTGAGCATCCCTCGCAGGCTGTCACCCCCAAGGGGTCAGGACCATCTCAGCTTACTGCTTGGTAATGTGGAAGCAGCATTGTTTCCTCCCAACACTTTTGTCGTCCTGCTCCAGCACAAATTTAAGTTTGATTAATGGCAGCAGCACCCTGGTAGTCGTGGCATTGGTATTGCCTGCATGTGCAGCTAAAATGCTGCATGTCACCTTCTGGTGGCAAGTGTTTGTAAGCCTCTGAGTCCTGAGTTGCTCTGGCAACACTTAGGTATCAGCAGATTGCAACAGACTGCACTTCCCTGGAATCTCATTACAACCCAAGCCTGCTGCAACAGACATTGTTTCGGGATAAGGATAATATGTGAGCTAGACTCTCAGTGCAAAGCTGTGAAGTGGGAGGCATTTTGTTTAAACAGACAGGGCCTAAGTGTCTGTGTGGCAGGACTGTGGCCATGGCCAGCTGTAATCCAACAGCAGCACCCAGCTATTTGTTGCCGTGGTATTGTCCCTAGGCTCCCAGTTTAAGTGAGGTGCAGTCAGATGTTCACAGGCTTGGGAATGGTACTGTATGTCACTCATGCTGAGGAGGGGACCGGGCTAGGCAGTGTGGGTGGCATGAAGATCTGGGAAATCCCAGTTAGGCACTACTGGTGTGGTAGCTGAGTAATAAGTCTCTATAGAGAAGCGTGCACTCCAGTAGATAGAAGCTAAGGAATTTATGTCCAGTTGTACTTGATTGTTCAGAGAGAAATTGGGTGATTGTCCCTCTTTGGTGCCTGAGTGTTAAAGCAAGTGGCTCCTCTGGTTTTCTGGTGGCCCCACCGCACTTGTCCTGCATTAGTATGTTGTGTGCAACTTGGTAGTTGCATTTCACACAAGGAAGAGTTTTAACCTACTTGGTGCACGTGTAAACCATTTTCTTTGTCTTTATGGAGGTCCTAGTTGTGATCATGATGCAAAAGTACAAGCAGAGTAAGTATAGCGCAGATTACATGTAAGAAATTGAGAGCTGTAGGAGATTGATATGCTATGGTAGCCTGAAGCAATAATGCAGGACAAAAAAACCTTCCTAAATGGACTGATGTAATGGATTTTTGTCATCTCTTAACTCCCATTCCAAGGTTTTTAACATTATAGAGACCTAAGTACAAAGATTAAATAAATAAATAAGAAAAAAAGGGACAACTTGGCTGCATTTTTGAGAAGAGAATGAATGTTAGCTGATTATTCCTGGTATGGTATACACTGTTCTGGCTTGTGTTCAACTCTGGCTTTAGAAAATCTTCATAAATGTAGAACTTTGAGCTAATTGTGGGGCCTACATCTTGTGTCCATTTTGTGCTGGTATATTGCTGTTCATAAGTCTTTGCATTTTAGTCATGGAATTAAATCTCTGCAAAATTTTCCACAAAAATAGTAGCAATAAATCAGTGGTGGTGGAAGACAGCACAGCACTAAACCCTAGCAATTAGGAATATGTCACCTAGCCTACGCCATGTTATGCAGACAAGTCTGTGTCCTGATGACCTATTTTATTTATATGTAGGCTTCTGTTCTGGCTCTGGTCTAGAGCAAACTGGATCACAAAATGGGGGAAATGTGAGCATTGGCAGTAACTAATGCACTGAAAGTTAGGGCTGGCTTACATTTGAGATATACAACTGCAGGTAGCATGGATGCATCTGAATTTGGATATAAAAGTTATGTTTGTGCTAGAAAAGCCAAATGCACTTCTCCTTGACTCAAAGTACAGATTTGTTCCAACAAAGTTAAGCTGTCATCCTTAATTTACTGAATGCTCAGTGGGTGATCTTTCTTCAAAACTCAGAAGTAAATGCCTTTAAGAACAAATTTTGGTCCTCATGATACAGTGCTGTTCGTTGTCTCAGAACAGCTGTGCTCTCTGCAGAGATCTCCGTCCTGATGGAGGGCATGAGATGGTCATAATTGCAGTGAGAAGACACTTGCTTTCCAAATGTCTCCTTTCAGTTGTTCCCAAATCATGAAAACGAGTTTCTGTAGCATGACCATTTATTTTCAGTTAATGTGATGACGGTTCTTTGCTTCAGGCTTTTTAAAAACAGAATCATCCCTGAGGTGGTGGTGCTATACCAGAACTCAAACGCATAGGAATTGGTTTGTATATGAAGTATAAGGTCTAGGTTTTGCTTTTAAAAATTAACATTCATAGTTGTAATTCTTATTTACCAATATCCTACTGTGATGAGAATAACATTAATATACTACATAGCTTCAGCTAAGTTAGATTTCCATTTTGTAATTACTTTTTTTCACTTGAAGTTTTCTATTCCTCACTGTGAAAATGCTTTATAATGTACAATGGAGTTTTAAAAGCCTCAAACTGATCTGGATTTGCACTGCATAATTTCTAGTCATTTTTATGTATATTAACGCTAAATCATGTTCTTGATTTCCATAAATGACCCACATAACATGCCAAACTTCTTCCACATTTTCAACAGCCCTAGGTTTTGATGAACAAAATTGATAGGTATGAGATGAACAAAATAATACAGATGACACATAATGTAAGGCTTGATCAAAAGTTGTGAACTTGTCAGATGGTCTGTGGAAAATGGATTATTTTTCAGAGGTTTAAAATATGGCTGAAATGCATGCTGGCCGTTATTCAAAGCCTTTAATTTTTAACACTGATGCTGTTAGGCGAGTGATAATCATAGGTTTTAATTTCTACAGAATCATACAGAACTGTAAAATGCTTTATATAATTTCATATGGAAAAAAACCCTCAGATCAGAGAATAGAATTTATATCCTTGTGAGCATAGTTTGTCAAATCTGGCAGATTTATATTCATACATTAAATAAAATTGGAATTTTCCTAGATATGTGGTATATTGCAGAATTCATGATGTTTACATTAAAGAAGACTATAGTCAATTCTATGGCCATATCTTAGTAATATACAAACTGCAGTACTTTGTTAAGCATTCTCCTATATTGTATTCTAACTTCATAATACTCTTGTTTTTTATTTGCTCTAAATTGCTGAGCTCTCTGCTGGATTTTGTGAGTAGATCGTGGGCTCAGCTTCTCTTGTAATTTTCTGCCAGTTGATAATAAAACATAATACATATTAGAAATGTAACTTAGTACAGCTTACTGTTCAGCTATGCACGTTTTTCCTAGCTTTTTAGGTTCTGTGCATACTTTCTTCCTTTTGCAAGAGATAACAAAGTACAAGTTGGTTTAAAAAGTGTTTTGCCAAAAATAAAAAAATAAAAAAAAATAAAAAATTAAAAAAAATTAAAAAACCCAACAAATAAAAAATAAAAAACCTCCAAACCATAGATGTCTTTCATCACATTCACTTCCAAAGAAAAAACCTGGTTTCATCAAGAAAAAGCTTTATAGCATGCAGGCAATCTTACAAAACCATGGTGCATTCAGCAGGACTCACTGAACCACAGTGAGCATCCCATTTCCTAGCTCTCCTTCTTTCGGTCTGCGTTCTGCAGGCAGCTAGCCATGAGGCAGCATGGAGTTGAGGTCAGGGATCTTGCTCAGTGTTAGATTATTCTGGAGATGAAATCCCTAATGAAATCACAAAGTCAGTGGCACAGGACTGATTAGACAAAGGAAGAAGCCACTGGCAAAGGGCACTGGAAGACCTGAGGTCCGCAGGGCATGCCTCCTTGTGTCCTTTGGAGCTGCTGGATGAAACTGATATTTTCTGGGACTTAAAGAAAATGTAAATTTTCCTAAGTGATACTTAGGATTCCAAATCCAGTAAATTTCCACAAAATGTTCTCTGTGAAATTGTAAGTTTTGGGCAGTTTTACTCTGCCTTACCTCAGAGCAGCTTGTTCCATCTGCAGCTGTACAGAAAAAAAAGAAATGATGCTCAACAAACAGTATCAATCACAGTTCCATGGACTTTAATTTGTTACTTGAGAATCTGACCCAATATTCTAGCAAGTAAAACTTGTTTAGTGTTTTTTTGGTTTGGACTAACAACATGTAAGGATCATGGCGCAGAGGCAGAAAAGAACAGGTTATATCTATTTGTAAGCTAAAAGCGAATGTTTTGCATTTTAACAGGGAAGGAAATGAACAGTGGCAGTAAAAACACATCTGCCAGAGCAGAGCTTAGTGGCAAAAGTTACCTCTTGTTAGTGTGATGGCAGTATCCAGATGTCACACAGTTAGGGGCGCTTGCTGAAGTAGGAACACCTGTGACCATCAAAAGTGATAAATATTAGATAATAAAATGCATTCCTGGTAGGTGTACTATATAACTACTGTAGTTACTGACAAATTATAGTCAAATTCTTCACGTTTTTCTTCAAAACATTTGCTTTCTTTTTATTCCTGTTTATATGGCACTGCTCCCTATGCTGAATCTTTGAGAGCCTCTTGATCCATGTTTTTTGCAGCTATTATCTATATATAATATACACAGTTGCATGGTTTCCAAGTGTTTTTCTTTGCTTTAGACTGAAATTCTGCAGGTGTGAAGTTGAACTGAATAGGATTTGAGATCTGGTTAACCACTGGGACTTGAGGGTGTTTTTCTGTAGATTTGAGCATTTGCTTGCTGGCTGCGAGGCGTCGCCACACTGCAAATGAAGAAATGATACGCAGTGAACCTGCTGTCATAAGCTACACTTAAGCATAAACATTGGAAGTATCATTCCGTGGTCTTTGTTTTTCTCAGTTACAGTGACTTTGAAATAGTTTTATGCTTTTGAGGAAACAGATCCAGCAACGTCTTTATTCATTTGAACTCAGAGTATTGCCTCACCTGAAGCACACAAGTAAAACCCAAAAAAACCCAACCAACCCAAACTCAACTGCTTTGCAATAGAGCGTAAAAGTTTTAACCACTTACGTTGTTCCCTCTTCTAGACAGTTGACGGGTGCTGCTCCTGACTTCAGTATGTCTGGCGGCTTCTGTGCAGCTTCAAAGCTGCTTCGAACTCCTTCTGTTCCCTGAAACAAAGATGGATAGCAGAATATTATCATATTGCCATGGAATAAGAATATTGTTCTCTATAAGCATGCTGCTTTCAAATACGCCTTTGTGCATTTTCAGTTCTGAAACAATATTAAGATACCCTGTATGCATTTCTTTTTAAAAAGAGACAGATGCAATTGTGCATTTCAGAGGAAAGAATGATTGTTCACTTAGTTTTTGAATAAAAATTAAATTAGAGGTCCTTGTTATACCAAAGTCCACAGTTTCTATTTGCATTTGTACTGACCTCTAGGGTTGTTTTGTTCTTCTCAAGGGATTGTCTCTGCTACTCTTTTGGCTGAACTCCAGGTTTGGATGACATTTCCAAGGTTACAGGGTTTTTTTTGTTTTCTTTAAGCAGAGATGGGGGAGATCAGTCCTAATCTACAGAGACTGAATCACAAATGCTGAAGTGCCAAAGGTTTGACCCTCAGAAGTGCTGAGCACTCCATGCTCATAGGTTACCATGTGGCATTCCAGGATCAGACTTAATGTTATTATCCCCTGCTTTGCCCTGAGAACTGTTGTAGTCTTATTTTGTTTTCATATCAGAGGACTATTTTTTTTCCAATTTATATCAATGCCATTGAACTTTAAGTGGATAGTAGTGCTTATTAATTTCTCTTCATTCTTGAAGGTAATCAAAACTTACTGGATGTTTTTTTTCTTTAAATTGTTTTCCACAAGTCCTTTTTTTGATCTTGCAACCTGTTTTCTGTGTTTCCTCAGAAATGTTAGAAGCCAGGCTACCTGACTAGTTCAGCCAGCAGCATTCCTTGTTAGGAACTAACCTCTGGTCTTTAATAGGCTTACGATGATGCTAAATAATGAAAGGCATGACTGTTCTACTGTTGTCAACAACTGCAAAGAGAAACATAAAACGTTTTGTTTTTCTCCATCACATTGATTCTAAACATACTTTTTTTCCTTATGTTCTCTTAAGTAAAGGTAACCCCTCCTCCCCTGATGCTCTGTGACCTTTAGCAGTGCCAAAAGGAAGCTCAGTACTGGTGACAGTAGGGAGATGTCAGCAGACTTCAGAGCCTGAGTAAAAACATCCAAGCACAGCCCTCCTCTTGGATGACTGAAATCCTATTTTTGGAGAAGATAACATCATAACCTTTTAATTTTTCTTTCTATTTTTTCTTGGTGACAGATTGACAAGCCCAGAGAATGAAATTGTCTATTCATAGAACAGGTTCAGTGTGGGCAGCAGCACCAATTGCTGCTTCCCATGTTGCCCTGCCAGCATCTCTCAAACCTGACCTCAGGAGGCTGCTCCTGAGTGAGGAGTTCAGCCACCAGTCCAGAGTCCTCTCGACTGAGACTGCCAAGATGGACTGATGCTCAATGCTAGTGCAAAAGCGGTTTCACAGAGTCAAGAGCACTCTACTAGGAATTGCATTGGCTACTGAACTGCTGAGTTGTTCATAGCTTTCAGTTCCTAACAACCACCTCATTTCCTGGCCCCACCCACTGCCAATTTTTTTCTGCAGGTCTCCACCCTGCTGTGTTTATAGCTACCGCTCACACTTCAGATGGTATGACTAAAATCTTGTAGCAGAACATTAGCCTGTTCCTGTGCACAATTATTTTCAGTATTGCTATTGTGGTAAAAGAAATAGATGATAAAATGTGTAATTAGAAAGTTCTCATTTATTTTACATGTATTTACAATATACAGGAGACGATAACACAGTTTAAGAAAAAAATACCAAAGATTGATCTTCTAAGTTTTTTTTTCCCCTTTCATGCATCCTTTTCTCAGTGTTGCTGTAACGATCATCTCAATTTATTGCATGCAGAAGGTACCACATTCTGACAATGCAAGTATTAATCATGCCATTGCCAGAATTGCTGCTACTGAGTGTTTATAAAAGAATTTGGGGCCCTTGCAGCAAGTGCACAAGAGTGTGTGCACAAGGAGGATGATTATGCTGTCCCTGATCCTGCTTACGTGGATTTTCAACCATTGACTCAGAGAATGAACAGCAATAAAGAATGTCCGGAACCGTGCTAGGATAGTATCTAATAATTTCCTGCATGGACAAGGGATATTTAGGGTGACTTAAGAGGGTATTACTATTAGGTTTATTGATATGATATTTCATACTAATTTAGAACCTTCAACTTCTAAATATTCTTGGCTTCCCCTCTGAGCCCACACAAACCTACTAAGTCAAAGCACCTTTCTAGGCAAGAAAGAGCCATCAGTCAGCAGTGCACCACGCTTATCAGACATCACAGTTACAATGATATTGTTCATACTAACACAGAATAGAGTGCACTGCAGCTTTTAATACCTCATTTGAAAGAAAACCGCAGTAAATAGCACTTTGCCTAGCTGAGAAGGAGGAAGAGAATCATGCACTCCTAAGATTTCTCAAGGATGAGCACAATTTATATCTGTTCAGACAGTGTTACTTGAGTTTATATTTGCTTATGGATCACTCTAGTTATTCCTTTAGGAAATAAAGCATTATACTGTCAGTCTTCAAAAATATGTATTGTTAACATTAGCTTTACTTTGCATTAAACATTTAAATTATAAATGAGACAACTCAGTAAGGGTGTGCGGTGAACTGTGGAGTGGAGACTAAAAGTCTGTCTGAAGGCACTTTAACAGAAAGCTTTATGTGAAAACCATACACTCATCCAAACATGTCTGTGCTGAACTATAAAAAGCAAGTGGTAAATCCTACCTTACTCTCAATGACAGCAGTCGCCGGCTATTCAGAAGTGATCTTACAACATACTGAGCACTTGTAAACCTCTACGGTATAAGCAGTCTGTATGTGCATTCTTACCCTATATGTGAACGTGTGTAACAGTTACAAGGTTCTTGGGAGGAAAAAGCATGAGACACTGCGGAGAGTCTTCCACTTAAGCTGCAGTCAAAGGAGAAAGGCAGAATTACCAGGGGAAAGCATCTTCAACATAGTGTTTCCAACATTCCTGTCGACATTGGCAGTATCTTCACACTTTCTTTGCCAGCGTAACCAATGTAGAAGCTAGATATGACAGTGGACCCTTTTACATGCCACAATGTATTGCTGAAACATTCCCAGGTGAAATTTTAGTGGCGTGATGATAAGCACTTGGCAGGGGTTTTTCAATATTTGCTAACTGTGCCAGTTTGTATGTGTGTTAAGGAAGACTTCTGTACCTTGTGTTTCAGCAATGATCCATTTTACCTATCGTAGCTACTGTATTCTTTATTTGCTCTACAGATGAAGCTTTTTAATCTTAAGTGCTGTGTCACTTTTTGATTCTTCTGTCAGTTGGAAATAGATGCCTTATTTGTGAAACTTTAAAGCACAGGTAAAACATAACGCTGGAGGAAGCTCACTTCATTATTTCTGCTGCCTCTTGAGCCTTAGTTAAATGAAGTAGTAGAATATGGCACTGCTTGGAAACTACTCTTTTTTTGTAACTATTCCAAGTAATGTCAGGCCTTATTTTCAGGAAGATACTGAAGTGAAAGTGTTTGTTTGCTTTTTAATGCTGTTTTTCACTTGTTCACTGAAAGGAGAAAAAATAATACTGTAACAATGTGACTGGCAGCTATACATACTGGAAGATGTTTATACCTGTTTATATTTGCAGCAGCATGCATGTTAATTAAAAGACTTTACATCTCCAGTGCACTCTTTGCTGCCAAATTGAAATAAACGTTACCTTGTTTTAGATGACAGTTGTCCAATGTGTAAACAAGAAAACCAGACTTAGTTCAGTCTTGGTTTTGATAACTCTCAGAATACTCTTTTACTAAGATTTGATTCATATGATGCTTTAATATTCCACACAGTATTTGCACTGAATAATGGCAGTACTCCTGCCAGCAACCCTATGCATCTGTCTACCAGCAAATAACATCTGTAATTACAGTATGGGTGATGACGAATAGGTGAGTGAGAAATGGTGAGGGATAGTGGAAAGACAATTATAGCAACAAAACACATAATCTACAGAAGACAAGTCAAAAGATTACAAAAATAAACAATTTGTAGGGATGAAATCAGGAACAGTATTATTCTGGTAAACAGGAAGAATGACTTAGCTGGAAAAAAAAAAAGCATCATAGCTAAGCAGACAGGGCCCCATATTTGTGCAATTGTAAATGAAGAGAATTCCCACTAAAACACTGTTAAATTGTATCCTTACTGTGTTAAATCTGAAATGCTGATGAGGTAGATCTGATTTGTTAGTGTTTGCAGTTGATTTTGATCAGTGTTTCTACAAGGACATGTAGTGCATAGCTTTCAGTTGAAAGCTGAGACATGCAGTCTGCCTTGGTATAGACAAGGCAGAAAGAACCATCGGAGTATGCTCAAGAGACAAATGCCACATTGAAGTACCGTAGTTATAGGGAGATGTCAAAAGTTCTGCAGGTGTGCTGAAGAAGACATTTCATCCATGATCTGTGGCCTGGCTGGTGTGAGTTGAATAATTGCCTGGTATTTGCTTTGATTCAGAAGATTCCACTGCAAGATTTTAGGCTTTGTCTTTGACGAACAATAGTAATGTCTAGAGGAAAAGAACTTGTGACATGGCACAAGGATGCTGGAGTTAGCTGTGCTCCTTGGAGAGCTTGTACCTTCCAATCTTTGCAAGTGAACTGACCCTTTCTGTTTCTCTCAAGATTGTAACTTTCACTGAAAGTTTTCTTATTTCCATCTGTTGCTTTTATACCTGCTTTCTGTCTGCAGTAGTAAAGGACTTACCTGTGCAGACTAGCAGCTGATGTTTGAATTCTGTCCTCTGTACCCTTTTTGTAGGGTTAGTTGTTAAATGGAAGGCTAGAAACTTGGTGATGAGCTTTACATCTATTAACTTCAGTTGTCATTGTGCATAGAATCAAGCCAGTCTTACGAAAAGTAAGACGTAAACGGGGAAGAGAGCTTAGTAAAGATGTAGCCCCTCACCTGCCCACCCAGGCTGGTAACTGAGGCTCGCAGAGGTACAGATTGTTCTGTCCTGAAAGCTGACCTGGACTTGAAGACATGTGGCTCCCCTCTCACTTTGTCTGTAATTGCATGGCTATCAAAAAAGAAAGCTCTGCTGGCTTTTTGTTCCTATCTTAAAGGCATTTTACTAAAGTAGTAGATAAAAAAGAAATATGTTAAATAAAAACAACATTTATTAGAGGACATAATTTTAAATATTTAATGATATAATTAAGTCTTATTAATGTAATGGTCTTTATTCTTCAGCTTAAAAATTCACAAGGTTAATTTCCCTTTCATCTTTATTATGCAATGTTTGCCACAATTATTTGTTATATATTCTTATAAATATTAGATGAATATTAGAGATTTTAATTTAAATAAAAATATGGGTCGCTTTTTAGCACAGTGTTATTCCACTGTTAAGCTAGAATTAGTGGAATTAACACAACAGTGAATCAGGCCCTACTATTTCTCAGTTCTACCACAGTTGGCTTATTTGACTTGAGTAATTTATGGAAAACACTGCCTTTTACTATTGTCTCTTTACTCCAAATGCCTTGCAAAGAAACTAAGGATCTACACATAAAGGAAGCATTAGCCAAATCATTTTCATGTTGCTTCCTGTGGGGGACATTCTGAGGCTGAGGTACTAGAAATATACTTATTTGTTTGATTTTACTACTACTTGCCAATAAAAGCCACCTACCAAAGTTCTAAAATGACTTATTTTGGGAGGTATTTACTTGATTCCCTAAATTACTGACATTAAAACTAGTTCTTTTCAGTAAAATGATTATTTGTCTTTGTGCTCCTCTTTTTTAGCTACTTACTGAGAAAGAAAAGTATTTCAGCATTAAGTCCTGGGGATTTAAATGATTTATTTTCTCCTTCATTAGTGGTATTTGTTGCATTTGCATCAGGAAATATTTTTTAGGGGAATTAGATATTTTATTTTACCACAACATTGCTGCTTTATCATTTTAAGATCAATTTTTCAAATTACGATGTCAACAGTCATTGAAGAAATTATTTTATGGGCAATACATTGACTTATCTTCTTAATCCTATAAAGTAACAAAACAAATCTCTGGAGGGCTACTTTCAGAAGTGTATACTTAGAATGTGTCACTACATTTAGAATGGAAAAACAAAAACAATTTGGACTAGCAGTCAAATTTCAGATGTACTGTCAGATTTGGGTTCTTGCTGTATGCAAAGCTTACACCTATCTGGGAGTTTCTTCAGGTGATGCATCTGACTTACTTGTTAGTAACCACAGCTGCCTTTTATTTCATGTATCTGCTATCACTTGTTACCTTTATCTGTATGATGACCCAAGATATGCCATTTGTACTCTAGTTAATGAAGGTGCCTTTATGGTGAGTTGGTCTAAACTTGGAGATTTCCTGTTTAGAACAGAAGTAACGGTGCTGTCAATTTTTTTTAAAAAACCTATCCAACTTACAGCAAGTTTTTTTTTTATTATTATTATTGTTATTGCTGTTTCATTTTGTTATGTTATAGAAGCAGTACCTATAGCAGGCACATTCTGCCGCTGCTGTAGTAACAGCTCATCCGTATATTTCTGCATTGCAAAGATGAGAGCTGAACGCAATCTGGATTAGGTTTACAAAAATCTGATGGAAATGAATGCAGTTTATTTTCCTAAACCACTCTCAAGACCCAGTGTAGTCCCTACTAACATATACATTAGGTCTTCACTTGCTCCAAAGTCTCAAACTTTCTTTACTGGTCTTGTTAATGGAATAAATGTAGTTGTTTTCCTCACTACCATCACACCTGGTTTCAGTGTTGGCTATAAGGTAAATTAAAACAGGCCACTAAGTATGCCAACCTTACTGGCATGCTGCAATGTTTAGCTTCATATTGTATTAGTCTCATAGGTATGCCAAAACTGTGTTAGAAAACAGTTCTCTATGGAATGCGTGAGGAATAGTTAAGATACAAAAAATGACATTCAAAAGAGGCATCATGCTAAGCAAGCGATAGTCTGAGCTTGTGAGTGGGAAACAACCCTGTTTGCTCTTCTCGGCTCCTCACTTGGAAACCACAGCCCTAGCTCAGGTACAGGGATGATGACTTTTTCTGCCTACAGTATGTCCTACTGATTTCAGGATGTTCAAAAGGTTCAGTTTCCTCACCTGGTAGCACATTTCCAATATTTGCAAGCATTTCATCTCTCCTGGGATCCACCCATCCCTTTTACATCAGCTCTCAAAGTCCATTAAAAATCTGTTTTATTTAGAGAGTATGCTTAAGCTTGCTATTACCATGGAATTTTATGGTAAATCCTGCTTGAAAGTGAATACTTGGCAGTGAAGGCAGACCACAGTGAAATGAGAAAAGAAAATACTGCTTCAGTGGTTCCCCCAGAATTAACTCACTTGTACAGTGGAGAAAGCTGGGTACCTCAAGTATTAAGTCTGCTTTTTAAATACACAGGAACTACCTAGGAATACAATTAGATAAGTGAAACTACTTTGTGCAAGTACATTTATTTATACTTTTTCTCTCAAGACTCTTTGCTCCCACCATCTTTTCTCCTCCTGTCCTCCCTGTCTTCTTTCAGTTGTCAGGCATCCTTCTCCCCTGTCCTGCTGATGTGGCAGTTGCACAGCTACAACTGCTTGGCTGCCCACGTGGCCTCCTGCAGCGAGAAGGCAGCGCTGTACAGAACTCCTGTCGCTGACAGGCATGACACATCTTGTCCAGCCAGGGAATGGCAACATTTCCATCAAGCACATCAGCGCAACAGAAGGGCAGAGCAATGACACTGTTAAGGAGAGAACACACAGAACTTGTTACACATTTCAGTGACCTTTTGTTTGGACTCATGTAGAATTACTTATGTTCTAAACTGGTGGCCCAATGTCCTCTCCTTCTGGCCTTATTCAACCACTTGCCAATGAAGAATGGGATGTATGATTCTGCATAGAAGTACTTCAATTTCTCACAAATTAGTGTATATTTTTAGTGGAGAATTTGTTTGCCAAGGAAAGCTAAAAATAATATACAAAGCTAGGATTATCAATGGTGTCCAGCATTTGGGGGAGAAAAAAAAAAGCATAGAAGCATAATAAGGGAATTTAATACTAAATCTTGTCATAGGGTCATGTTTTGCTGATGAATGTGTTAGTTTCCTTTTGTAGAGAAGACTTATTTTGGCTCTGATAACACTGACAGCTGTTTGTATCTCAGCATCACTTGTGAAATGGACAGAAGAATTATTGGCTGTATTTAAATCATACCTACGAGAATAAAAAATTAACAGTAAAGGCAGCAATTTAATTTTACATAAAGGAGATAATTCATCTGTAACTGCACAATTAACATTGTGTGAGCATTGAACAGTGAGCACTGGATTTCTTTCCTCTGAGAAGATAAGCAGTGTTACACATTTCTTTGGGATTTAGAAGAGTTTTAGCAAAGAGAGAAGAAAAAAAAATAATTATAACCTGCTTAGTTACTGCACACTAGAGGGCACTTGTGGTAGAGCAAAAAGTATTTCCAAAGCTGCTGAAACTGATCCGGTTACCTGTATTGGCAAAGCGTGCTGAAAACTAAAAGCAAAGACTAGCTTTTAAAATTGTATTCAGAACATTAGTGTACAAAAAATCTTGGTTGATTGCTTTGCTTGGTATAAACTACTACCTGTTTTTATTCTAGTATTTGACACACAAAACAAATATCCATTTGTCTAATAGTCCACCTGACAGTAACTAATCAAAATTGCAAACAGTACCCAAGGAATAATTCAACTTTATAATGTGTTGTTATTTTTGTGCACTCCGTAATATCATTGGTGTGTACAGCACACAGATTAGTAGCTGGGGTTTTTATATTTTAAAATCTCTACACAGTGAAGAGGTCTCAGAACTACTTATGTTTTATTTTACTAAGTGGAGTAATTTGGAGATGGGAAAACTGTTACAGCCTTTGTGTGAGGGGCACAAAGGCTCCAGTGCTGCTGCTGGGTTAAACCTTTCTGTTCTCCAGTCCATGGGCTGGAAATGGAATTTCCATGGATATAATGCATTTGACCAATCAAGGCAAAAGTAACTTAGTCATGATCAAGACATTTATTTCAGGTAGTGAGTAACAAGATAATGGATTTGGATTACACATGTTTGACAGAAGACTAAACTGAGAATCACTTTTGTTACAGATATTGCTGATTTATGATCTGTTCTTTATTCTGTGGGGTTTTTCAAGCTTTCTCTTTAAGTGTTGGATATTTTAACAATTTTTAAAAAGAAGCCATGAATTTCTATCAGTACAAAAAACAACCAAAAAACAACACAAAACCTACCCCAAACCATATACCTTACCTCATGAGCCGTTTTTATGTCATTTCCTTTGTTTTAATCTATAGGATTGGTTATAAGCATTATGTTGTGGAACTTTTTGGACTTAAATGTCTTCAGTGACTTCAGAAGCACAGGGGATCATTCTTCATGATAACTAACTCATGATAACTTTATATAAGCAGGTTTTAAAAGTCGCAAGAGAGCGATAAGAGCCAATGTTCTAAAGGTAATTACGTATCTGTGCTGGCACAGTGAACTGATAAGTGTGTATCTTATTCAGAAATGTTCTGGACTTATCTTATTTCTTCTTAGTTTGTAGAATGTGAATTCTAGCTTTTTGAAGCAAATTAAATTTAGGAATAATCCCTCATATAACGTATGCAAAAATTACAAACTAGGCAGGACGTTTGGATATTGTCTGCATCAAATTTATCTTAAATTTTAATGACATAATTGTAGAATATGACTATTGGATAAACCTGCTTCAGAAGGTTCAAATCAGTTATTAATGTTGTATAGTAGTATTACTTTGCAGTGGTATACTAGTAGAAATCCTTGTAAGCAAAAGTTGTTTGCAGTAGGCTCATAACTTATCTTCAGTAGTTCATACCAGACTAGTTAACTTCAGGTAATTTTGGATCAGGCCCTAAAGAAGGCATTAAAAATTGAAATCAGCTACTGATACTTTGAAGGAAGTAGCTCATTACTAGGTGATCTGAGGGAATAAAACTTGTATATGAGAAATTACCATAGTAGTTACTTTTCCAAGCTTGCTTCCTTTCATTCTTCTCCCCACTCCCTCCAGGTTCTTGACTTTTTCATTGTTATTTAAATGAGATGACGCTAAACATTTACATCAGCAGCAGCCCTTGTAAGGCTCTGTGATTGAGTTGCCCCTTTAAAGCTCATTTCAAGTCATTTCTATTGAATATTTTTAAGCAGTGTGGTCTGCAGTAAAGTCTGTCTCAGTTTGTGATGCTGTTTTGCAATGCTGAGGAACAAAGAAGTATAGATAATCACAACTGCTTTTGAAAAGATAGGAAAGGGTGTAAAGATGCTTGCCATTTTGCTACATTTCAAACACTTCTAGAAGGTAAAGGTATTTCCAGTCTGTATGTGAATGAGAAGTCACGTTAGGCTTTGTAGTCCTTCTTAATATGGAAGAAAATCTCCCAAATTCTCTTTCAAGCAGAGGTTAATTTTTTTGTCCTTATCAGTCACAATTAGTCAAAAAATATATATATTTATGTATAAATATGTAATACTAAATACTGAATTCCCGTTCGAATCAGGTTGTACTCGGACACATAACTTTGCAGCAGTTATTTTCTTCACTGCAGCTAAACATCTTGATCTGTTTCATCCCGAGTCAGAGATGCTTTCTGCTTGCAGAATGAAATGACTATTTGGGAGATAAATACATATTATGAGGAAGATCATTCCTTTAAGGTATCTGAGGAAACAATTTTTAGCTAGCATACTCATCAGTGTGATGTGATACATATATATCATTCTGATAAACCTATATTAAATCATTAAATTTGAATAGGATGCAGAAAGCTGCAAATATTTTGCTGTTCTAAGATTATTTAAATTTATGATGAATTTGCATACTTTTCCTGTCGAGATGTATGTATCATCTTAAAGGCTTTCCATCAGGGGAATCCATGGATGACAAAATCCATTTTAACAAGACACTTACCACCTTCCTGTACAACAACTGAGGATGAAAGGGCATGGCATTTGCCCCAGTCATTCCCAACTGCAAGGAAGGTTGAACAGAACAAATAGCAAAAGTCAAAGAATGAAATCCAAATAAAATCTAAGCTTTTAGGTTACACTGGAAGGCACAGCCTCTACCATTAGCTTTTGTCCCTTAGATAAACAGACTACTTAAAGCAGAGACACAAGAAATTTAACTTATTAGTTAGAATTTTATTGGTTGCTTTCAATGGAAATGAAAACATGGTGTGCAACTGCTTTCACTGAAACTTTATTTAAAAAAAAAAATAAAAGAACAACAACTTTGAAAACTCATTAATTCCCAGGAGTAAAACAAGACTAAAACATCCTCATCTTTCTTTGTGATATCATCTATATTCTTTGTGTTGTTCCATTCCTGGAAGGATGGGAGAGAAAAAATACCCTTTTCCTTCAGTGGAACCCCAGGTAAAGGCAAGCCACATTTCTGATGCTATCTACTACACTGCAAAATGTTTTCTATTTCCCTCAAGGCTCTGCCTGCTTTGTCAAGTATTGTGTATTTTGTATCCATACTTCTCCAAGGAATTATCCCTGGTTCACAGCTTAGAAAGCAAATTCTTGGACTGAGGGATGAAATACTTAGATATCTCTTAATTGCCCTTGAAAAGATGTCAAATTCCAGGTACATTTTCTTGTTCTGATGGATTTGAGACTTCGCAGAATGCACACTTGTGCAAAAAGAAATGCACCTGTTATCTGCAGTAACTTACTAGGAAATATAAGATTTTTTTTAAAAAATGAGCACATAAAAGAGCTTCAAATGCAGATGTTACTTCTGTTTAGTCTCATGTGAAAGCACATACAGTATCAGCATGAAATATAAGACTAACAGCAATGAAACTGAATTATACTGTATTCTTACTATATAGAGGAATATTAGGGTCCACTTTCTGTACTCCTAGATGGATTTTCAAAGGTTAAAGGATTTTCAGATGATATGAGTTGAAGATGACTCTGCACTTCAGTTGAAGCTGAACAACAAACCAGCCTGAGGAAGGCAGAACCACACTCAATGCTTGTCTTAAGTTCAACAAAATACAACTGGTCAGGGAAAGGTGTAGAGTGATGAGGGAAGTGTACTTAAGCTTTCATTAGAGTATTAGTTAAGTGCTGAACTGTTTCAAGTCAGTTTTATACCTATGTCTTATTCCTTCTGCTTTAGCACAATACTTTATCCTTCTCTACTGGTAAATGTTAAATACGGAAGAAGATAAAAGGTGGTGTTAACGTTAGTCATAATGCATGTAATTATTAAATATAAAGCACTTCATTTGCTAATAGATCATATATGCACCATAAAAGGAAGAGGATGCTTAAGATCTGTTGCTAAAGGTGTGCGCAGGGGTCACTGCTGCTGCCTCACACGGTTCCTCAGCCCTGCCTGTGCCATGCCGAGCCCATGCAAGGGCTGAGCCACCTTCAGCTCCTTGAAGTCACCACTGGTGGAGGATACTCGCTGCTTGCTGGCCCTTAGGCTCGTTCCAGCAGTTCAGCCGATGGGACTGCCCATCGCAGGGTTTGGAACTGGGGTGATGGTGACCAACTTACTGTGTCGGGGTTGCCCTTCAGCTCTTGCTGTTGGGAGAGGTCTTGGCTCTGTTCTGCTTTTGCTCGGCTTCAGGCTCCCACTCTAAAATTCCATTGCCATCCTTGGCTTTAAAGCAGTACAGGAGAAAACGTAAACGCCCGCGGGTCTCTGGGGTTTATTTGGAGAAGGTGTTTGAATAATGCCCACCCTGTCCCCGGAGTGTCCGCGTGTCTGTTCCGCAGGCGCTGCCACGGAGATGAACAACTGCGTCCCGTCCCACCCCCCTGCTTCCCCTGCTCCTTGCCCTTCGGTACCCCTCGCCGGCGTCCTTCCCCTCCTCATCATCCCCTCCAGCCCTGCCGCCCTCCCCGTGCCTCAGCCCCGGCCGCCCGTCGGCGGCGGGAATCACCTCAGCGGTCGGGGGCTGCTTCCCGTTCGCCGCGTCTTCCACCCCGCGGTCTCAGCGCTCCGGGCACGTCCCAGCCGCGCCGTGCTGCTTGGTCGCACCGCTCCCGGCGGGCTCCTCCCCGGTGGCCTCGCGCCTCAGCGAGCGGCCCCCGCGCTCCCCCTGCCGCCGGGTGCCGCCCGGCGCGCGCCCTCGCGCCCTGCTTGAGGGAAATGCCCCTGCGCGGTCAGCGCCCGCCGCCGCTCCCGGGCAGCGAGGGGCTCGGCGGTGTGTGGAAAAGTTCTGTGCTTACCGGGTTAACGGCTGGGTGGAGGGGGGGGTGCGAGGGAGAGAGGAAAAAAAAATTCCGCCCCAAACTGCTTACATGAATTTCCAAGCGCTAGACCTGCCTCCGAGATCAGCCCAATAAGAGCTGTCAGGGGAGGCTCCCAGCTCACTTTTCCACATCACTTCACAGTTACATTTGGCAGGCAGGCACGTTGGAGCGCTCAGACCCGGAATTAGTGGATTTATTTGGAATATCCCTGCTTTCCTGGAGACGTGCTGCTGCCGGTGGCTTGTGCAAAGGGAGAAATTAATAACTGCACTTTAGCATGCAGGCACAGAAACCCAAGAAGCTAAGTAACCAGCATCTCCTCCAGCATCAGCAGCTTCAGAAAGCATGAAAAGAAAATCTGGAGAATCCTGCCTGTTCATAGGGACTGGCTACTGTTTTTTTTACCTCACCCTTTCAATCCGTGCGTGAAGGGTCTGACAGCAAGCTGTTTCCTTGGTCCTTGAAAGAGTGAGTATTCATTTTATTAGTATTATTTATGTCTCGCTGGCAGAGGGCTGTCTCTCCGTAGATTTCTTTCTGACTTAGTGCCTGTCTGTGTTCTTGCAAGGTGCACCGTGCGAGTGCCTTCCTCGTTAATAGGTACGGTATTAGACTGAGCTGTAGTGACTCATTAAGTCACATATTGGAAATTCCTGATAATGAAAATGTCATGGGATGCTAGTTAGGATTTATTTTATTCTCTTCTCCCTTGGGAGGAGAGATGGTGGTGTGGCTATTTCTCCTCTTTTTTTTTTTTTTTTTAAATTTATCTTTTTCCTATCAAGAGTACAGAGGACTTCGGATCACAGAGGGTTGCTTCCAAGACTAGAGAACCTGTTTCTTCTCCTTGGTTTCTTATTTAGTACAATAAATCTTTGGGCTATTTCACTGTGTTGAATAGATGCAGGGCTGCATTCATGCATTGAAATAGATTGCAGTTTTCGTGCTGAGAATAAAAATCACCCACCAGCCAGATATGTAAATGAGGGAGGAGGAGGCTAGAAGAGTAATAAGGGGGGGGAATCCCCCTGATTTACCACCGCTGTCCCCCCACAAAGCTTTGCACCCCTCAAATAAATAACTGAACAGCAACAGTATGACAGCTTCCTTTCCTACTTTCAGAAAGGAAAGCGTCTCAGAAACACTGCTTTTCCTCCTAAAAGCTGAGCGGGAATGAATCTTTATCTCTAACTAGCCAAGAGTCATCTCTGTCCCACAAGTTGTTTTCCTTCCCTTTCTGTGGTTGACTAAACAGATAATGCAGCCAGCTGAAACTTCAGAGAGGGAGAAAGCCCCTCAGCTCCAGTCACTCGTTAGTTGCATCACTGCCAAGGCTCCCAGAGAAGAGATGCAGGCGTCTGCCGACCCCTGAATCTGGCTGTTCCACTAAACGCTCCTTCTGCTCTTTGAGGAAGGCAGAGGAGTAACACATCCTTAGATTCTGCTTGGCTACAGTATCTGCTGGGTAGCAGCATCCCAGTTGGGAGACTGGAGCTGTCAGACAGTATCCCTGCTAGACAGCATCAGACCTGTGTGCGGTGCTTGGCTGGGGAGCCTGGGAGGTGCTGGGTTGGGGTATAGAGCTGCAAAGCTTCAGCACAGACAACTGATGGCGGTTTCTCTGTGGATATTATAGAAGAGATTAACTCAAATCCTTATTCAGACAGTGCCTACCGCCATGAAGGTGACACCACTTAACATAGGCAGGAATTCCTTTGTGGTTCATTGCTGTTCGGTCATGTCTGGAATCTGTCTCAATTCAAACAGTTTGCATTTAGTACCAGACTAAACAGAGTGGAATCTATCCAACCTGGCACATAGCTGCATTACACAGACCTGCTTGTGTTGCCAACAGGTATCAAACTCCATGCACTCACTTCTCCCTCCCTCTCCTTCTCTTTCAGACAGGCACAAACGCACACACTCCGTTTCATGCAAATGGCTCTGTCTTTCCTCTGAATGTAGGAATAAATATTCGTACAATTTTCATAAAAGCTGACGCTTTTAAACAGCCAACTAGATCGCATAAATGTCGAGCTGTTTGTCTCTGAGCATTGCAGCCAGATGTTTTTGGGGGGGCAGCTGCATGTAAGAAATCAAATAACATTAACTGTTTATTGTTTCAAATCTACCACGTTAGTGCTTAATAAAAGAGAAGCAAACAGCTGCTCACTTCAGTTTCGATTAAAGAATAGAGCTGATAACTACCATGGCTATAGATAAAGAATCCTCTTAACTTCACTCTTCATCTTTTGTGAATTCTTGAAGAGTTTCTCTGCAATAAGGATAAAGAGAAGTATGTAATACTTATGTATGAGTGATGTACCTCATCTACGTTCAATACCAGACTGTTAGGAACAAGAGGAGACTTCATAATAGGCTTTTCAGTAAATATAAATAAATAAATACATTTGGAAGACTGAAAAATTACCCTAGTGTGCATTTAATCTGCCTTAAATAAAATGATTAAGCAGCTAGAACAAGTTAGTATTTTGCATACTTATGAAATTATCAAATTTCACACCCTTAAAATGCAATAACATCAAAAACCAGAGGCTCTCTGCAGTGTCACCTCCGAGCCTAACAGTATGAATATTTGTGGCAGGAAAACCCTAGGAAGGGAACTGATTATTATGTAATATTCTAATCTAAGGTTTTTGTCCACTCAGCCTTATTTTTCAACCTCGCTGTGTGCACATTGAGCGCAGACTTCTGCTAACATCTTCCTAGGCTTGCTATTTATTGGCTCTCCCTCCTTGTAGAACTTGCATCCTGGCTGCAGAGAACTTCTGTTTGTGTGCCTAGCTGTGAGCTGAGGGCCTTCAGTATACTCAAAAATTGAAGTATTTCATGAAAATTAGTTCTTAAAGTATACTGGTGAGCAATTTTTTAACTGAGCAGGCAGACTTTAGTCTTTTTTTTCTTTTCATTGAAAAAGTTAATATAAAAAATGTGTCTGCTTAACAAACGGCTTTAATAAGTATCACTGACTCGAGCATCTATTCCTTTTACACCTTTCATTTGAAAAAAAAAAAAAGTCTCTGTGGGAGATGGAATCCTCCTAAGACAAAGTCACTTTGTGATTTTTCAGTATACCTCACTTGTTCCCACCAGCTCCTCTGCTGAACTCCAAAATAGAGTTGTAAATGGGGAAGTAGTCCCACAGTCAGATTTAAATTGACTTTCTTTCTCAACTGTACTCTATGATTTCTTTCCAGTAATATTGCACCTTCAAAAAATAAATCCCTTAACTGATCTTTGGACATCTGCATCACTATTAACATGTGCTGCAGTCTTCTTTGCTAGAAAATATAAATTTAAATCCCTTCTTCATGATGTAGAACTATTACAGGTAAAAACACCATCACCTGTAGATACTGATTTTGGTCTATTACCCCTTGAAGTACTCCCTGCATTTTTGCTCTATTTCTTATAATGCGGTAGAATACTTGTTTTGGAAGACCTAAGTGTCCTACAGAATTTAGCTGAGACTTATTCAGCCACTTAGTGAAATTAGGGGCCTAGAACCCACCCACTTGACCCTTGAGACGGATAATTTCATCTTCAAAAGTTGAGAGACTTTCAAGGGGGAAAAATACTGACCTCTAAATTTCTGAAGAAGAAAGAGATGTGAACTCATGCTGTAATCTCTTGGTGCTGCCCATCTCCAAGTAATGATTCTGAATATTCTGTAACAGAAAGCTACTGCCTATGCTACGTATTCTAAGCAGGTATTTTTATTGCATGCCAAATAACGGCAAGATACTGTATATCTTAACAGTATTCCTTTTGTATTCTCTTTTCCTTTATTATATCATTAGAGTCTGACCTTTTGGATATACTATTAATAATGAGAATTGGGTGTTTACGACATACACCTGAGTTATATCTGCATTCCTGAAAATCATGAAAATCCTGAAGGAGTCTTTCAGCTATGAGTTTAAATAATACAAACAAAATTCTTTCAGTAGGAGGAAAATGATAAAGCATTTTGAGTTTGGAATGCTTTGAGCATCATCGCTACCGTAAGATCACATCAACAGAATTAAATTAGATGATGAAACTCAACATTTTTCTTAGTGTTGTTGCCATAGAAAAGGTGGCTTACTTCATAGCTGTCTGAACATAACTGTTTGAGTAATAGATAGAAATAGAACAAAATCAAGTCCAATTCAGTCTGAGATTTCAAATGCTCTCTATGTATGTGTATATATATGTATATCCCCTTCAGATACACCCCATATTGCTTTTGTTCTGGAATCTGTTCAGCGTGTTTCTCATTTTGTCAACTAGGTAAATAACACCAACACAGTGACATTTCAATTCTATTAATAGAATTTTCTTCCCAAAAAAACATTGGGGGCTGAAGTATTACATGCAAGCTGAAGTGGAAAGATAACTTCTGAACCAGTTCAGTACCAATAGATAGAATTTAAAGTGCTTGACTTCAGGCAAGAGACTGATTTCTACTTTCTAGCCATGAGAGTAACCTTTATCCATGAGTTGCAGTGATAATACATGTAGAATCGATTCTCCAAGGTGTTGAGCATGAT
The DNA here is from genome assembly GCA_013396635.1 of Penelope pileata. NCBI lineage: Eukaryota > Metazoa > Chordata > Aves > Galliformes > Cracidae > Penelope > Penelope pileata. The sequence goes on along the minus strand of WBMW01005650.1, from coordinate 5,019,493 downwards.
ATGTCTTGTGAAAATCGTTTGAAATTGAGGATGATCAGCACCTTGGCTTGGACTTTGAATTAGTAATGTGAACCAATCTTAGATCCGAAGAAACAAAACCATGCATGAGCAGTGTCTGCTGAACCCTGTGGTGCCTAAGTTACAGACCAGCTCGGAAAGGTGTTTCTCAGTGTATCTTGCTCAGGTCTTTGCAACCAGCTGCGGGAGTTCAAAGTACTACAAATGCAGTCAATCTTGGCAGTCACTAGTTCACAGCTTCAGCTTTCTCATTTATAGTATGTTCACTTGAAGTATCTCACTCTTAGGAAGCAATGCTTAGCCTAATTTGATGAACGCAGATGACCATTTAAATCCATTTCCTTTGCAGTCACTGATTATTGTAATAATATACAAGTATTTAATATTACTTTTATTTAAAAATACAATTTCAGTAATCATATGTATGTATAAAGTCATTATGTTAAAGCCACTAAATGCTAACACACTATGCATTCAGAGGCTACTCTGAATTTGGGCTCATTATTTGGGCTTTGCAACTGAGCAACGCTTCAGGTGTAACCCCCTCTTATGGATTGAATGTAAGAACTGTGACTGCAGCTTAAGAACAAACCATCAGAACTTACATGTTAATGCCATGGAAACTTTTTTTAGAATCTATATTACAGTGTGTGAAATATATATATATATATTTGCTTCTCTGAAAGACAGATTTAAAACAAGCAAACAAAACTCAAACAAAACTACCGAAAACAGAACAGTGACTGCACAAAAAAAAGTTCACGTTACAAGAGCCCAATTCTTTCTATACAACTCATTGAAGCTGATGCAAAATTAAAAACCTTTACAACTTACTGCAGGCTTACTGCAGCAGTATTCTGTAGTTAGAAAAGTCCAGTTATGTTCACACTTTTCCTGTCTAAATTTTTTTAATCTATGCAGAAATTTGCGTACGTGGCTGCCAAGTTTGTGTAGCGTTCACTAAATCATGAGGAGCAGTCTTGGTTTTATATTTTTAGTTTAATCAGACTACTTGCCAGGAAAACTTGTGGGCTGTTCCTTAATTACTGTGTTTTGCTTAATTACGTAGAGAATATCTGACATTCTTTAAAGAAGACCAGTGAAAATGAAAGCTTCATTCTATATCAAAAAGAAAAAAAACTGGAAAGGAAGCTTAGAAAGCAAGATATTTATGTCCTCCATTAATATTTAAACATTTTTCAGCAAGTACAGGATAAGCACATCCCAGCTGCTGAAACTCGTGATAAACGATGCCCCAGGCAGAGCATGGTTAACACCTAATTCTCAGTCACAGGCCAATCTGTTTGCCTTTTTATGAGCTCTGTTCATGTTGTGCACAACTTGCCTTTTTCCCCCTCTCCTTTAAAAGTGATATAGGTCTTCAAATTATGTGATATGCCCTCGTGAAAGTGAGCGTTGGTTTGAGAGATGAGGTTGGCATGAGCTTAAGCTAGTAAATCTATATGTAACGCAGTTCTATTTTAGTCAAAGCAAAATCACTTTAATCAGTGGACTGTAGAGAATAAAAATGACTTCATTTCTTCTTCTTGCTATAGAATGAAAGCAATGCAGTTATGTCTATTTTTGATATGTTTATGTTTCTGGACCACGTTGGTTGTTCAAGCAGATTTTGACTTTCTTCCCTCTCCATTTTGAGCTGCCACCATGAGCTTCTCAGCATGATGGCATGAGGTGAACCGATATTCTGGCACACATCAGTAGGGTATCTACTCCCATACACACAAAGGAGTCTTTTTTTTTTTTTCCTTTTCCTAAGTATAAGAGGGCAAAAGGGAAGTTTCCAAATACGTTTTGTTCTACAGTACTCCTAAAATAGCTATATTGTCATTTTAATACCTGTGCATTTGGTGTCAGCTGTCATATAAAACCAACCAAACAAACAATGAAACATCCACCTGAAGTATCAGAGATACTCATTTCATTGAAGTGGAAATGCAATCAAACAAGTCATATTACTTCAATTGCAGGCTCTGTGGAGCACACAGTGCCTCTTTGTCCTCTATCTGCAAGGTGTCTTGCACAGTTGGATTCATGACTGGAATTCCTAAGCTCTACACAATGCAAATAATAATAAACTGTACTAGAAAAATAGCCAGAAGTGCTAACAACACAACTTTTTTTGTAATGCATTCTGGTTCTGTGAAGTAGTGAACAATTTTACAAAGACTGAAAGGTTTATACCCAAAGCATCAGAACCTTGGCAGCTTTCAGGTTGGCCCATACTGATTCTACTCTCAAAGCATAACAAAAGTATCCCCAATGAGAATTTCTGCTGATTTGAATAGAAGCACTCTTTTTTTTAAGCAAAAAGGGATTTCCTGAAAGTAAATGTTTGACAAACAGTGTAAGTAAGATTTAGCTAATCAGTAACATTAATTAAAATTTGTGGCTATGCTAAAGCATCATGTTAAGCAAAGAATGTATGATTTGTTACAAAACTATTATTTGATTAAAGAAGTTACATTTCAATGATGTACGTACCATTTTTCTTTATCTCCAAGCATTAGTCAAGTTGCATAGCTTCCTTTCTAGAACTCTGGTTAAAGTGTTTTCTAATTAAGGGAGATGAGTAAGGACACTGAGAAAGAGGAACTTGTAACTTGACAAAGCTTTTCTCATCCTTCCTTCCCTCTGCCTCTGAAACTTACCCCTAAAATTGAACTAACGCTGTAACTAACTAATTGTAAACCCCCCATTCAATATTAAAATGTTATATACTGAAGAAATTGCATTTCTTTACTTGCATGTGTTTGTCTGTGTCTGTATAATCTTGGTGCAAGCCTGTTCCATCAGCTGTGTATCACGTCAGGACTGATGAACGCTGTGCTTATTACATTCCCTAAAGAGGTGTTCAGATGTCTTTAACTGTAAAGAGGAGCAATGCATGACTATGCTTAGGAAAGTAGGTGGCATATTGTCGCACAGTGAATTCCTCTGTGTGTTTATGTGCCTCTGTGTGTAGGACAGCTTCTAAGACCAAAGGAAAGAGAGGGGTAAAGTCTGCTGCCACTGTTGCTGAAGTAAGTAGTTCTTCAGATAACTGCCTTTGATTCCCTAAGCAACCATAAGCAAATTGCCACACGTAATACATAAAAATAAACTTGGACTATTGATGTGCACTGATTGGTAGGATCCTTCCTGCGTGTTTCTGACAACACAAAATACATTTCAAGTGTGTGTCACCCTGCACTATAGTGTGGAGTTAGCATCGTATTTCCTATCTCGTTTTCTTTCCTTTGAAATTTCAGGTGCTTGGCCGAAGGAAAGGATGTGTGAATAATGCTTTTCTGTGTTACAGTTAACTCCAGGTGACATAACAGTCCCTTAAAATCACTGTTAGCCAGTGAAATTTAGAGCAGCTACAAAGTATAATTATGATTTGGGGCCGTGCCTAGAACACGCATGGCCCAGAACCTGGCGGCTGGCTCGCTGCCTCTCTTAGCCCTTGTCGGCCGCGTGCTGCCTGCGGGCAGGGCTGCCGGGAGCTCCCCTCCACACAGGGCTGTCACAGCCACACGTCTGGCTGTGATGAAGCTGGTGGGAGAGGTTTCTGTCCCTAAACCTGCCTGCATCAGCCTGCCATGGGTATATGCTAGGAGTCTGTCAGAGTCTTGTTAAGTCGTTTCTCTGTCCCTAACTGCTTGTTCTCTCCACTTTTCCAGAAGTTACCCTCCACTCAGTTTTGTTGATTCGACTGTTTTCTGACTGCTCTCTAAAGTACATAGCCAAGCTTCATATGCTCTTAGGCAGCACAGCTGTTTTCAAAACTTTGTCATTGTCCTGTAGTTTATGGGCTCTTCAGTTGTGCTGATGCCACTGTTTGTGCAGCCATGCTGTAAACTAGATCCGTGCGATGAGCTGGGTTATAAACTTAAAGGAAAACACCTCTTGAAAAGGGGCTTTGTTGTAATTTTTTTAACTCGCATCATTTCACTGATCTAGCTTCACGTGCTGTTTTGCAAACAGCACAACTGAGAGGACAGTAAACTGCAATGAAGAAGGAAGTGGGAATGCCAAAGGATGACTGAAAACAAGCAGCTACCGTGTTGGGGGTCTGCAAGAACCCATTAAATTAAAATCGCTGTTGGTGGAAGAATAGCATGAGCAATGGCCTAACCCAGCTCTGTCAAAATAATTTGGTTTATAAGACACTTTCCTATTAAAAGCGTTTAAGTTAACGAGATCATTTTGACAGAACTGGGTTAGGGAGTGACTATACATGCAGTGATGCTGGCAGCGCAGAGGCAGTAAAGTCTGGCCAGGGCGTACACGTGGCACGTTGCAGGGGGCACCATGAGCACCACCTTAGCTTCTGCTAAGCCTGGCTACAGCCTCCATCCCCCTTCACTTCACTATAAGGTGGAGAACTTTTTTTTAATTTGATTTTTTTTTTCTTGTGAGTAGTCTTTACACCAACAAATAATCCACTGGAAAATAGTAGCAAAAAGATGTCATTATTTTGCAGGGGAAATGTGAGATGGCTGCAGTTTAAAATCAAATTCAGGTACACTTTAGTGACTGTGTGCTGGAAGCAGGATGAGTATGTAACAAGGGTAGGGGACAAAGATGATATAACTGTTTGTTTGTTATGGTGTCTTAATCTATTCTGATGGACTTTGGTTTTATTCTGCTTTAACAACAAGTTAATGTGTGAATTGCAGTTCTCATATGAGTAGGAATTATTCCTACAAGTAAGACTGCTAAGGTCTTATATTTTTACTGTTGAAAATTTAAGCCTTTACTGTGCTGCCAAAAGAGGATCAATGAAGGAAAGAAAATCATGCTTCCCACGGTGGGAAGGCTTTGCATCATGTTGCTGCTCTTGATGGGAAAGGACTGTGTCTGAATCCTTGAGACATGGGACTGAGGAGCATAAGTGGTAGAGTAGCCACTACCTGCAGCACTGAGTAAGCCTAAAGAGTGTAAAGAACAGGAAGAGGGGTGTGGAGTGAAAACAAAAATAAAGAAGGTACTTCAGCTTGTGTGGAGACAAAAATTGGAAGGAGAGAAATGGTTGAAAGAGGGGGGAAAGAAAAGGAAAAAAAAAAAAGGAAACACTAAAAGGTCCAAAATATCTCTCTATGCAGATGTATAGGCCACAAAGACCCCAAGGTTGTAGACCTATTGACAGGGGAAATGCAATACCTGATCATGAGCTCTGGGAAACCTGTGAAAGTGTAAAGAGAAACTCATTGTTGCTTAATGAATTCCAAATAAAGGAACTCACAAGATGTACATTTTTGTCAAGGACACCTTATTAACCTTCCTATTTTATTCTCCTAACCTGTATGAAAACCATTACCCACAGCTTGAATAATTTTGCAGGAATAGGAGTCCTTATTTTTGGCAGAAATTAAATTAAATTTATTCTTTTGGATGCGAAAGCCCACGTGGGTCAGATGGAATTTCAAGGCTCCAGAGGAAGCATGCAAAATGCAGTGGCTGTCTGCCTGCTGCCACGTGGCACTGGCTGGAACTCTCCAGGTGATGGCTGAATGAACGCCTCTCGTCAGTCATGGGAGGCTGCTTGTGTTGTGATGCAGATTGGCTCATACTGAATAATCATCAAAGGCAGAGATTGTGGCTAAAGAGACCTAAAAAGTTTCCACTGGTACTCTATTGATTTTATGTGTCATTTACGTCATCATTTTGTGGCAAGTTTGATACCAGTCTCCTGAACGAACATTAAAGGAATTGTTTAATATCCAAAATTTAAAAGGTTCTGTAAACTCTACAAGAAACTTGCTTTAGGCAAAGACCAACTTTTGACAGGCATCTCTGTAGTAATTTCTGTATTTAAACTACTGCTTCAGAGTTTTTGTTTGTTTTAAATTTCATAAGAGCTGCTGAGGAGTTGATAAAATCTACCCTGATGAAATAGTGAGGTTGAATGGCTTAGCTGCTGCTCATAATCACAATGAATAAGGTAGATGCAGAATTAACTAAAGAAAAACTGGATTCCAAATTTAAAATAATGCCCTATGTCTTTTATGTGAAGTGGCTGTAAAATCTCTTATGCTAGGATCACGGTGTCAATCAATGCACTAGCCTTGTAATAAAGTGGTTTGCTTGACAAGATAGATATTCTGTGGTTAGAAATCTAAAAATAAATTGATTTTTGTAAAGCTTTTTGTGATCTTACTCTGCTTTTTCAGGAAGCAGTTTGTAAATTAAGCTTCTTTTAAAACTTTATTAATCTTTTTAGCACATCTGCTGCATTCCAGTGTCCACCTTTTAAAGCTACAAGATGATTCGAAGATAACTGTAATGAAATTAGTTGTTTCAGATATTCTAAAATTAGTTCTTTCGAATACACTAGCGACCATACAGTTTCCCACAACACATTACACAAAATTAGAACTGTCATCGTTTGGAATATCTGCTATAACTGTCTGCTGTCATACCTCATTCTTACTTTTTATAAAGGCAATTAACTTGCACAAGTAACCTACATAGATTTTAGTTCCAAAAGAGGTTGCAGTGTGTATTATGTTAATTTCTGATGTTGGTAGGCTGGAGTTGTGTTGCAGTGTTAGCGTGTAGGCTTTGACTTCATAGTAGTTGACTTTTGTTTGATCCTTTTGTAAAACTTCTACAGCATTAGACATGAGAAGTGCCCCAAGATGCATTTTCCTGTACTAGTAATGGAATATTTTCCTAAAGGTTTATCAACACATATAGTAAGTGGAAAAGAAACTGCTTAGCTTGATCTTTGTTTCTCTGTAAGTTCTGTGTGGAAAACCAAATTCTCAAATACAATGGTCATTTTTTGGAACAGGGGACAGTTATCTGGACTTTCTTCTATCTGACATAGTGTTACATTTGCTTTCATCTGTTTGATACATTCTTTAAGTTTTAAATAACACTTTCCCCTGTCAGAAGTAGGTGGACAGCTAAGGTTGTTCTGTAAACAGCTTTGGGGAGTAGAGTTGTATCTGTAGTTATATATATCATACACTGTGCCAGGAAATCACTTAAAAGAATGATAAGGTTTTGTTAAAGAAAACAGAACAAAAGCATTTGAACACCTGGAATTTCAAAGTGAAAATTATGCTTTTTTTCAAAAGTAACACAATTTTATGAGGATGGAAAGCCATCCTTAAGTGTCCTCTGGTGCTGGTCCTCCTCTGGTTGCTTAGCACAGGGTAGCTTTGGCCTCACTGCAGTAGTTTTGCTGTCATTCCATAGTCATCACCACTCCTTTAGACCGTGGTGTAGTAGAAGAAGGGAAAAGATGTTCCTGCTAGTTTTCCCTGACTGCAAAATCTCCTTTGACATGTGGCTATTTAGGACTGTTACAGTAGCCTGATTCAGAAACCATATCACTTGCTCCTACCCATCTAATCCAGAGGATTATGACTGAACTACTCGGTACTTCTTGCTTCTCATAATAACCTATATGAAAATGCAGGAACAAGCATTTAAAGGAGAAGCAAATTCATTTCCAAATTTGTTAAAGACATTTGAGGACAGCACAATCTTCATGCACTGCACCAAATAAATGCCATGATTCACTGACAGAGCAGTGAATCCCAAATGAATCTCTTTTTCAAATTAATCTCTAAAGGCTCCAGCAGCCTGGATTCAGCTCTAGAGATACTTACCAGCTCTACTGCTAAATGCCGGTCATGGTCCCCTGCAGCACATGAATACATGCAAAAGCCCCATCTTTTTCTTTTTTTTTTTTTTAAATCCTGCACTGCCTAGTACTTGCCTGCTTTCCTGTTGGTACCTGAGAACCTCTTGCAGTTCTGTGTTCACTCATGTTTATGTACTTGCATAATGGTCCTCTTTGCTGAGTGATGTCATTGAGTAAGGTTCAGTGACGTGGTATGTGCATCATTTATGTTTTTGGTGTGTTTTTGGTTTGAATGCCTTAAGGTGTTGCTGAATAGGGAGCTACTATGAGGATGGCCCAGTCACTGCACATCTTGATGTGTTGGTGCTGGTGGCTACGACCTAAATGTGATTGGAGTAAATGAAGAGTAACGGGCAGGAAGTCTGGGGGGGAAATGAGGAGGAGTGCACTGAAATGAACTTAATGCTTGCCAGAGATTCAGAGTGGCAGCTTCAAAAACAAATATCCTGTTCTTACTTCAAACAAAAATGTTTCTGTGAGCATCGTAGTGTTTTATCTCATTTGTTTCATCTCTTTTAGAAAAAGACAGCCTGTGCAGATTAATTAGGAATTGTTTTCAAAAAGCCTTTTGAATATGAGAAAGGTGCTTTAATATTATTTGGTTTTATGAGTACAAAGAAAACCTATAGCGGTTTAAACTATTGCTAGGAAAGTCAGTCCTGACCCACTTAGGTCCATTGTAAGGCTTTCTGGGGCAATGGACTGACATACTAGCTGGATTCTGGTGGGCCTTCGTTTGTGGCTCAAACATCATTTTAGATATAAACAACGAAAATGCTCTGCTATAGTTGAGTCCCCCAGTTTTGAATTTAAGCCTGGGTACTGGTTGAAGATGACGCCTGTTCCTCTGTTTTACTGAGGTTCTATTTTCTGCTGTGTTTCAATTCTTGCTCTACTGAAAGAATGATTTTCCTCGTTCTTGATACACATATGCACATGCAAGTCCACTCACGTGCACAAGGATTCCATACAGACAAAATGTTTAATGCTTACATTGCAGGTTTGACTGCTTCTCTTCTGATGCCTTCTACCGGTGCCTCAGGAAATCTGGCTTTCTGACATGTGCCAGAAAGTGGCAGCAGTAGCCTCCATTCCGTTCCCTAGCCCAAAGGGTGCTTGCAGGGGGTGGCTGGGCAGACCCTTCCTGCTGAGCCATTTGACTGTTTGCTCCGTGTCTCTTCTCCAGGATTTAGAGAAGCCTGAAAGATGGAAGGCCTCTCTTTCTTCTCACATTTTTCCCAAGACTTCTTTGCAAAAGGACATTGTACTTTCTGATTCCTTTCTTTCCATCTCAGTCAGCAGCGAGGCCTAAACAGTGTTTCTAAGCTACACAGTTACTTCTGTAATGGGTATTCACCTCATTCTTGATGCATTGTCAAAGCGCTGCGCTATTAGGTTACTATTCTTCCATGATACTTGAGATATTGAGTTTTAGTTTGATAACAGCTCTTCTCCCCCTCTTAACAAGACAAGTTTCTCACAGTTTCAGATTTTCATGCAATAGATTTCACAGCTGCTTTGACAATTACTGAAGTTTAAAAAAATGACTTTTTACTTTGTTTACTTTTAAAATAACAGCTAACATCTATTGATGTTGTTCACAATTTCAGACATTTTCCTCCATGAGTTTGAATCCAAAAAATATAAACCACAGCACACACCCAGAAAAAGAACAACCCTTCCTGGGATTTAGTCCTACAAAAATCCACTACAAACTCATTTTAAAGGAAAAAACAGCTTAAGGTACAGTGTAATCCTGTAAATAGGCAGTTCTACCTACCTTGTATACAGTGCTTTCTCTTGAGATTGCTTGGATATGAATCAGTCGATGAAAATGTCTCAGGAATCTTTTTACAAAACTCCAGCCTCATTAGAGTAGCTGTAATGTAGCCCTTCTCCCAGAGCTACTCCACATTTATCTTTCTAAGTGATCTATGGCTGCATTTCAGGTTTTGCCTATCACTGTGGCATTAGCAAGCCCTGCTATGTTAACTCGTTTGTCCATTTCAGGGAATATTTACACTGGATTTAAACCTGATGTGGATTTCTAATACATGGAGGGGTGAGTGGAGGAAGAAAGACAAAATGCTCCCAAGCGTCTATCAAGGAAAATGCCTTTGAAATAGAATCTGATTGTGTATTTTCTCTGAAAGTGAGAGAGACATTGAGAGTCCTAGAGTGCAGACGTGCGTAAATGAGCTTACTGGGGCTTTGGTAGAGGTCTGGATTGGGAATCGTGGATTTCACAGTGGACTTCTCAGCCTTGTTCCTCTGTTGGGTTGTGAAGGTTTTGCTGAGCTCTGGTGCTGCTGCGAATTGATGGTTACTGGCATGAGAATGCACTACTGGAGCCTCATACAATTACCAGAAGTAAATCTTTTTTTCTTGTGGAGGAAAAGAGGATAAGTCTGTGTGCAAGAACATTATTTTATTTGGCTTTTCAATACTGGACATGTGAAGTGTTTATAATTTGACTACATGAAAAGTACAGGCCAGGAGCTGCTTCAGGTGCCAAGAAAAACTGCAAATAAAATATTTTTCTGAGCATGTAAACAATCATCTGAGTCTTCCCTCACTATGACAGGCAATTAAGGAATTCACAGAATCACTTTTTTTTTTTTTAACTTATTTAATATACATTGATATTACATATTACAAATGTAAATCTTTTTTTATGATGTAAAAGTAAATAAGATCTTTCAGAATTATTTCCTAAGCTCTTTGGTCACTGATCTGACCTTTTTTTTCTCCCCCCACCAGGAATCTTTAATGACTGGAAAACTCAATGGATCATGTTTTTATAGTCTAAGCTATTTTTACATTGACTGTGCTGTAAACACATGGAGGAGCTGTAAGTAAATGTTCTGTACTGCATGATGAATTGGATTGCTACAGTCTGGAGGAAAGCAAAATAATAATTTCATTTCTGTGGTGATTTGCGTAGCTTGTGGTACAATGCCAGAAAGACTAACGGAAATGCTTATGGATACATGGACTCCATTAATAATATTATGGATTACTGTACTTCCTTCCATTTATATGGCTCCAATGAATCAATCTCAAGTACTACCAACTGGATCCAGTACAGGACTAAAAAGGCTAACTGAAGAACAAAGAGTTTTGAACCGTTCCAAGAGAGGCTGGGTTTGGAATCAAATGTTTGTATTAGAAGAATTTTCTGGACCTGAACCAATACTAGTTGGCCGGGTAAGGCAAGACTTTTTTTTTTCTCCGAATTTGCAGTTGTGTAGCATGTGAATGTCTTCTGTCATTTGAACTCTTCTAAGAAATTCAAATTTTAAGTGCTCTGTTATTCTGAAATTCTTTTCTAATACTCATAAGATTGTGCCTTAAATATGCCTCTGTTTAAGGATATGTTTTTCTGGTTAATTAGCCTGATATTTACTATAAAATTACTCAAATTTCATTTTTATGACAGAAATACATGAGCACGCACACATCTTTTCTTCTTTGTCACTACTATCTCTGTTAGCTGAAGAATTTTCACTAAAGCAGCTTTTTCAGTATGTTACTTTTAATTCAAAATATACTCCTATTTATTCATTCAAAAGACATATTACTCTTGCAGGTCATTTTCTGTCTCCAGCTTCATAAGGTTTTTGACAAAACAAAATAAGTTCAAAATGACAGAACAGAAGTGTGGTATATACAGCAAATGACAAGGTTCTAGTTTACAGGGAAGGCCTGATACACGTTTGTATCTGATAACATTATTGCCACAGATTTCATAATTTAGATTCAAAGTTGGGAAGATGAAAAAAATAGAAAGAAAATTGTTTTTCCTTGTGTCCTAGCTTGATTGTTGCCTTAAACCTTTGATTCTTGCCATGCATTGACTTATTTGTAGCTCTGTGTATCACCCCCATTCAGTGAATCAGACTTGCACTTTCTCTAAAAAGAGATCATGTGCCATCTGCACTCATGAGGAGTGGATTATCTGAGAATTACTCTTAGAAAAGAATGATCTGCTTCTAAATGCATGTGTGGCCTATAGTGAGCAATTATAAATGCCATGTATGATTATTTCTAAATTTCAGTTCCTTTTGAATAACCAAATACATTTTTGTTGTATTTCCCAGCCAATAAAATTTTGTAAAACAAACTTGCAAATAGAAATGATGAATGTCAATTAATCTCATGATAGTTTTGGAAATTCTCTGGGTAAATGAGCAGCATATAGTATAACGTAGGGAGTATTAACTTTTGAGAGCTATGCTAGTTTACATTCAGATCAGGTATTGTGTGTCTGTTCCCATTTGTTTTTCTGTAGTTAGTAACATCTGAATTTCAGAGGGGCATTGATATGCTTATTTCAAATCTTAAAATATTTTCTTAAAAATTTCTCCAACCTATCCTTTTCAGAATGTTTTGTTACCTATTTACGTAAGCTTTTAAAATGATTTTCAGTTTCTTTGCCTGGTTGCAGGGAATCTTGAGTTTGTACTTCATTGTACTTTGATTTTCAGAGTGCAGCCACATCTTGATATTTCTACAATATAGGCATTTTTTATGGAAATAGTATCCTGAGTTGTTCAAGTCCTTAGTGAACAGAAGCGGGTAGGTTAAACTAAGCCAAACCAATAAAGGTATTATCTAATCTTCTTCTGGCATTTAGAATAGAATTTGCTACTCTAAAATGCTGTGACAATCTATTTGTTGAGACTGCTGCATAATTAAAACACCGTATGATATAGATGAAAAAGAGCAAAAAGTGAAATTCACTCCCACAGGGAGAAATCCATGGCTTATTCCTGAAAATGGCTTAAATTATTCTTGTAATTCTTGTCTGAGTTTATCATCCTCTCCAGATAAATGCAGACAGTATCTAAACAGAACAGACTGCAGTCCAACAAGAAATGCCAGCTAAAGCAGAGGTCCATATTTTGGTCATCTGGAGCACAAGTAGCAGCGTGTGGGACTAGATGTGGTTCTGTGCCATTCTAGAGACAATGCTGCTTGTATGTTCTTTTTACATGGTCAAAGTGCTAGTATAATCTCCAAACAAATATGTAGGTCACTTCCAAAGTAATTCTTCCTATTTATTTCCATGGAAACTACAACAGATACAAAGAGCACAATAAAACTATTTGATAGATCAAGTTCTCAACTACAAAACACTAGTTTTCAACATAGTCAGCACCAGCAACTATACATTTTTACCAGCAATGAACAAGAGCATGTATGCAGAGTTTGTAACAATCTGCTCTAGCAGAGGTTGGCTGCTGTTGCCACTGCTGAAACGTACCAGTCACCACCTCACTGTGCTCACATCCACTTTTTGGTCTCCACAAACATTCAGCAAGCATCAATGAATATCAGTGGATGCCATTTTTTTCCACGTGGAGGAATTCGAGTACACACCTCTGCTTCATCCACGCTTCCATGTCAGACACAAAGCATAATTTGATATGTTTTCAAATACACCTTCAAAGCCCACTGAAAATTCAGCACTAGAGAATTGCTAAGGATCATATTGATACTTAAATAATGGCTTTTTAAGTCAGTATTCAGAAAGGTGGTGACTAGAGAATAGAATCACATTCCATTAGAAGCATGTGATTCTAATGGAATGGAAACTTATATCAGAAAAATAAAACTGAAAATTTTGACTAATTAAAACTAAACAACACAAATCACTTTCTAATTAGAAGCCTGAATGTGGAGTCTATGCATTCATTCTGCTAGTTAAAAAGATCTCATAGCAAAGTTTCTGAAATACAGGGGAAGTTTAGTGAGACAGAATTTTACAGAGGTAGGTAGCGTCTTTTATAAGACTGCTAGTTTTTTCCAGGAGGAATGGCTTCTAGACATGAAGACACTTCTTCAGAATTTTAAGTGTTGCAGTACAACCACAGAGTCTTCAAAGGCACGTATTCACTTCTGTTCTGCATGAATATGTATTAATAAATGCATTCCCAATGTATTTGCTCTAATAAATGAAATAATCCGGGGTGAGACTAATAAGAGGATTTAATGAGAATTCTTTTATATAGCATGGTAGTTTTCTACAGTGACAAGTAAAGGACAGGAAAAATCTTTTACTTTTATTCTTGAACTTCTTACAAGTTTTTTATGTCACTTTTCACCATTAGTTTGAGTAGGGTCGAGCTCAAATTTAAACAGCTCTACTTGAGTTCACACNAAAAGAAAAAAGAAGAAAAAAAAAAGTATATGACTATGCCCGCTGTGCGGTTTCAGAATCTGATGTTCCTTTTTTCCTTTTTTTTTGTAGGTATTAGTATTGCATTGCATTTTGACACATGATATTATAATAAATTCCATATTGTTTTGATCTACACATGAAGAAATATATATATGTGCATTTTTGAGAAACCTCCAAAGTAACCTTTTTCATGTTCCTGTGACATATGCAGAAGAGTTTGGTTTTGTCCATAGCAATACAATGTAGCAAGGTAGATTTACAAATACCCCTTTATACTTTTTTTTCTCCTTCCATAGAAACAGGTACATACTTTACAAAGATATTCGATCTGTTTTAAAAGACTCCATATACTGCATATTGCTGTCAGCATTTTGCAGGCCTCCCAGTGGCTGACAACCTCATTCAGCTGTAGAGTGATATGTCTTGTGACACTGCATGCTGTCCCTGTGGACTTGATTAGTTAGAAAGAACTTTTACTTGATATACACTGCTGCATTTTCTCAGTCTCCTCTGCATGCATTTGCAGCACCATGGCAGATGTGCTGTGAAATCTGTGGTGTAGCAAATGCCACTGTTCTTTCACTGGAGACAGCCACTGAATTCACAATGAAATAGATAATGTAGTTAAGAAGCTTTAGAAAACTAGATTTGGGATATATCATTTTAGCTCCTGCTTTATTGCATGAGGGCTTTCTGTGATGTTTTAAATGGAAAAGGACCCAGTTTAATAGACATTTTCAAGCAAAAAAACTGGGACATTTAATGAGTTAACAGTTGATTTGTAAATACAACACACAGAGAGAACAGAAAAGAGAATGAAGGTGACAAAAGAGTTTTTTCCCCATCTTCCTTCACTTAATACTGAATGAATTGTCAGTTAAGTCCAGACATCAGACATGGAAGAACGCAGTCTGTCAGTCAGATGAGTGCTGTCTCCGTGGTATCATTCCTTGTGGTATCACTCCTGGTGCACTCTCCAGTTTCTCCCAAAACCTTACCCAGACTTTTTAATTTACCTATTTTCAGTCTCAGGGTAATATTTTGTATATTTTGCATGCTCTCTGTGATGAGAGAGTCGTAAAATGACCTGACCAGGTCAGAGCAGCACCTGTGTCACAGGTGCAGCCGCTGTGTCACATCTACAGCATGCGGTCGGTAGCAGGGCTGTGCCAGCTCTTGTGAAGTTGCTCTGAAGGCTCTGCAAAGGAGTGAAAACAAACCAGATGAAGTCAGTGAGACTCAGGAAGATTGTGGCCTGGTCAGCTCTGCAGTGGAGTCTCACATAGTTGTTTTTAAGCTGTGATAACGGAGCTTTTCTTCCTTCCTTCTGACTTAAATGGTATGTGTCTTTTCACTCTGTTAAATTTAGATTTTTTTCTCTATGGTTTGTAGAATCAGGGAGCTAGGCAACTCTTGCTATTCAGAGCAATGAAGATTTTTCCCTTGATATATGGGGCTTAGGTTCAGGCCTTTACAGAAGAAAGAATTTTCCTGTAGGAGGAGCAGTAGAGAGAGATGATGTTTTTACAGTTAAGTGCTTCAGGCTGTGCTACTGTAAAAACCAAACCTGGAAACGCAGAGAGCACTTATAAATAGCTTCAAGCTGTATGTTCTACATTATAAATGTTTTATGCAGTCTTTGATTTCATTACCATCATACATTATATCTCTTAACAAGGAAATGGTAAAATTTTACTTTTAAAAAATTTTAAATAGTTCTATTGAAGTCCAAGGGATACATATATGCAAAGTAAACAAGGCTTTAATTAAACAGATTCCTTCCTTATGTTTTGCTTTTTATTTCTGCATTGAGCTTGTGATGATAATGTCTACTTGAAAATATTGCAGCGCTAAAGATACAAAACAGAAATGTATGTAACTAAGGATCTCGTTTCATTAGAGGTAAAGTATGTGCTGCTTCTCTAAATTGAAGGAATCATTGTGAAATATACATACAGTAACATCCTAGTGTAGATTTCATAGTGTATTATATAGTCCTATGTTAATGCAGTGTGTAAGTTTTCACACTTAGAACAATAGGACTCAGAACACCACGTTTTACAGATTCTGTTCTAATACACACTTGTATATTTGCTAGCTATGATTTAAATATAAGCTATAAAATATTAAATATCTGGGATGTTGCAAAGTTAGTGTTGCTTTCTGAGCCCTAGATTTTTGTTGTTTTGCAACCATAATTATACACTAATTTGCCTACTTATGTTTAATAAACTCCCAGAAGTTGAAATGTATCATTCATTTTTCTACAGTATTCTTTATAGAAAATACTAATTCCCCATGCCTTTTTTTAGTGCCTCTGAAGGAGAAGAGATGACTGTATACTTCATGGAACACTCCTGTTTACATGGTGTAAATCAGCTTAGTCAGCAGGAGTATAAGTAGCTCTGAGAAAAGCTCTTTGCAATTAAATATTGCTGCAACACCAATAAATATAGTATACAACATTTTATGTAAGCCTGATGAAAGTAGCGTTTTTGATTAAAAAAAAAAAAAAAATCCCGAATATGCACTAATTTCATTGTTTCTTTTTGGCTAGGTACAAGCTCCAAAAAATTTCTTCTTAAAAAGTAATAAATTTAAACAAGGACAAATAGTTTGAATCTCAAATCTCATTTCAGTATGTTTCTGGGAGTACCACTGCCTAAGGCTGAACTCTTTCATGCTCCCCTACCTCCAGACTTGGGGCATATAAGTGCCATTTAAGTAGAGCTACAAAGTAGAACACCTGCATGTCAGCTAATACAGCTGGGCTGGTAATAACTTCAGAGGCATTTCATCAGATGCCTCCTATATTTCTGACTTACATTGGTAGAGCAGTAGTATACAAAAGTGGCAAATTCCAGTGTGAGCCACTAATGTGGAATTGAAGGAATGTCTTAAGTTTATGAACCCCGCGCAGTAAAGTGTCAACCTGCAAAACACCAGGCACCTTCTGAGCCATCTGTATTTTCTTTACTAAAGTGAGAACACCTCTGTGATGTGATTTGCATCTTAAACGTTAGACTTCATACACAATAAGTATAGGATAACTTCAAAGAGTTCTTTTTTGTTACTTTTTTAATTAAAAAAAAAAAAGAAAGAAGAATGTGATATACATATAGTATATGATTGTACTGTGTCTGCTTAGGCATTTAGGCCTCCTGATGTTACTTTAACATTGTCATCACTTTTACTGTCGCATTTTTCTAACACCACAAAGACTCTAATCTTCTGAAAGAGATAACATTGAGAATTGTTTTTGCTTGTGAAGAATTAGAAGCTTGGGTACTTTTGTTCAATATATTGATCTCAACATTTTATCTTTCTCTCAATGAATTGAATTTTTTTCCAAGCATGCATGCGAAATGCTGAAGTGACAGTATGAAAAATTAAGTAGAGCCTTCCACGTGATATTCTGCAGATGCCCTATGATTGTTTGGTCTTTCCAACATTGGTTTTGTAAGTAGTTTTCAATTTCTACCTGTAGGGCCCACCCCTAGTGCTGTCAGGGTCCTTCAGTTCCAGTTGTCAATTTAACTGCCAATTAGTGCCAATTGCGATGGTGTGCTTTTGCTAGAAGTTTGTCCTTTGTCAGCTTGACAAACATCTCCTATGAGCCACTGAAAAGCTATATGAGAGTAGTACCTTCCCCAAATTGATGGGACATGTTGCCTTTGGATCAGTGAAGTGAAAGGGTGTATTTATTACCAGACCCTGAAAATAATAATTTTGTCAAGGCTTCATGTAATGAAAACCTTAATTTTTACATTAAGATGAGAAATCCTTTGGGATTAATTCATTTGGTGTCTGTGAGCTTCCAGACAAATCTCTGGAACTGAAGTGTGTAACATCTCATGAGCTGAATTACATGAGAATGATTGGTCTTGTAGCTGATAGATGGCTCTGCCTGTTTTGTGTGTAGTAAATACACATTCAGTGTAATCACAGGAAAAAATAGTTTTTGTGTGAAAATGCTAGGAAAAGTTTGAATGAATTTTGTTCCTTGGAAGTTCTGTTGTAAAAATTTATGTTACTCTAGTAAGGGGAGAGGAGAAAAAGGAAGAAACAGTACACGTTGTGCAACTGCCCAAGGATTTCCAACTGAGGGTTTTTAGGTTGGACAAAGTCATGGGTGCTGATCCTGTATGGCCTAATCTGGATGTGAAGCAGTCAGCTTCATTGCAGAAATAATTTGCTGCAATAAGTATTTTACACAGTGTTTAAAAGTAACTATTATTTAATAGCAATATTGTGTGTGTGGCATTGAAAGTAATAGACCATTTTCTTAAAGGTATTTAAGCAAATATTTATGTATCTGAATAACCTCTTGGTGATTGCTGAGGAGCACCTTGTAGTGATACAGAGTGAAATAAAAGTTTCCTTTTTCCTGAGGACACCCTTAGTGTAAAGATTCCTCTTCCATAATTTCTTTCAGAGCCTTTATTTTGCAGCAGTCATGCCAGTGGCTAAGAAAAAGTAAGTGTAGCTCTCCCTGGAGACTATGCCACTCCTGAATTAACCAAAGGAATCATTAGGAACAACATAAGAAATCCCTTTTCTTGTTTCAGGGTCTGAGCTCAATAACTGTTATGCACCCAGCCCCTGGTGAATAGAAGCTAAGCCGAGGGTTTGCATTTCAACTTGATGTGCTGTGCAATGCTCTTTGATTGCTCCAATGAGAGGGAATGTGGCGAAATAAAAGACTGACTCAGAGGCAATCACTGGAGGCAAGGAGCCCAGTTGTAGGCAGAACCCACACAAGTTATTTCTTAATGATTCAGAGTGCCGTAGTTATCTGCTGGTTTAAATCCAGAAACCAGTTTGTTTGATTTTCTTTTCCCCTATTGAGTGACTTACACAGGATAGGGATATCCTGGTGACCAAGTGAGGAAAGGTATACTTTAGTATATGCCGAACTGATGGTGGGCATCTAGACATGAAGAGCCTAGGCAATTACAGAAACTTTCTGGGGGAAGAAGTGAAGGGCAGTGAACTAAACCATAGCTCTTTTGTCATATTGTTTTCTAACGTCATCAAACTACAAGCATCACCAAGAGCTAAAAGTTTAAAGTGAATGAAAACCTAAACAAAAAACGAAACCATTTTTTTATTAATTTGGGATAATTTACAGCATAATCATGCAACATGATCCTGCATGTTAAAGCATGATGTAAAATGCTTAGAATGTGATATTATTCAACTCAAATAGCTTAATGAAGTTCTACCATATCTTTACAGAATAACTTCTCTAAATATAATTATATTTACTTTTCACTTTCCTTTGAAAATGTTTATTTTGTAGGCAACCTGTTCCCTAATTACTGTGCAATCTCAAACATTTAAAGTAGGCCACTGACACTCTTTACAAAGTCCTATTGTTGTCTTGTCATACAGACAAGAAAAGAGACAAAATATTTGTGTTTCTTCCTTCATGCAAAATCATCCAAAACAAGACTTAATACCAGTACAGTGTTTCAAATTATTAGGTTATTTCTGCTAATTAATAGGTCTTATACTTCACTGGATATCCCACATAAATGCTAGAATACTTGATAAACTGAGAGCAGGCACTGATCTAGATGTACAAGGACTTTCACTTATTATTGAGTTTTCATACAACTAAACAATAGTTATGAAAGAGATTTAAACCATAGACCAGGAATTTACCCATTCGAAAAAGATTTACAGACATAATTGAGTTTTAATCCATGTGTATTTTTTAGGGAATCTCAGTGTGGACTTTTTTCTTTGAATTTTCGATGTGTTGTACATACCCTCAAAGGACTCACGGGGGGTATTTTATAAAGTGAGCTACAGCAAATAAGAAATGGTGCATTGTAACAGTAAATGTGAAAGCTCTTAATGCTGCCATTTGTATTAAGAAGCCTTAGCTAAAATTTTTTCTCCATTTTGTTGGGTAGGAGCCAATTCCTGCCTCAGAGCTGTTGCTGTGTGAATAGGATATGCAGACTGTAACCGAGGAGGAAAATATACATGCGGAGTGGCTTGGGCAGAGGAGTGATTTTGAATGTCCACAGCTGTGCTTCAAGTCCATGGCATTGCTGTGGGACAAGCTTTCTGATCCTCTGCAATTTCCTTAGATATTGCTGTCTTCTACCAACCAGTAACAGTATCACAGGATGTACAGAGCCAATATTGTTAGGAGGGCTGAGAAACCATGTCATTACTTTTCAAGTGTATGAGACATTCTGTAAGAGATGTGTACTATCCAATTTGTTAAAAATTTAAATTGATACAGTAACAAATATATGTTTTTAAATATATCTTACATAAAGTTCACTGACACTGCCTTAAAGAAAGAAAATGTCTGAAACTCTTAGCGCGTTAGGCAGAATTAGGCTTCTTGTTCAATGTAGAAAGCAGCAGCACCGATCATCCCGTTAAGTAATCATTTTGTAATTGAACTAAATTCTACCTCTCCAGAAGACCACCTGCTCGTTACTGCAAATTACCAAGAAACAAAGGAATGCTAGGAATTGAGCAGTACATGTGTATAAATGAATATTGGGATTTTTAGGGAAACTTTTTGCAGATGGATGTTTCTATCTAAATGAAATGTATGATGCACAAACACCGTAATGGGCAATTCTCTGTGGAACAAAGTCTGACAGAAAGTGAAGCAAAATGTTGCTCTGCTAACCAGGCTGGAGGCCTTCTCTGAGGCTCCCTGCAACCATTTGAATGTGTTACTGAAATTTATGTGTTTCATATTGTGAAGTGAAAAAGTAATAGTAAGTTGAGACAGTATGGACTCCATCTCCTATGCACAGTCAGGAGTACATTTGTAAATTCTGCAATTTGCAGAAAGATTAGGAAGCATTAGATATACTTTCCCCCCTCTAACACAAGCCAATGTGGCTTCATTTTTTTGTAAGGCTCAAAGTAGTGTCTTTGCAAGAGGAAACCTCTGATGTCCCTTTAGTTGAGGCAGTTGGAAGTCTGGAAAATACAAATGCCAATCCCTCTGGTAGTCTGTGTTGTATGTAGGGCTCTGAGGAGCTCTGTGACACAGGAGGGTTGAGGCTGCTGTGAGACAAAGTAACCAACCTCGGGACTCTCTTCTCTTGGTAACCTTCCTGCTGTGATAACCTCCGTACAGTCTCAGGGAACTGGCAGGTTTCATTGTCCCCACGAGACACTATCAAAAGGAATCTCTCAGGATCATTTGTATGAGAATTCTCAGGGAGACCAAAAATCTAGTAACAGTTAAACCTTAATTTATTCTTTTCTCAGCCACTTACTTTGTAAGTATCTTGTCCTTTTTATGCCCTTTTTATGCCATATGTGATACATTATGTTATGGGGCTTGAATTTCTGCTTTGTGAAGCTGTATGCTTTGCAGTACTTCTCTTAATTAATATCTGTCTCTCTATCTACATCTTAGGGGGGGAGGGGGGAGGTCAGTCTTCCAGGTACACTGTGCTGCTTCGGATTTAATGGGCCAAATTCATTCCAGATTTGGTTAGGGAAGTCACTAGGCATTATGTCTGTCTTAATGCACTTAATGCAAAGCCTTTTATACAGTTTTTGCAGTGTGGAGGTTGGGAGTCGGGGGAAAAAAAAGCATGAATGATTGTAGTGAGATGAAAACTGGTGTACATATGTTATGCACATGCACAGGTTAGTGTATGTGTCTAAGGGAGTATTAAAAGGTTTTCTGTTGAAAAAGGGTCCATACTAATCAAGAGGGGATGCACTTCATGAATGAAACTGTTACCCTTCCCCAAATTAAGCGTAAGTGCATAACAAAGTGACAGCATTCACACAGTTTGTAGTCCATGTAGTTTGACCCCTGCAATTTGCATACACGTCATTCTTTTAGAAATACTGTTAACCTTTCCTGTTGTGACTATACCTTCACACTTGATGCAGCAGTATTGGGAGGTGAAATTGCAAAAGAAATGCACCAAAGTTAATTCTGCATGGTGTACCACATTCTGCTGTGCATCAGAACAAGAGCTGCCACTGCTTGAAATCTTGCCTACTAATCACAACTGCGATGAAATACTGCCTGTGGGAGCTCTGATATTCTTTGCTAGTGCTCCTCAGAAATAATTATTATTTATTTCTTAGTAGAGTCAAGAAGAGTTAAGGAGACATAGTTTGATTTCTAGAAATTAGAGTCCTTTATCATTACAGACCTTACCTACCTAACATTAGAATGGATTCTTTCAGAAGTGCACCTTACACATTAGGAACGTGTGAAATGAAGTAATTTAAATGAGGAAACATTTATCCTACGTATTTCTAAATCTTTATTATTTTCAATTGTCTCTTAATATGAAAAAGCTTATCTAGCTTGTTTTGAAAGGCATAGGGATTTTTGGATGTCAAATAAAACCTGATGTGGTTTCATTTGTAGGAATTAATGATGAGCTGTATAAGTAGGAAAGGTACTCTTGTGTATGTGTCACACCAAAATTGTAGAAAGGTTTGTCCTTGGTACTGTTCTGGTCTTTTATTACGAAGAGCAGGAAGAACAGTCAGTAAGCACTTATTAATGTTTTTCTCTCTCCTTTATTGTAGATTTAGGTACATTAGGCTCTCAGTAATTATCTCATTCATAATCCTCTATCACAGGTAATATTTTCTGCATCTTGAGGAGCATAATTAGAAAATATTTTCTTTGGACACTATTTCTATTCTCTCTTTAATATAACTTTACCCAAGAGTATCTTGCCTAGGAAAAATGAGCAAGCATAATTTTATGCAGGTAATCAAATCTCTCAAATGTTGGCACACTTTCCTTTATCTTCATGGGACCAAAAGGTAACCTTCAAACAGGCCTAAGCAATAAAGGGGAGAATTTCAGCTTGCAATTAGAACTCAAATAAGCTTGTACAAGGCAACTTGGGCAGAAGTGCTATATTGAGTTATTAGTACTGTATTTCTTCTACAAGGTATTCTATTTGATTAATACAGAATTGCAAGGGAATATATATATTAATCTAAGTGTGTGTATACAGAGATCTGTCTAACGTAATCAGCACTGGCTTATAGCAGGAGTTTACTTCCTTTTTTTTTAATAATTCTTTATTTTTTTATTTTCATTTTTTTACCCCACATAGGAAAACCATATCTTGATACAAGTTTTTAACTTAATAGCAAGAGCAAGGGAAAAAATCGGGAAAAGATAAAAGAAATCAGGATGTCTTCAGTATCATCTTGGTTGGAATACACTGTTGAACAGTTAATTTGTTCTAAATCTTCTGATATAAATCATACTGAAGTGGGACACAATGAAAGCCATATAGACTTGCAGCTACAAAGCTAAGGAACAGTTTCAGGGAAAGCAGATCTGTTAAAGGGACACTTTCATGGCTAGTAAATGGTAGACCTACAACAAAACCTTCCAGCCTATTTTTATTGTGAAGCTGAACATTCTCATTTCTATTTTCACTCATTTCAGTACAAAGGACTCCTGTGATTACCAAACCCAGGGAAAGATGATACTGAGGGATGATGTGACTCTCCAGCTGTAAATGATTTACCAGGATGGTGTCTAATCCAGCAAAGTGGCTGCCATTTTCACCGTTCTTGTTTTAAAGGGTCCACTAGGTCTTTCACTGTGAAGAGTTTTATTTTTTTCTGTTCTAGTTTGGAAGTTTAGCTTGATATTAGTTGAATCTTTAAGTGCAATGGTAGGTTTATGTTGGTCATTAAGATATTAAGTAAACGGATATTCCTGGTCATGGGATATTCAGAATTTTTTTTATATATAATCTGGTGTAATTATGATTGGGAAAAAGTAAAAGAAGCCTCAATACAGAAGTTAAAAATATAACTTCAGTCAGAAGTGGTGGAGATGAGCTAACTTGGCTAGTAGTTCTGATAATTTGTTGATTATATATGTTCATTGATAAATCAAACTCAGACCACCTGTCTCTGCCCAGGCAGAATGTAACTCTAGCGCAGAGCCAGGACAGAGCCTTGCATGCAGTAGGCTCATAGCTCAGGCCAGCGTTTCTCCTCCTAGAAAGAGAAGGCAGTTGTTCAGGGTGCCTTGATAGTCTGAAATGGATTGTTATTAAAGTTCTTTCCCTTGCATAAAAATTTAAGCATCGCTGCACAAAATCAAGGATGAAGAGAAATGGCATACCTAAGAGGAAGGGAATTAAAAGGCGTAAAAGCCACTGTTTGCTGTTCTGATCACAGGGGGAGAGGATTTTCAAATATCTGCCTAATAGTGTGAGTAAAATGTGGGATGAGGAAATTGTCAGTATGTTTCCTGTGTTCTCTGAAAGTTGGCTGCAGGATTCTGTTGGTTGGGCCCTCTGTGAGAGGGTGTCTATTTTTACATCCAAGTGATGTGGAAGGCTGAAACCTGTGAAAACTGAGAGTTGTCAGCTTTTATGCAAACCTGGGAGAAGGCATTTAGTTGTTTCAAGGCCAGAGATAAAGTGTAGATATAGTTGCCCAAGGCCGTTGATAGATTTCTAAGCCTCTTTGCGAATCTAAGAAGCCCGTGACCATGTTAATGCTGGATAATAGAACGGAAATGGACCCCAGAGGTAATTGACCTGAGAGCTGCTTAAGAAATAAAATTTTCTAATCCTCTACTGGCACTTCTTTGTAGGTGACATGACATCTGACATTCCTTACTTTCCTCTCCATGTTCCTTAAACCATATAAACCATAAACTTCACTCTATTTTGTATATCTTTGCTTTTAATATTATTCAGTGTTTCAGTTGCTCTTGCCAAGCTTATATATACTTTGTACATGCCTGCAAATCAGGCCCCGCAGGTAAGGGAGTACATATTGGTATGTTCTGTCAAGCCTTAGGGCTTGATAACGCATTCATTTTAAAAAGTACAGTGTAGAAATAATGAAAAATAACCTTAGACTGTAGCTCTAAATGCCACAGCAGTAAAGGTGGAGGTGTGGAATGCTCACATATGTTTGTCAGAACATATGCCATGCCATCTTTCTCAAGAGCTTCTCCACAAACCTGTACAGGCATATTTTATCATTTGCTTATAGAGAAATGGTACTCTATATCTCTTCCAGTTTTATTGTGCTTTTCTCTTGCTGAAATGAACTTCCACAAACTTCAGTTAAATATATTTGAAATTTCTATTGTGGTAGGAATTTTTTTCATCACATATAAGAGTGACCCTCTGCACAGTTTGTTCATTATTCACTGGGTCATCTTCCAAACATTCATGAACTTTACAGCTGTGCTTCTACCATAAGAATACACAACTTTTTTTCCTCATACTTATTTTTCTCTCTCTTTATATTGCTTTATGCTGATAAGGAATCTGAAGTTTGAGATATTCAGATAAATAAGTAAATATACAAAAACCCTTCCCTTTACTATTTGCTTTCAGTTTGTCCTAGTACAGTGCATTTATGCTGACCTCATGCAATAGTGTTACCATTAGCACTGCTTAGGCAGTGGGAAGAAGGGATTGCAAAAATCTCAAAAAGGAAGACTTCAAAGAAATTAATTTTTAATGTTTACTGAAATGTATTTTTAAAAATTGTCGAGCTGATCAGTGCTATTTATGATATTAATCAACGTCACAAGTTTTTAAGACTTTTGCTGTTGGAAATAGGAATTTCTGAGAATTAGTTTCTTTCTAAACTTAGGAGAATAATATTTGAGATGAAAAGAGGCTATGTGCTATTTTATTTATTTTGCTTGAAAAGATACATTGTTCTTGAAATGCTATTTGAGTTCAGTGAAGCTTGTGCATTATAACACACATTTTAATACAAAGTATTTTTACATAGCCGTGCAGGTTTCTAGCAGTGAACTTGCTGCTCCTCTATTTCTCCTACTGTTTATCTTAATTCATTACATTGAGCTTATGTAGCATAAAAATGTGATGCACTTCACTGAAAAGGTGGGAATATATACTCAGAAATACACAATCGTATGTACCCTGAGATGAGAGTCACTCCTCAGTATCTATATTGGCTTTTCAAGCAGCAGTAATATACTCAGTAATATTAACTGAATACTTGTAACTGGCCAACACAGCCAGAATATATTCCAGTTCTGAACTGCAGGATGGGTGCCTTGGGACGCTGGCCCGTTTCTGATGAAAGCAATTTTTAACAGTGTGAATTTATGAATCTTCTCAGTACAAATGGGAGTTTATTATGCTGAGAGTCTGAAAAATGATGCTTCATTCATTAAATTAATACAAAAATTGTATTCGGATACTGCTGGAGATCTTAGACCTTTCTGAATGTCAGAGCTGAGGCTGAAAACATTGACTTCATTTGTGGGAGGCAATAGTGAGAACGGGACAAGCTGCCAAAAAATTCCAATTCTTTGCTTGATTTGAAATGAATGTGTACTTGGAACAGCACCTGTCACTGTTTCCTAATCTTTGTACCAGAAAAGATGATTCATGCCCATTTTGAAAATACTGACATCATTTAATAAAAGCTTTTCATAATTATTTTGCCCAAGAAAAAAGCTTTTCCACTTAATATCATTCCTCCACAGCATGGATCTCCTACATCCAGTTGTTGCAACAGTGGAAGCAGCAGTGACTTCTACTATAATAGAATCTGAAGTAACTTCAAATTTACACTGAAGCTGTAGAAGTCATAACACAGAATTCAGGGAAAATTGATGCATAGTGACACAATGCTAAGGCTTATTGTCAGATTTTGGTCTCTAGTTTGCCAGCTGTACTGTGCACTGCCCAGCTGATTCAAACCATATGCGTTGAGCAAACAACCAGTAAAGTGTTAAAAGCTCTGGAAAGTACCACATTAGCAGCAAGTCAACCAGCTGTGTGCAGTGCACTGTTTGTTTGTTTGTTTGACTTTTTTGTTCTAAAAATATGGCTTAAATCTAATCTGTGCATCTGCAGTTAGTGTTATAGCAACAATTTCATACTATCTGCAAAATATAATTGAAATTCTGTTTAGGCTTTAAAAGTTCCCCTAGAGACAGAAAAGTCCATTACAAGTTTTTCTGTAGCTCAAAAGGGAGCTGTCATTCATAAAGCACCCTAAAGCCTTTGTAGCACGTATTCTTCATACACTTGAAAGAGCCCCGGTCAGAACAGACTTTGTTCTTGTGCTGTGGACAAAATGCGCGTGCATTGTTTTCCTTCTTTGGTTGGATGTGGCTGATGCTAACCCTGGCTGACTCGCTGTCCTCTGGCTATTATTTGCAAGATCAAGTCAAGCTTTCACTGGTAGTGCTAAGCGTATAAGCTTGAAGCTGTGCATGTGTATGAGTTCCTCTGGGTGTCTGCAGTTCTGTATACGTTCTTTCACATATCCTGATTAACGCAAATACTCTGGTATTTACGTTCACATTGCTATGGATCTTTTTTAGCATATTTGCATATTAATATTTGCATATTAAAAAAAAGGATGTGAAAATGAGGATATGGTACTGCCATTGTGACTGGTAGAAAGTCACACCTTCTCAGCTATGACCATATTCTAGAATCCAGAGTATTGTTTCAGATTCCATTTTTGAAAGGTTTGAAAAGAAAAGATAATGCATATAAATAAAAATTTTAGCAGTGTCTCTGAGCTTGAATGAAGTACTCCAAGCAGACTAAATAAAAAGGAGCGGTTTTTTTTAGGAATGAAGAAGCAATGAGTTTTTTCCAGCCCACGTAGTCTTCTACTTTCATCCCTGAAAATATACTGTAAAAAGAAAGCGATGTCGCATCTAATAACGCAGAACAGTAGTGTACCCGACTGGGGTTAGTTACTTGTTATTTGTATTGCATGTGGTTAGAACAAGGTGAGACATAAACATCTTATTTCATAGAATGGCTTGGGCTTGAAAGGACTTTAAAGATGATCCAGTTCTAATCTCCCGCTATAGGCAGGATTTCCACCTGCTAGGTCAGGCTGCCCAGGGTCCCATCCAGCCTGGCCTTGAACACCTCCAGAGATGGAGCATCCAGAACTTCTCTGGGAATTTCTTGCAGTCAAGCTAAATTGCACCATTGTTTATATCACTCTAAAAATGTTAGGAAAAAGTCGTCCAATTTTAGAGTAGTGGAAAACCTGGCAGACTTTTGTTGTCTTACTTATCTGTCAATTCATGTACAAGAGTTCTTACTGAAATACAAAGAAATTAAAAGAAGATAGTTCCACTCGGTGCTTAGAGCATATGCAACAGATGTTGCTCTTCATCACCTCACAGACCTGCAATGGCTTTATAACAAAGTTATAGCTTTTAGTTTTCTTTGACCTTTTATTCAATGAAATTGCAGATGAGATTTATCTTGGATAAATGTGCAAGATGTTTTGCTATTCTACTTTGCTAAAATATAATAAGGTTCTTTCTCATCCTTGCAGCAGTTTTGGTTAGTTGCTGTCCATCAAATTCTGGTGCTCAGTACTGACAAATTCAAGCATGTAGTTTAGGACTATGGCATACTCTTATACATCCCCTTGCTTGTAGAAGAGGCTGAAAGTCAGAAGACATTTTGACAGGTCTTGACTGCTGGGTATGAAGTTCTAGGACTTAGGTCTGCAGAGCCGTATTAACTGATATAAATATGTGTTCGTAATCTTCACTTCAGAGTTGGGGATCTGGCTCCCTAGGAAGTATTCCTCCAGTGTTAAACAGATACTACACTGAATGAGAGCCAACAGGTTCTTGCTTTTGAAAAACTAATTCTTGAAAGCTTTTCAGAAAATACATCTGTATTTCTAATTTGCACCTTGAAAGATGAAATGGACTGGAGAGATGGTGAGAATGAATAAATTGATTCACAGTGGGTTGACAGCTCCCTGTGTCTCACTTTCTGTGAAACATCTGTGGGCGATGCCACCGCAATATCTGACTGCTGGCTTGCAAGCTGGTCTACTAGTAATATATGATGGAAAGCCTGATACTTAGATAAATGCAACTGAATTCAATGGCACTGTTTTCCAGATTACTTTTTGTGACTTTGAATGGGTGATATGAGGACTGGAGCAGAGCAAAGAAAGACCTATTTCTTCAAGAAATGTCATCTTTCCTCTGCTGACTCTCGTAAGTGCACAAGTGAAATAATGCAGCGGAAAATCAAGTCCAGATCTGAATGCAATAGTTAATGAAGAAAATATTTTTGGTTTTGAAGTAGTTTTCTTGTGATCATTTCTTTAACAGCTTTAAGAGGAAAAATAATGAAGAAAACTAAGGTTTAGCAAATATTACAGGATGCAATTTCTAGTGGCCAAAGCATCAGATCAATTCATTCCTAAGCCTAAGTGGGTGGAGGTGACAAGTTATATAGACTTTGATTCTTTTCTTTTTGTCATGTGGAGTAGTAATTTGTTATTTGAGTAATCATGCAACTTAGCGCAAAATTTAAGTTCCCCAAGAAAAAGATAGACAACATCTGTGAATTTGTTAGCCTTTTAGTAGTTGTAAGAATTAAAAATGCCGAAGAAATGATCAATTTGTAATATGTAATACCTGTGCACTGAATATAGCTGTTATATAAAATAGACTGGTAGACCTGTGCAAGAAATGCTCTTGCATGCCATATATTAACTGAAGATTACCCTATCTTGTTCCTATTATAGGCAAAGTATATTCACCTTCATGCCATTTCATTCTATGATGATGAAGAATGCACTCTCTCAGAAAGCATCCTTATGTTGAGCGCACTTAATAAGTAGAACTGTACTGTTTGGCTTTCTTTCATCCCCTGAACTGTCCAATTTCATGCAAAGATGAAATGAGACAAAACTCAGATGTCCTGGCACTTCATGCTGAAGGATGAATTAATTAAATATGTGAAATTCTTAACCACTATCTTTTTACAAAGGAAAACATAAAATTATGTAATTATACAATATTGGCATTTGAATTTATTCAACTCTTGTAGAATCTGCCCATGGCTTTTTTTCCCCACTCCTAATGTACATTATTGTAGCTTATTATAAGGAACAATTTGGTGTATCACAGCTGGCCATCAGTGAGGCACTGTAGACTTAATTCCATAGCTGGCCTTCAGTTAGGCATTGTCTGATTCATTCTGAGCTCCACAGTGCCAGGACACATGCTTGCTTGCTAAAACAATGAGAAGCATTTTATATGTATGTGTGTGTGTGAGTTCTTGCTGTAAGTTTATTTTTTTTCAGGCTAAAAGGAAGGACTATTAACCACAGACTCTAGAGCCTCTGATTTTATAATTAGAAATCAATTGGGCAAAGCCTAGTTTTGCATATATGACCTCTTCCCATAACAGTATCCCAGAATGGCTTTTTGCTGAAATGATTTGCTTAACAATTTTACGTTAACAACTAATCTATTTGCAAAATCAGTTTGAAATACTAAATTACCTGTGTGCTTTTGGTGGCCACATAGAAAAAGTTTAACCAACATGGAATTACCTGTATGGGTTTTTTTGTAATTTACATTTTAATCTCATTGTTTATTTGTTTTAATTAAAAGCTGTCATAAAGCTTGTTGGCACTTTGGAGTTACATTGACTTTGGTAAGGGCACAGCAGGGCCCATTGTATCTAGAGTGTGTGTTGTTCATTTGTGTCCACACGGAGAGTGAGATGAAGCTGAACTCGGTTATGCCAGACAGATTGCTGAAAGACATTTACTCAACAGATTTGACCACTGTAGGCCAGTATGGTGGTGTGGATTCTTTTCTGTCCTGATTGCTCTGGTGTAAGAGAATCCTCAGGTGGCATAGATGTCGCATTTTCTATTCCACTTTTCTGGTATCAGGCACAGAGCATGTTTTAGCTATTTAAAAAGAAGGTATTTGACTGGTGTATTTCATTCTAATCACCTTCAAATTCTGGATGGGGGAACCAGCAATCTGTTTTTTCCAGGAAAGTACACTTAATTATGCTATAATTTACAGTAGCCTATATCCTTTATTTCATCTGAGTTCCTAGTTTAGGGAGTACTAAACTAGGCAGGGTAATGCCACTGCTGGTCTTTTTCTGTGTGTACAGCGTTAGTCAGCCAAAATTCTTGCTCTTAGCTAAATGTAGATGTAAGTGTGGAGTAATGTATCAAATGCATTGTTTCTCTGTTCAGGTTAATTTTGTGTTGGGAATGGAAAGTTCTTTCCATGTTCAATGGGAAATTTCTCATGAATAATTTGGCAAAATTGTTTGTGATTTTTAATTCACAGTGATGATTTTATTGTGGAAGTAACAATATATACTCAGATGGAGAAGGAACCAAGAAATACTGTTCTTTTTTCTTTTTTTGTTTTGCGTCTGAGATCTCATTATCCCTGCAATTTTATTATTTACTACACCACAGCAACACAGTGATACTAAGATGTACAAGAATATCTGAGATCTGTTGTGTGATAGAGATGAATGGAATCTAAGTAACTGCAGATGTGGCTGGTTTCATCGTATCGGTTTATCTAAACTTCTGTTCCTAAAGGCTTCAACCAAGCACAGACACTGCTTGGTTGAACAGTTAAACTACAGTTGCACTTCTTGGCCTTTCAAAGATAATGCTAATTTAATTCAAAGTCAAACACTGCAGAACTGGAAGGACTTTAGATATGCGTCAAATAAAAATTCCTTTTCCACTTTTACAATGCAATGAAGCATCAAAAATACCCACGATATCAAAGCCCTTCAAGACTAATTTTAGTTTTCTCAAAAAATGCTTTTTTTTTTCCGATGGGAATAAATATACTTTGCATTCTTCCCCTAATCCCTTGCTTAAAATAACAAAACTATCAAAATATCAAAATTTAGCATCTGAGAGGAACTCTGTCAGCACAGACATTTGTGAAGATTGTTAGAATGTTGGTATAATTATAAAATTAGATTTCTGTTCAGCATAGGCAAAAATTTACTATTATAGAGCATAGATTAGGTATCTACGGTGGAAATGATGAGCTTACTAGTGCAGCTCTTTTTTCTTTTTTCTCTTTTTTCTTTGGGTCTTCTTTTTGGTTTTATCTCCATTTTTGATAGCTTGCAATTCAGCTAGACATCATTTCATATTCAGAGTTGAGTTGGTATCCTTTTTTGATTGCATTGTTGAAATGGCAGAAATACAGTCTGCTCCACAAACGTGCTATGTCAAAAACTAGGACTGGAGATTTTCAATAGCCAGAGCAAACTCAGCCTGATCCATTTGCTTGCAAAATATTTTCCAAGTGCTAACAGGTTGTGCTGCACAGAGGATTGAGTTTGTGCATCCAGAACACTTGGGCCAAGCTAGGATCAGTGAAAGATAAGCTGGAAGAAAAGATTAGGAAGAAACCTCTGAAGAACAAAAAAGAAATCTAATCTGATGACGTCTTTTCCAAAACTCAGTTCATCATCTTTCAGGCAGGCACTGACCTTTTGCATTAGGCTAAGTTTGCCATGCTCTCTTACTGTGCTTGCGCTACTTACGAAAACTTGGCTTTCCTCGTAACAATATGCCATATGAGAGTATGTTTCAAAAATGTTATTTCCTCATTCATGGAAAAAATAAGCAATTGG
The DNA here is from genome assembly GCA_013396635.1 of Penelope pileata. Taxonomy (NCBI): domain Eukaryota; kingdom Metazoa; phylum Chordata; class Aves; order Galliformes; family Cracidae; genus Penelope; species Penelope pileata. The sequence continues at coordinate 4,987,200 of WBMW01005650.1, read as the reverse complement.
ATCCCCTATTTGTATATATGGCTTCTTAGCCTTTGCTAATGAGAGCAGAGGAAGAAGACCAAGTTGAGGGAATGCCTGTAGTGCCTCATAGATGACTCAGATGGCACCAGGGGTGACCTTGTCGAAGGGATCATTCATCTAGGCTGGCCCCTGACATCTGTGCAGACTTTGCACATCCTAGTCAGCAAGAACAAAAAATGTAGATGAGTGTTAGACAAAACGGTGGGAGATTCCTTTGTACACAATATCCTGAGTATTGTAAAGAGCATTAGGGGAAAAAAAATACACTAGGAAAAAAGGGGAGAAAGAAAAAACTGAGAGCTCCGTTTGTTGCTATGGGGTGACTTTCACTTTGCTCTCTCTGAACAGTCAGTTGTGCTGGGGGCATGGGCTTTGCCCATCCAGTTCGGTGGCAGAAGTGTGCAGTGCCACATGTCTACATGTTCTTGTGGACCATACTCATGGGTATGACCCATGTCATTAATGGGGGAGAATGGTTCTTATTACGTGTGAGACTTCTCTGTGTTGATTGTGGATTTCTAAGTAACTGAAAGGGAATTCTGACACTGGGAATGAGAGGGAACTAATTTAAGAGAAAATAGTATTGGGATATTTATCACCCTCTGATAAAGTTCAATCACTTTTGTTGCATGCTACAAAAGGGAACTTAAATAATTTAAAGATCCTTCTTAGTCCTACACAAGTTAAGGAGTACTTTCTGCAGGTATTATAAATGTGGATTTTACTTCAGTCTTAATTCATCCTGTTCTGATTACTTACTCAGATCATGCAGGCAGTTGCCATGTCACAAATGTAATGTCCTTTATCACAAAGCACAATACTTAATTCAGCTGGTTGAGATATACTAATCAGAGTTATCTTGATCTGCGTATTTCTAAAACACAATCTTAGATCTGATTTTAGAGATTATTAATATGTGCAAGATGCATAATTACAACAAGTGCTTAGGTTCTGTTGATTTGAAGTCTTGAAAGCGTTCAATAAAATGGGTGTTTGCTGTCCACCCCTGAGTGGAATGTCAATTCTTGTTTATAACATTGTAAAGTTAAAAAGAAAGTCCAATAATTGTCTCTGACAGGCTCGTTTGCATTATTTCTTCATAGTAATTATGTGAACAATAGTAGTTTTATACCTAAGAGCAAACTGTATGGTGATCTGAATGCTGAAATATAATCACAGTAAATATGTTTTAATTGTTTGTGATGCTACTGAAGTAAAGGCATGACATAAAGCCCTCCTAATATCTGCAGAATGAGTCATGGCATCAAACGCTGAAACAGTCAAATAAAGCTGATGCTAATAAGAAAAATAATTAAACTATGGTAAACAAAGTAAATTAAATTGTTTTATATTTGTTGGAAGGAAAGATTAAATTGGAGGGTTTGTGTAGGCAGCAGGAATGGTTTTGTTACTAAAGCGAGTAAGAATTTAATTCTCCTAGAACCTGAGTACTTCTAAGATAAGTAACATTTTCATTTCATAATCAGTTTTGAAAAGTTCTGGGGAAAAGTTAATTTTGTGTCATTATGAATTTCTGGAATATCAAAAAATGTTTTGGACTTGGCATAGAATGTTTTTTACATCCAAACAAACCTCTTAATATGATATTGAATTGAATTAATTCAGAAGGTAACATTTAGCTTACATACTTTTAGCATATTAAAATGTTAAGTAGTTTTTAAAAATGAATGCCTATGTGGGTATAAAAAAAAAAAATTGAATGCAGATTAACATTGAAGCATTTTAGTCAGGAAGCATTCAGAAAAAATGCAGCATTGGTCTTTTCCTCATCTTGCATTTATTTCCTAAGTAGACTTTGCAGTAATTCACAAGTACAGTGGTTGAGTGTCACTGAATCTATAATCTTGTCCAAAAAATAGACTCAAAATTTTGAGTCTAGCTTCTTAGTGATCTTGCGTACCTGTTTTGAGAACCTTCAGATACTTGGTTTGTTCTGAATGTTGGCTCCCCTCATGTCTGTGACCGTGTTTCTCCGCCAGCAAAGTGGGAAGAAAAAGTGTGTGATGATGCTGATTTAATTACTGTGGTAATATACTCCAGTGGTGGAGTAGTGTACATGATCTCCAAGTATTAATACTAAGATGGCAATAACATTACCTTGGTTGCAGAAGGCAAATAAAGGACTAACTTTGTTGTGTGGAAAGCTGCAAACTGCTGGTATTTGGGATGCATGGTCACTCCCAGCATTGCCTCCTGGGGGAGGCAATGTTTGATGATGATTTTTTGCTTGGGCTATCAATATAAAGTGTCACCTCTAGAAGAGAATCAGGCCAGAAGAGAGCATTAGCCACAGGGAGTGAGAAGAAATGACCTTGGCTGTAAGATTCCAAGCAGAGTAAACAAGATTTGGAAGTATTCTTATCAAGAAACACACTCACTGTTGGATGCAATGAGATCCAAATCAGATATTACCTACAGAAATAAAACAAAAAAAAAAAAACAAAACAACAGCAGCAGAAAAAAAATCTGTATCCATTTATTAGCTTTCATCTGCAATCAAAGAAACTGTTGAAATCTGTCATCTTTGCAAATATCTTGTGGTCCACCTTTCAGCAGTGCGTTCTAATTTTCTCATTCAGATTTCTTGAAAGAGCTTATTTGCATCAAACAACCCTCCCATCCTTTTGATGGTGAGGGAATGCTTCTCCAGTGTTTCTCCACACAGGCTCAAAAATTCAGTTATTGTCCAATCTCCTCTATTCTGCCTTTTCACTCAGCCCCTCCTTTATATGTAGATGAGAACAGGAAAAGGAAAGAGAAAATATTTAGCAAATGTAAAACTCTCCAGTTTACCTTTAAAGTGGTATTACTACAAGCATGCATAGCTTGTTGGGGACTTTTTCTTCCTTGCTGTAGGTATCTGCAAGGCTTCTATAATCAAAAACCACCCATCTTATAATCAATAAACTGGCATCTGGAAGTTCAGCTTCATTATCTGTGGTAAGATTCAAATTTCCTAGCAGGCATATCACTTTTTTATATGTGGATTTTAGGAACCTTATGCTGGGTTTCTTCTCTGCTTTCACATTAGTTGACCCTAGATATTTCTATCTTGTGTTTTGTTTTGTTTTGTTTTTCATCCTCCAAACTGGTTTGGTTATTGTCTGTCACTACCTTAGCCCTTTTGGGACTGTGTCTCAACAAATAGAAGAAAGCTAAAATATGAGGATTTCTTTTCTTTTGACAACATAGCATGCTTTAGATGGAGGCATCCTGCAACCTCTTCACCCTTTCTGTATCATCTACCACCTAATCTGCCTAACTTCATTTGTCTTTGTTGGTAAAGAGCAGCTGTCAGACTTATAACTATTTAACTCTTACATTTAAGTCTTTCTGTATATGTACAACTTCTCTACTATCTTCCATTGTCGTACAAATTCACATTCTGTTCATGTGTAGAGAATGTTAAAAGTAATGCAGTATTCATCTAAACGGTTAGAATTGGGCTGAGACTGACGGTGCTAGCAAAGAGGGTACAAAGACTTAAAGGAACAGGTTAATTGTCAGAAATCCATGGTGTCCACAGATAAAGAAGTGGAACTAAATGCGACTCATCTGTAAGGGACTATTCATGGTCTGTCTATTCATAACAATTGACAAACAAGGATTTTTCAGTCATTCTGGATTCTTTCAGAGACTTGGAACTGTTTGTTAAACCTGCATATCAATAATATATGAAACAAAAGCAGAGTTTATAGCTCTCTGAGGGACTCTGCTTTTCTCATGAATTCCTATTCTATTATACGAAATGTAAGGGTTGCATTCCCCTGAAACTGCTGTGTATTCTCTCTTTGTCAGGTTGAGATTGCTTGAGCTTTGTGCTGGTTTAAAGGACAGGGTTATATTCAGACTAATTATGTTTTATTCAAAAATGGAGTTTGGGTCTGTTCTACCACTGCATCATACTTTCTCATAGCACATAAAGAAAAAGGAAAGGAAACTGGCAAACCTTTGGGGTTTCCCTGTTTAGCCTCATAGTTGACATGATGCTGTATAATCAGAAGCAGTTATATACCGCATTGGAAAAGATTATGGCTTCCAGCATTTTCTTCCTGTGGGCTTCTACCTATTAGTGAAGCTGACACAGCTGCGGCAGGGAACTATGGTACAACTGATAAGCGTATACAAACTCAGAAACCAGTTGTAATTGGTAATGAGATAGTCAGTGTGGCTTCAGATTTTCAGTATGGGGGGAAAATGTTTGGTTTAATCATGCTGTGATTGCTATTTTGATTCCCCAGGAATCAAAAAGAAAAAAAAAAAAAAAATTTTCTGAGGCAAGACACGTTTGTTACCTGTATTAGTTTTAGTGTCAAAATATCCATAAAAGAATTGAGCAATGGTGCATTTATACTGCTAATATTTTGCTGAAGAATATCATACAACAGATTATCTTTCCAGTTGACTTTGTCATCAATGTCCATTTACATACCCAATGATCCCGTCTCCATAGGCAAACAAAGTATTCTATTTCCTATATCCGGAGTAAATGTGAAAAGGCAGCTTTACTGACTTGATAAATGATCTCAAATGTTTTACTTCAGGGTCTTGCTATTTTCAACACTTTATTATCTCACAGTCAGATAATTGTTAATCTCATTATTCATCTACTTTATATTACAGTCAGTTACACCTGATGTATTAGTTATCAGAAAAATATTAAAAATAGGCTTGTAAACTAGTGGTAAACTCTGATTTTAATTGGACTATAAATTATGGAGTCACTATATGAATGAAAAAACAGATATCAGAAATAGCATTCCATAAGAATCTCACCAGCTGAAAATACAGCAGATGTTATTTAGAGTTGGCGAGGCACATTTTAGATGAGTTTTTAACTGGAATTTGTTAACTTGGAAAATCCGAATACTGAGCAACAATTCATGTAAAATCCCGTAAGACATCACCGACATGCAGGAGACAAGGCTTTCTGTATCTGCAGTGCTGAAATATCAAGCAGAGAAATGTTTCCAAGCACTGATCAAGCAGATCATCTGTAATTTCTGGGCCAATCATCAGGAAGACCAACCCCTAACCAGTTTCTATTCCCTTCCCTAGAAAGCTTCAAAATTTTTACTTTTCGCTGTTATTTTTAGGATGGGCAATACAAATGTTTAGATAATGGAGAAGAAGCATGGGAAAGCCATGTAGAATGGAACTGTTTAGAAAGCTAATCTAATGCCTGAGAATGTGTGTGGAGGTCACTGAAAACTGGATGAAGGCAAGGTTGAACTTGGCAGCCTTAATTTTGGCATCTCACAACTTTTGCTGCAAAAATGTTCATTTTGGGGGGGATGGGGAGTGAGGCGGGAGGTCTTTGGTGCTATACCTTTCTTTATAGTTGGCCATGAGCCAGCAGTGTGCCCTGGTGGCCAAGAAGGCCAATGGGATCCTGGGGTACATTAGAAAGTGCATTGCCAGCAGGTCGAGGGAGGTGATCCTCCCCCTCTACTCTGCCCTGGTNCCTGTGCAACCTCCTGTAGGGAACCTGCTCTGGCAGGGGGGTTGGACTCGATGATCTCTCGAGGTCCCTTCCAACCCCTGCAATTCTGTGATTCTGTGATATATGTTTCAGTACAGAGGTTTGTCCAGTGTCCCTGGAAATTTCAGACAAAGAGACTCCTACTGAGTTCCTGAGTCCTCAGATCAGCTCCTAAAACCATTCAGACTAAAACCAACCAAACAAAAACAAACAAACAAAACTACACCATCGTAGGACTAGACATTGATTTAGAATTCATCCTCATTTTTCCATGAGTTTGAGCCATACTGAATCTGTAAGTAGTAACTGCAGAAACTAGCCAATGTCTCAGGAGATTGTTTTTGAAACGATGCTTTCTGGGTCCATTCTTCCTCGTCTCCTTTCCAGAAAAAAGGAAGAGGGAAAAAAGCTATGATTATTTCACCATAAGCAGTGAAGTAAGCTCAGTGAAGGTTGCAGCGTGGAGTGTGACAGAGCGTTCATGTCACCAAGGACCTCTATGTGTTATTATAACACAAGTAATTAATAATCATTATTCATAGGTGAGTACTGACTCTGCAGTTGTCAGCTGCCCAGCTAACCAGCTGTTGTTAGGTTGTTCTCAGTTTAGTAAAGTTCTTTCAGATAAATAGCTACAAATGTACATAAGATGGTAGGATTTTGTGTTGTTCTTGTATCTGGGTTATCATTTGGATCATTTGTAAGCCTCAGTTCTCAATATTATACCTTTCTCAGCTTTTTGAAGTTTTTTTTTCTCTTCTTTTGGTGGTGTTCTTTACAATAAGAACTGATTTTCATAGAGAAACCTCAGCAGAGTCCTTGGAGATCTTCAAGATCTACGTTATGCAGCTATTTCTCTCCTTTGCTGCTCCTTTTTCAGGCATTATGTTCTCTAGTGGGCCTGCCAATAAGCAGCTCTTTGGTGGGGGGGGAATCCATTTATCACCTGAAAAGAGGTCCTGAGAAGTCAAATGTTCCTTTGCTTCTGAGTACTGAGTATTGTGCATCTTCTCCACTATTCCCCCCAAAAGACATTAGCACAGGATAGTGGTGCATCTGTCCGTTCTAACAACAATGCCCAGTTAGAGAAACGCAAAGGATAGCTGAGTGGGGAGACAACCATATGGTTTTCTGGCTGTTCTGTGCCCATAGAGTAATGTGAGCACTACCAAGCTTGTGTGGGTAGAGAAATCCGACAGTGATTCAACTATCAGTAAATTAGTACAGATGTCTCCTGCAGCCTCTCACTGTAGTCTTCACCATGAGCTCAGATGATTTGGATGAAGGTCTAGAGTAAATCACTGCTTAGCCTGTATGGATTCTGGCTGTTTTGAAATTGACATTTGTTGTACATGTACAGATTTTGTGATACTGGTTTGTGTACAATTTGTCTGTATTCATGCTGAGGCAGCATTTCTTTTTTGATGATGCATGGGACTTTGACCCCAAATTTTGGATATTTTGAATTACAGGCAGGTTAGAAGTTTACACCAAATGACATATAAATACTCCACTGCACACACTTACAATCCTAGCACTGCTATTTTTTACTCCTTGTAAACAGGTCGGGTTATCTGATGTGTCAAAAAAAGTGGTAATTGTTACGGAGACTTTAGTCTCCGTATGTACTGAGAGGGGGACTGCAGGACTCGATGGAAGTTGCTAGAGGATCAGATACATTACAAAATATCAAACTCTGCTGGAGTGGGTACAGTTGTTATTTCTGCATATTTAACATTGTGTATGAGGAATGGTTTCTGTTCTCCTCTCCTCTTTCAATTCTTCCAGAAAAACATTAACATAGGCAGAAGCTACGATCTATCTCTATTGGTTTACAAAATATTTCAAATTTAATGGTGTTGCAAATTGATTGCATGAGACACATAACTTTACAAGTCAGTTTGTAAGAGATCCACAAGAATGCAAGACTTGGTGAAAATGCAGGACAAATGACATTTGGAGACTTTGGAGAACACAGGCGATGTGATAATTCCATGTGAATGTGTATGAAATCATAGTAACAGTTCTCAAACATGTTCTTCTGAATAACATATAATTCTGCATGAGTTATCTTTAATGAACGTTGAACTGTGAGAGTGTGGAAAAATAAATTATTCTCATGGTAGATCTATTCTTGTAAACTATGCTCTGATGTTAGATTGCAAATAGAAATATAGCATCTCTGAAGAACTATCATTTGGTCTGATATCATCTAAGGAATTTTCTTTGTAGCATTTCTTAGCAATGTTTTCACATTCAAAACAACCTGTATTTTTTTGTCAGTGTGAGAGAAAAAGCTTATACTTTACTGATGTCCGCAGTTCACAGGTTAGTGTAAGTGCACTGAAAAGATGAGTTACATTATTATGTGTAAGCAGGTAATTTATAAACATCAATATGTAAGTACCCACAACTTAATTTTTCCGTTCTCATCATTTCACTCAGTTACCTTCTCAACAGTTTTCAATTTTAGCTCAAAGCTGGCTGCATAGCTGATGTTTATATTTCTGCACTGTGGATGTTTCACAGCCAATTGCTAGAAAAGAGCTTTCTATTTGCACTGCCAGCTTTACACATCATGCGGTTTTAGACCGAATACTTACTTCCTTATGTTCAGACACTGAAGTATGCTAAGCAGTCTTCTTAAGTTTGAAAAATAACCTTCAAAATGCTATTTTAATGCTTTCCAGTTTGTTTTATAATGTTATTAAATAACAGAATGTATTCTGCATGGATTTGAAAGTCTTGCATTAGGAAGGAAGACAGGTTAAACATATTATCACTGGGATCCTGCTAATCATTGTGTGCAAGGCATGCTCAGAAGCCAGCGTGGTCACAGCAGCTGAAAGCAGAGCCTTGAAGGATTATAAAATCATGACAACTTAAATATGCACAAATAAATAGAAATATTCATTCACCTTTGACCAAACTGTCCTATTGTAGTTTTTTCTGCCTTCACTGATCTAGGATATAGCTTGTCTAGTTTGACAGATTTTGTAAGCAGGCTTCAAATTACTGCTGTGGGTATGTAGTGATTAACTTTTTTATTCCTCTTCTGCAATCCTAAGAGTGTGCATTATAAGATACGCTCTGACATTCACTTGAGAAAATCATTTGAAAAACACAAAGAGGTCTTAGTGCTCAAGTGCAATGTACTTTGCCTGAGAATGAATCCTAGCAAGTTATAATAAGCTTTTAAAGAGGAAAAGAAAAATACAGCTCAAACAACACGGAAGAAAAGCTTAGAACTGTGTGAATAAGAAGATGATGATTAAAAGAACAAAAGAGTAGGATTTGGTATGTAGGAACTGTCCAACCTCTGGCTATCACCTTGAATGGGAAATTCCCACAGACTGCTAGTTTTACAGCCTTTCCCATCTTTTGTCTGTGTTGAGGAAGGAGGACTAAGACAGGCTCTGCTGGCGATAGGAATTAACAACCAAAATAGTACAGCCTTCTGAAGTCATGTTTGGGGACCTCATGCAGTATTACAGGCAGCAGAAACTCCAGCAGGAGTTATGGGAACCACAGCCCAGGACTGGCAAGGTGGGGGGTGTAGTAAGTGGCTTTACTGCTATTTCATCCAAGTAGGAAAAGACTGACAAGCATAGGAGGCACTGTTAATTATAATGCCTGAAGCACTTTAATTGTTAATAAAAGTGCTTGACCCCAAACAGTAGGAGATGACAGATAGATACTATTTTTCCCCATAAAGACACAAGAGAAAATGTTTTACATGACTAAAACTGCATGCAATTTTTGAGACTCTCTATGTCCAACCTTCAGACATCCTGCGGTGAGCCACAGCACACTATGGATGAAAGAACAGAGAAGCAAAGGAGCTTGGAAAGGATTTCTGTTTGACATTGTGACATAATATCATCATATGTTTCCAACTATCAGAAACAGTTGGGTTAAAAAATCAAGACCTTTTTACTGGTGGGGTGTCTGCTGGAGAACACAAGAAAGGAACAGCAGCCTGGGTTCAGAAATAGTTACATGAACTCCAGGCAGAAAGCCAACTACAAAAAGGTGCCAAGCATCTGAGGCCACTTGACACAGGACACTTGGGCGTTAAATTGCTGCAGAAAGCAGCGTGGAAAGGCGACAGTCCAAGCTGTAGTGGGACATGGGTCATATGTGGTGGCTGTGTTCTCAGGACAGAAGGGAAGACAGATGGTATCCCCAAATGGAAAGGGCCAGGGCCAGAGCAAAGGAAACAGAAAGCCTTAGTTGTCATCTGGCTTAACATAAGGATTCAGAAGAAACAAGGTATGTAATAAATACAGAAAAATCAATCTGAGACCATGCATGGGAATAAGATAGCAAAGAGCAGAAACAGATTACCTTGTCTTTGTTGCCATCACAACCACTAAAAATAAATATGTGACTATGGATTTGGGGAAGACTATGTGTCTGGGGGCAGTTTCCTTTCTTTTAGGGAGTTTCCCTGTCAGGATTCTTCTGTGAAACAGCATCAGTACTACATAACTATTTTAATTAAAAAGGAATACTGTGGTTAACTGGAGATAACTCTGTAGAGCTCTTTAGGAATGGCTTGGGCAGTCCTGTGGTCTCAATATTTTTTCCTAATATGGTCTTTGTGACACTGAAGATGGGTTTGTTTCTTCCTTTGTTTCTTTCATCTGTGAGAATAAAGGTAACTATCTTTTTCCTACCAAGATGTTGAGTGAAAATATATATGAAAAATGATGAATTCAGCCTTATGAGAAAAATGATACATGACAGATATACAGAAAAGACCAGTGGTGCTCTAACCAGGAAAGGCTTGGATCAAGATTCAGTCAGATTCCTTGACTCTCTTCTTGAATCAGTTGGTCATAGTGAACTGGAACAAATAGATTCTTAGATCCCAGTCTTATCTCCAGTTTTTAAACAATAGTTCACTCTGGTGTACCATAAGATGATACTGAAAGGTAAGCAATGAAAAGCAGTTTGTGCACAGATGCAGTATGAATATAAACAGAAACAAAATCGGCAAATCAAATAGAATAAAAAAGCAGTAGCAAAGAATAAACCTAAACATAAAAGAAACCATCTGGAATCAAAGATACTCAAGTGGTATAGTAGGAAACTGAGGCAGACAAAAGCAGATACTACACTCTTAAATGGAAGTGTTAGGGATATTATTGCTTTAATTCTCTTTGAATGTGGTTATGAAACTGTAGCTGAGAAGTGTAAGCAGTAATGTCTTTTGACAGTTACTCTAGAGGCTTCAAGTTACATGATTCTCATATCTTAAATGAAACCTTTATCTTCCGTGGACATGCCTGTCTCCTTTCTGAAAGTGTTCCAAGTACTGACATTATGTCAGGTACATCAAGCCTGTGCCCCAATTTGTCGTTACCCTGAATAATAATGTGGACTATTTTGGTTTTCCTTTTCCCCATTGTGCAGTTATAATTCCCATTACTAAAGATGGAATCAGCCTATCCATGGAGAAAATGAAAGATTCTATTAAATTTAAATTACATTCAATTTATTAATTCTGCATTTTATGCAAATTAATTGAACATATCTATAATAGTTTAATTATGATTGATTTTTTTAAACTCGGGGTCATCAGTGAGTGTGCCAATTGTCTGTAATGTGTCAGAGCTTGTCAACAGCACATAAAAGCCTTCTGTAACACCTACTGATGTTCGCATTTTTAGAAAAATGACTGAACAGTCACATACAGAAAGAAACACGTGGTGGGCAAGGTGCATTACAGTTTTTGAAAGCATTAATGTATATGCGGTATTGTGAAATCCACTAAAATATTTCCATACTCTTACAGAATGAGCTAGAACTTCTTAGAACCCAGTGGTTTTGGAAAAGAGTCATAAAAGCTAAAAGATGTGTCTCTGAGTTAGTCAAATGGGGCCTGCCTCATAAATGAGGAATTTTATTGCAAGACATGGAAGACAAACATCAATTAGGGTAGTGTTGATGTGTCGTATGCATACCTATGTATCAGGTGAAAATCAGTGATTCACCAATTAATCCCTTAGAAAAATTTCCAGAGTTAGGAACAGGAAAAATGATGCAAATTCTAAGATGAATGTTTATGGAGAGCTTATGCTTTCTCCCTTGAAACAAGGAAGAGGTAATTCCCTTATAACTATATGAGGATAAATTAATTACTTTCTAAGAAATTCAAATAAGAACTTGGCTACCTGATGCTGCCTTCTCTTTTCTTAATTGGAAACATCCAGGAGCATTTTTGTAGTATGTACGTTTCTCCCCTTCTTGTGAATTATTGATATATTTATACTTTTTCACGAATATGAGGAAATCGGGGTTACAAATCTCCCCTTTGTTGATGCATTTCAGTATGTGCTATTCTGTATCAAGCTGTACATCACTATACCTGGAGAGGACTCCAAATGCTCAATTCTACTACAAAGGCCAATCAACCACTTCCTGTTCATTCTGGATATGGACCAGACCCAAGTGTGTTATGTTCTTTCCTAATGGTGAGCACATGGCTTGAACATGAAATACATTGTGCTGAGTGAACTGTTGTTTTGACTACCGTTGGTTTGCCAGGTAGCAAATCTGAGAGCAGGTGAGACAGTTTCCATCTGCAGAAGGGACTCATAAATCTCTCTGTGTGCCCAGAACTGCAAAAGATCTTCACGAACCCAGCTTGAAGCTTCTGTGGTGTTGGTCCACACGTTAAGTCTTTGACTGTGTCCCTAGTTTTGAACCAAATGTTTGTTAAGAAAATGCAGTTGAAAATATAATGAATACCTGTAGAAAAATAGAATTTAATATGAATAAAACGCTCAAGGTGTTTTCATTTTGTTCCAGAGTAGTCTGAAGAATATAAAGGCTCTCTGAACAAGTTTCATCTCTGCAGTTCTCTTGCTTCGACTGTAATTATGCATGTTTGTAGTGTATGTGCATGGGAGACTATAAATATACATTATATATTTGAATAGTGTGTTGGCAATACTTTCAGATATGCGTTCAATATTAGTGAAAATAACGTTAGCTTTGTGGTAGGACAGTGAGTGTGCTGTTATCATTAATACTGGCTTCATTGATTATCTGTGTTATAACAAAGAATAGCAAAGGAATTAATAACAATTAGAATTTGTGGTGCCCATAGTGTTCATTCTGAGTGAAGTTTGTAGTCAAGTTTTAGGAGAGGGCCTGTGCTGAGGCTACGTGGTAGCTGTTGGTTGGGTATTAATACAGACCATCTGTATAACCATTAACACTAGGAGAGGATCCAAAACCTCTCCTGTTGCCATAAATCCATGCATGATTTGGGTGATAGGGTCACATCTGCTACTTTAAGGGAAAGATGTTTGATTTTATAGTGCCATAGGCAGGGCAGTGATGGCTGAAGAAGATTCCACTTCCTTTGAAGTCTAATTAACTGAATCTCACATAGAGGAAGTGAAATTGTCTCACTCTGAACATGATGAAGTTTTCCAGTAAACATGATTTCCTGTTTGTTTTGGGATGCTATTGAGTAACATAGGGGCTTGCTATAGATGTCTCATTTTTTTAAATAGAAATTCGTGTTAATTTCTCAATATTGCTCTGAAAAACTGGAGGTCAGCTTTCAAGCACAGGCACAACAAATAAAGCTAGAGTTGTGGAAAAGCAGTTTCACATTTATCGCATTTGTGAGGCTTTTTCAACAGAAACTGATACTGATTTATCATATTCATTATGTCTCTGTCATTCACCTTAACCCCATATAATTATGTGTTTAATGATCTTTAACCTTTGCATGAACACAGCTTGCTGAAGCTTGAGGATGGCTCTAAATTATCATTCACATCTGGTAGAAGATTGGAAATGTTACTTGTTAAAATATAGTATGCTTTCTGGCAATTCTGTGATTTAACTTTGTACAAAGATGATGATGTTTTAATCCTAAATCCAGATAATGAAATGATTTTGAAACTATGGCTTTCCCACAGGTCATTTATTGTAATATTTTCATATTAAGGTGTAAGAACTTCAAAAAATAGAAAAGGTATTTTAATATATCCAGGCTGATTGGTGTGGATACTCACCATCAATACGTATGGTGATTTCAGTCAATACCATGTGTGTGGCTTGTTTTTTATTAAAGAACTAAAACCAAATTATTATTGTTTTTGCCAGCATTAATCTTCGGGTAAAAAAATGATTTTCCACTGATCAGACTCAGTTTCAACTTTAACATTATAAAATGTTTCTAACATTTCCACTTTCTGTTTAATGTGTAGCTCTTCATTTTGTAGTGTTTCAAAAGCAATATATATTTTTCCTCTTGATAGAAAGGACTTCAACTTACTACAAGAAGGAATTAATGCTAATCATATACTTTTTTCATTTTAACTTTTAGTATCTTGCTAGCACTGCAAAGGTTTTATTGCTTTACATTCATTTATCCCAGAACTGGTTTATGAACCATGACTTCTGTTGGATAACGTGGGTAAAACTTACACTGGAGATTGTACTGACAGCCTCTCATACTTACTAGCAAATAGTAAATTGCAGAATCTTTGTGCATTCTCAAATATTTATGTGAAGTATCTGTTTTATACAGCCAGTGCTACCTTAGACATTCAGAATACAATTTTTCACTGTAACACTTTGTGTACTTGGGTGAACTGGAGGTGTTCCCAATTGCTTCTTAGCTGAATTACAGTGATGTCATGTCACAACATTGTCCTGACAATGTTGTGACATGACATCACTGTAATTCAGCTAAGAATATTCTGCCAAAACCTTCATATGCAATGTTAATAACATATAGATTTTATTCAGGGATCAAGCAGATGCTTCAAGTATAAACAGTCTGTTTTAAACACAAACAGATTCTGGATTGATCTTGACAGGTTCTGGGGCCCTGGAAATAAATGTTTATGTTGCTGACACCTAGATTAAGTGTAATACAACACGTAAGGACCATAATCTTTAAAACAATCTTTTTTTTCTTTTTTAATATGTCTTAGCAGAGAAAACTGCAGTACTAACCAGGGGGAGAGTGCTGTTAACTTCAATTAACATAACTTTGATTATGCTGATTGTTCTCAAGTAAAAGCTGATGGCAACTAAAATAAGAAAAACAGAACAAATTTCTGGAAAGAGGACTCAGCTATCACCTAGCATCTTTGTGCACGTTCATGTGGATTGGGTAGGAAGAGCGAACTGGATTGAGTCATTCATATTCAAAAGCAATTAGACTGCTTTAAGGAAATAATGTTAAAAGGATGATATGGTAATAACGTGTTGCCCAGCAAAACACAGTTGACGTTACACCTTCAGAATGGGAGATTTGCTTTTGTTGCAGAAAAAACAGTATACTGATAGCCCAGGATTTTGTATGTATGTATCAGATCAGCTGGAAAATCAGGCCTGGCTGCCCTTGTCTACTGTGCTCATTGCAACAATCTGAGATTCCCTTTTCTAACTCTCTGTTAACGAGTTCTCTAAGCTCTTGTTGCTGAACATCCAGTTTGCAGATGTGACTGTATGTGACCACCTCTCTGCCGAAGAACCTGCAGAGCCTACTTGTGGGATGACACAGAATCTACTTGTCGCTTGGCTGTAACCAAGTGCACCAGTCTTTTTTCCACATCAATTTTAATATCTCCATGCAAGTCCTCGTATCAAGTGACAACACTGCTAGGCCGTAGCAACCAGTGTTATCGATCAAAGAGTAAAATACATAGCCAGCAGCGATTTCTGTTGAGCTGTCTGCGCAAAAATGAGCAAACAGGAGCAGGTCTAGCAGTAGTTCTAAAGTCATGTTGTAACCATCCGGAACAGGTTGTGTGTGTTTGCTTTAGACTACCTTTTGTGAAGGAGAGAGAAATAAGAACGAAACAAGGTACATTTTTAATGATGTATTATTCACTTGTTCTTATTCACATTCAGTTTGTTAGATTTAATAGTAAATAGCACTTAAAACATTATTATTGTATATTTAAATAAAATCCTGTTTGTTTTTTTTTTTTATGTGTTGACGTGAATGTATCTGGTCTACCAATTAGTGCGCTTGCCCTTGCAAATTAAAAATTACTGGAGATAATCTGATATTTAGGCTTTGGCTTTGAGCCTACAAAACAATCATTGGAAATCTTTTCTTTGTCTTTAGTGTTCCTTTCTTCACTTTTTTAACTAACAAAAAAATCCAAAGCATATTTGGAATTTTTCTTTCTTATACTGTTTCAGGTTGTTACAATCCTATCTTGTTTTTTGAAAAGATAAGTACAAAGTATTATTTTCTTTTTCTAATGGAGGCATTGAGGAAAATCAGAAGATGTGTGTAAAGGGTTTTTCTTACATTTCTGGAAACTTACTTTAAAAATATTTCAGAGAAAAGTGTAGAACCTTTTAAGTTCAGCTAACAACTGAGTTATGACAGAGTTCTAAAATTTTGGGATGCTGTCCATTAAAACATTTGCATAGATGCCAGCGTTCAGCCATTTTCAGTCACCTGAAAACAAGTTGAAAGCAATACCTAAAAATAAGTAACTAGATTAAAATATGTATTATTGTTAATCCTTCATTCTTCTTTTGATCTAATAGGTTAAGGACATTTTGTGCTTGTTCATTTTGACTGATAATAGTTCTGAAGACATTTACATTTTAGAACAGGGATTTAAAATATATATAACAGCTGCTTTTTAAATAGAAAGTCTAATTATGCCTATGATTACATTCACTTTTGATTAGTATGCATACAAATCCCTACTCTCCTTGTAAATTCAAGCTGAGATATGGATCACTGGAGCTAAGATTAAAGTACAAAAGAACAGCTTGTGAAAATTTATGGTTAGATCAATACAAAAAATGAAAAAAATCTGAATGTAATTTCTGCCTCTAAAATGCTTATTTTTCCTCTTAGTTACATACAGACTTGGATCCTGGCAGCAGCAAAATCAAGTATATCCTGTCAGGAGATGGAGCTGGAACGATCTTTGTGATCAATGACAAGACTGGAGACATTCATGCAATGAAAAGGCTTGACCGTGAGGAAAAAGCTGAGTACACTCTAACAGCTCAAGCAGTCGACAGGGACACAAATAAACCTCTGGAGCCTCCTTCAGAATTCATTATAAAGGTTCAAGACATCAATGACAATGCCCCAGAGTTTGTTGATGGTCCTTATCATGCCACAGTTCCAGAGATGTCTGTTGTAGGTACGTATGTCTAAACATCAACCAATTTTGATTACTCACACTTTAGATTATGCCAGTATGGCATTGATTTGTTGATGAATAATAAGATGTTTATTATGTTGATAGCATTAATTTGCATGTTTTCAAATCTCTTCTTGGCCAAAGCTTTCATCTGTAGCACAATAGTAGAATCCCTTAGTAGTAAGAAAAATGACTAACAGATGTATTAATGTGTCTTTCTTTGTCCAACAACACTTTAATGGGCTAAATTTATATTCCCCTTATGATGCCATGGTTAGAGTATTGTTATTGAGAATGATTTATCGAGATTTGTTCCAACATGACATTTTAATCCTATTGATGTTTTGTAGATGTTTAATTATCTGTTTATGTATTTTCATACACAGATGTAGCACTTGCAGTATGTTGATACATACTTATTTATTTTCCTCTAAGTGCAATTGCAATCAGCAAAAAACATTGAAATGAAAGATGCTGTGTCTGGGAATTGACAGTTAGACTCTAGAGTGGACTTAACCAATTAGCCGTGTGATTTGTGGGGAGGATGGAAGAGGAAAAATAAAGAAAGCTGTGGAAAAAGATGATGAAAAGGGAAATTAAGTCTGTGAAAGGGTTGTGAGGAGAGAGAAAGGAGCGGGAAATAATCTTCTTAGTACATTTTACTTATATTTATTCATGTTGTCGGATTAGCGTGAATCTATTTCCTGATGGATTAATTTATTACTTTCTTATTTTGCATAGTTATTTCTCTTGTTGTGTATTTGCAAATATCAGTAAGTACTGACAGAGGTACATATGTATTTACTCGGGTTCTCAGTCCCTGCTGATACATGCATACCCTGTGCACATTATCTTTAGCTGTCAAAAAAGTAAAAGGGAAATAAATCCATCAACCAGAAGAGGCAATTTCAGGGTAATAAGCAAAGACATAAAAATCTGACTTTGAATGTCAGAGTAAATACTAATGTTTTTTTATTATTAGGTTGAGAATAATATGCTTTTCAGCAATTTGGATGCATCTATGAAAGGAAGTTAATTGGAGGACTGCCAAGACGCTTTGGAACACAAAATGGGAACCTATAAAAGTTTTGAAAACACCTTTCTGTCTTAGTGTAGTTAAAAAGGAGAGAAATACAGAGAGTCAGAATCATCCTCTTACTCATGTGCAGTACGGTGAATTGTACCAAGTCATTTTCAAATGTAAGCATTGTGTGCTGACTGGACTGTGATAATGGAGGTTTCATTTTTTTTTTTTATCTACACTTCTCCAAATTTTCGTACCTCGTTTGCATTGAATTGCTTGTGCTGACACTGATATGTGTATTTTCAAGCTTGCATGTCAGTTCTTTTACCAAAACAGAGTATTAATTTCTGAAGTGACTTTTAATTATACAGCAGCAAAAACCATAATGTGGACCTGATTTTATAAGATATTTTTGCCAAGCTCTAGGCAAGAAAATGGGTTAATTAAATTAGAGAAAGAAAGAAAAAAAGAAAATGGAAAGGATAGGAGAAGGAAGAAGGGAACTTGAAGGCTGTTAATCCTTCGTGGAAGGAATTTGTTTGGTATTCTAGGAAGAAAAGAAAACATATATATATGCAGACACGGAAAGATGGTTTTTGATTACAAAGGCTACTATAAAAATAATTTTTATCTGTAAATATGAGCAATATTTTACAATCCCTAGTGAAGACATGACCCTTCTCCAAGGAGTATTCACTGTGAAGAAGGTGAGAAAAAGATCTGGTCAGAAGATCATATGAATAAAAATGCAGTGAATTTGTTAATGTTAGTTTTAAAAGACTAACATAACTAAAATTAAAGCAAGAGATGAAAAGTTAAAACATTAATGCAAGAGATGGAAAGTGAAACAATCCAGAAAAAAATCCAGTTTTAGGTGAAAGGGAAGAGAAAGACCTCTGACATCATCTATCACATATTTCTACCTCTCTTTCTGTTGTTAAAATAGACTGGTTTGGGACCAAGTTTTGCAGGCAGCATAGGAATATGTACAAATGTGGAAGTACATAGTTTCAGAGGTAGTTTGGTGAAGAACTGTGTTTTTCTTGGTTTCTGCCATTCTGGGGGAAACAGCCAAGATAAATCCTGTCTTTAAGTCCTTCAAAAGTCGGCTTCCTTCACTGTTCCCTAAGTTATGACCATGGCATCCATGACCAAGCATTGGTCGTTTCTTCTACGGTCTTCTACTATCAAGTTTTCCCAATTTAATCTTTCTCTTTTACTTCAGCTCTTCCTTTACTGGAACCATGCAAATTTTGCATGTTTATGCCTGATCTTTGCATGTTCTTTTCATGATATTCATAGAGGTGTATGTTTTCAAGCTGCTTCACTGAATATAAACAATATATATATACATATATATTCTTGCTCTTTCCTAGGAAAAAAAACCCCACAAAGTCTGACCTGTCGCTTCAAAAGTCAGACAATGTGTGCCATTTCATTACTGGGGTAAGGAATGACTGTACAATATGTGCAGTCAGGCCTGCCTCTTAATTGCTAATGGAAGGAAATTTCAAGGCTGGAAAGTTGAAGACGAGAAAGTTACCTCTTTACAAATTTTGCTGTTACTATTATCCTCTGCCTTTCTTTAATTCACAGGTAAAAACATCAAGAGCTGTACTAAATGATTCTCTGTAAATTATTTCAACTTTCTTTAAGTTTTATTAGTTCTCTTAAAATTAATTTGGAATTGCTGTTGTGGTTTGACCCAGCAGATAGCTAAGTCCCACATAATTGTTAGCTCACCCTCCTCCCTCGCAAGTGGGATGGGAGAGAGAATTAAGGGAAAAATACAGTAGAACTTCTGGGTAGAGATAAAAGCTATTTACTACAACAGCAGAACAAATAAAAGAAATAACAATACATATATATGTATATATACAATAAAAAATAGATGATACACAAAGCAAGGGACCACCAACTGATACCCAGCCAGCAGCATCCCCTCCCTCAGCTAACTGCCCTTCCGTAACATGATAACGTGTTGTTATATGGTATGGAATTATAACACGATGTTATATGGTATGGAACAGCTCTTTGGTCAGTCTGGGTCAGCTGCTCAAGTCCTGTCCCCTCCCAGTTCCCAGCTCCTTATGCCTCCCTAACTGCTTCGCTGAGAAACTGAATATGTCCTTGGCTCTGTTCAAAACTGCCAGGACCAAAACATAGCTTCATACCAAGACACTATGAGAGAAGTAACTTCTGTTAGAAACTGAGACAATTGCTTATAAGAAATCTGTCTCAGAGTTCAAGGAATTTTTTTCCTTTTTTATATTTTTTTTTTGCACAATAAGAGTATTTCACTTCCATTATCCACTTACTTAATTCCCCCTAAAGAGGTCTCCACCCACTGCTAATTTCAGCCTTGACTTCTGTACAACACAGTCATTACTAGGCACTGTTCTTATTCAGGATAAAATGAAGTACTGCTAAACCTCTTTTTTCCTCAAAATGCTATACTAGTACTGACTGCTCTGAAACTGAAGATGGAACTCATATGCTATATATATAGTACTTATGTAATGAGGACGCAGTACATGGCATTTTATTTTTGGATCTCTGTGGAGAAAAATGCATAAATACAGATAAACAAACATGTCATTATTCTGTAGTGTAATGCTGAGGTTCTAACGCAATACACTTCTTCTAATAGGTCTGTTCTCTGTGATATAGCTACTAGTTGTCTGTTCCTTGCTAGAAAAGCTAAATGTGTCAGTGTTATTTTTGCATGGGTAGCTAGAACACAAATGATATGCTATGGGGGTGTAAAAACAGTGATGTACATGCAAGTCTTTTGATGGGATATGTTTCTATGCCCATATATAAGGTTATCATGCTCATATGGCCATGATCCAACCCGTTTGTTTTTTATGTTATCTATCAGTGATATCTGGAAAATCTTGCTTCCCTGCTAAGACAAAAGAAATTGAATTGTATGGCTTACTCCCACCACTTGGTGCAAAGATGATTAGCATCACACTGTGTTATCTCTTGTAGGAATGATGCTCACTTTTCAGCTGTCTTCACAGAACACACACCCACACACGTACTGAGTGGTGTGTATGTCACTGTATTCAGAGTTATTTTGAAATAATTTATTTCTCTCTTTGAAGAGCAAGAGGAACACATTCCAGAAAACATTTTGAGAAGTAAATTGAATTTTTCCTCATTTCATCCATGTGTTCCTTTTTTTTTTTTTTTTTTTTTTTAGTAATTCCTGTATAATCTAGCATTTTAAACCTGTACCTGTCTCCCAACTCCAAAATGATGAATTTGCTTGTGAAAGCTAATGGTGTATTTGGGGAATGTGTTCTTTGCTGAGATTGAACACTTTAATCTTTTAATTCTGATATTAATTTTCTTAAGGAATTAAAGATCAAAACCAAAATTTATGGAATCATTTCATTCTTCACAGTATTGCATTTCACAAACAGGAAATAATTTGTCCATAAATCTTGTTTAATCACTTACAGATGTAAAAGAACACACTGGGAATGAAACATGGTTAAAAGCCTTATAGAAACAGATTCAGCTAAGCTTCTAGGAGGAGGAACCCAGTAAAATTTGCATATTATGTGAATAAATGAGCAATCTTAAAAGATAAAATTCACAAGGGTAAGTGGGACTAGTCCTGTAACCTATTTAAAGAAAAAAAAAATTAAAAAAAAAAAAAAGCCACCCCCCAAAAACCACAGTATTGTCCTTTGATCTGTGCACAGATTCATGAATTCCCTGAAAACATGCTGCAGAGGTGATAATGGGAGCAAATATGGATATTGTCTCCCAACAATATAGTTTCAGGATCTTTTTTGCCTCAGGAATTAAGGCTGAAGTGAGGAAAAGAGAAGAGAGGAATGAGCAGTGAAATTTCTTGATTTTGTTCTCAGTGAAGACAAGGATGTTTAGACAGCTGGTGTCATGTTGTGTGAGAGGAAGACAGGAGTAGAGTGATAAACGTGTTAGTAAAATAAGAAAGGGCACAGATGGAAAAAAGAACAAAAGCCATAAGGAAAGAGAATTATGTCCTGGTTGCCTGAATTACAGAAAACAGGCAAATTTTAAAAGCCTCCAAATATTAAGAATTTCCCTGTCAGTCAGAAAAAATGAAATCATAATGTACATAGAGTGGCATTGAATGCCATTGCTCTAAAAATGCTTTTACCTTTACGACATGAAAATATTAACAGTGAAAAAGCTTGGAATAATACCTCTGTCCTTAATGCTTCCATGAAAACTATTCACCTTGAGAGAATGCTTTTATTAGAAAGAGTTTAGATTTTCAGTTGAGTCAGGATATCAATTTCCGATTTTCGAATAAGCACATCTACTTAGCAATGTTTTCCTTTGGACCAAAGTTTGCCCTTGATTACACTGCTGTGAAGAAGAAATAATTCAGTTATTTGTTTTTGTTTTTTCAACAGCAGAACAGTTACTTTGGATAGCATTGCATAGTAGAAATACATATGCACAGCATAGTTCTTTCTTTCCCATTCTCCCAAAGATATTATTTATCTTACAAATTGCTTGCAAAATGATAGAATCTGCTGAATATGAAATCAGCGTGCAATGTTTGATATGAATATTGATAAAATAACTTGACAAATCAGAAAGTTGTGATAAAAACCTGACCTGACACTCTTACTATGTTGTTTTTTTTCCCCCTATGTATTCATTGATTTTTAAGGCACTGAGCATGACTGTTAAATCAATGATAGTTTGTCACAAAACTGTAGAGTAAAAGGACTGTATTACTGGGGTCAACTACAAATTAGCCCAAAGGGTACATGCAAAGGGAGTGCAAAAGCTAAGGAAGAAAGCAGCAGATGTTGTAAAATATGGCAACAATACAACAGCTGTTGGAAAATGTATATCCTCCTGTAGCCTTGTTCCTCTACTTGTTCATCTTGTGCATAATCAACTTCATGAGCTGTGTTCCTGAAGAGCATTTTACGTGAGAGATTTCTTTAGGGAGTCTGCATGTGTTTGAAATCTTCTGTACATTCTGCGTGACGGAGACAATTGCAAAAGCAAGGTCGTAGGTAAATCTAGGTAATTGCTAAGGATGTATTCAATAACAAGACAGTCTTCTCCCTAATTTGACTCGTTATTGAGGCTTGTAAAAACATATTTCCAAGTATTTACTTTTCATTTTGTACTCTCCATTTCTCCTGAGGTCTGATTGAAACTGTCATTATCTTTTTATTGTTTTTAAATGACCATTGTGAGCTTGAGGATCATGGAGGGAGTTACGATATTTCTCTTCAGGGATTTGTAATATCACCCTTTAGTTTTACCAACCTATACAGTTCTAAGCGTACCAAGCTATTTCACTGACTTTATCCAAAACTGCTAAAATCAACAGGTTTGTTCAAAATCCCTGGTACTGATGGCAGCAAGTACCTGAATGCTCATGTTATAAAGGCAGCCTTGTTCATAGAAATGAGCCCCGAATTACCAATGCAAAGTATGGAGCTATAAATGTGCATTGGTTTCTTTGACAGAACTTGCTTCTGTCTTTCCATTAACTCATCAGGAAAAGGCCATTTGAATCACATCAAAGTTACCACTCCTTCTGGAGTTCCCTGCAGAGGAATATGTCTTACCGTAGCGCTCTGGTTTCACAGGATGAGGTAAGACAGACAGATGTAGCTGTACATTGATCATTTAATGTCAGAGCAGAAAGAATTTTGGCAGTCTTGGTACATCCTTCTCTAGTTCTCGGTAATCTACAAGAATCTGTCCTACAGTCATTTTTTCAGAACATTCTTGTCTTCACATAGTCACAGTTCGTTCTTGGTATTCTGTATCTGAAATTCTGTCCTCGCGGTTGCTTTCATTTGTACACGCTCGTATTTCTGTTCTGTGACTATGCGAAAGTAAATCCCTGCCTCAGGTTTCTGATACTTTCTCTTTTGGTTACAGCTCTAAATCCATTTTTTGTAAGAATTTTTTCAAATTCCAAATCTTCAAGAAAAAAATGTTTAAACTAGTAATAGGGTTTTTATTTTGTTGATTTTGAAAGCATGCCATTTCATTTTCCAGACAGCTCTGCTTGTGACAAGAGCCCATTTGCTGTCCGGTGGATAATGCCTAAGTGGAAAACAGATGAGAGGAAGCAAAGCAGTGCAGATTTCAGCCAGACTGAGGCTCTGTGAAATGCCACAGAGCTGAGGGCTGGAACTTGTTCTTTATTTTTTTTTTTTTTTGATTGTGGGAAAGTAGCAAGTTCTAACTGCAGGATAGGAAGTTCCATGTTAGAAAAATTATATTCAGTGTGGTAATATTCTCATAGAAATTTTTATTAATACAACATATCATTCTGATAATACAGAAGATCCAGCTTTAGAATGAAGACCACCCATACTCCTCAAGCAATGATAATTCACATGGTCTGTGTTAGATGCCTTTTTGATGGACACACTTGACATTTGGGAAAATGGGATTCAGATCCAATTCAGAGCCCATTTTTTTTCTGTCACCCCTCTCCTGAATTGGTGCTTCTGTCTTTGTTTGGTTGCTGAATCTGCAGCACTTAATGTTTCTTCATGAATACAGATAAGCCATTGCCTGTGGAGCTGATGTCAATACAGCTTTCTCATGAATCAGCCAGTTGAGTACTACTGGGCAGCTGATTCAACTGCACCGTTTCCCTGGGGCCCAAATGGTCTCTGTTGCCATATGCTTGCTCCACAGTGGCCTGAAGGGCCAGTATTTCAGAGTCTGCTTTTGCAACCTGGATTATCGTTGCTGGCATTGTGGGCTACGCTCTATCAAACAAAGCAAGTAGAACATCAAAGCTGCAAGATTATACCAGCCATTTGCTGTTCTCACAACAGAAAGTTATAAATGAAAGGATTTCTGCTGTAAAGAGCTAGGGCTACTTTTTTATTTATTTATTTATTTTACGCAATACACCTGAGCATAACCTGAATCCTCCATCTAAATCAACAAGCCTTATGGTACGTTTTTTCTGCTTTGGAAATGCAATGTACAGTGATCATCCAATTTTACTGTCTTTGCCTGGGGACCTCACAGGCGGAATGCTGATGAAATAGTCAATTGATTAGAGACAAGCAATCTTTCCAAAAGTCCTAAACAAAAGAACAGCTGTTTCCCTCATCTCTCACAAATGTCAATTAATATTCCATAGTGAAGATGATATCTAAAGGGAGAATAAAAAGTAACCTGAAAAGAAAACATAACTCTTAAAGTTGAGTGTAAAGTATATTTTACACTTCTCCTGTTGTCTGTGGTGTTACAAACTGTATTCTAATCCGAACAAACAGCCACCCAGGGGAATTTATAAAGGAATACCTGCAGGCTCTCTAATGGCACAATTTTATAAATTGTAGGAAGAACAAACTACCGACTCTAAAACTGAAAAGGCAGTGTCCTTTCTTATTAGATTCACGTGAGCTAAATCCAAGCAGTAAGTAACATCAGCAAGGATGATTGTCAAAGAATTATCTATATCGTTAGATCTAAGGACGTATTTCCCATGTAAAACATTTTTATTTCCCAAAAGATAGTATTAAAAAGGCAACATAAGAGTTCCTAAAACAATTAGTTTATGCGATAAAAATTGTAAAATATGCAGCTTATTAGATTTCACAGTCATGCTTCCTACAGCCCTCATTATACAGCTGCAAAGTGCTGAAGGCTGCCAGCTTGCTCCATTGTCTGAGGGCTGTACAGAAGGCATTTTTCTCCTATGCATAGCAATCACCTTTCATACCTCTGCACTTACATATTTGCATACAATATATTTTTCCCATTTGCCTCATATAGAAAACATCCTTAAAATGGCACATGAGCAATCTAAAAAGATTGTTTTCTTACAGTTTGTAGGGTACTCAATTTTTCAGAGACCTTGACTTGCACACGTGTCACACATTAACATTTAAAAACATTCTGTTAACTTTCTAAGCCATCTAGAAGAAACAACTTGGATTCCTCTCCTGATAATGGATCTAATCCTGACTTACTTTCCCAAATGCATGAAAAAATAAAGTTTTTGTGACGGAAATAGTTTCTTACACAAGCTTGTAACAAACAGGTCCTTTAGAAGGCACAAAATCTGATGGCCCAAGGTGCAACATCCACTTGAGATCCCTGGACCTGCTAGGTACTGAAGAGATATGCTGCGTCCGTTGTGTTTCTGCAATGCTTCCTGGAACACCTGCTGCTGGATCCTACCCCACAGCTTCAAGCTACTCCTGTTTGATTCTTTCAGATCCCTTCTTTAAGCCAGATTGCTGAGGTGTTAAAACTTCTGTTTTAGATTCTCTCTTCTTTTGTGCAGCACCTACAATTTCCTGTAGGTCTACAGTGTACTGAGTTCTCAAATCTCTCTTTTTCCGTGAGTTTTAGTGACATTGCATGCTAGTTCTTATATAAAACAAATTAGCAATACTTTGTTATTTGATCTTCTAGATTAATTTTTAATTGAATATTAAATATATCAAATGCAGTTTATTGCAGAAAATATATGCAATGTCTTCATGAGTATATAAGTTCACATAGGTATGTATATATGAAAACTGTATATGAAAACAGAACCCTTCCAATATTTGCACTGGCCTAGTGGTGTGCCAGCATATTTGACTGAAGTTCTGGGAGATATTATAGGCTGGTATGACTTATTTTATGTATGTACAAATAAAAAAGTAGTTCTACAACTCAAATTTAGCCAGTATAGTTTAGGTTTCTCTCCGGTCAACCAAGTAGCAAAGAGTAATTCTTTCTTCCTCCCTTGGATACAACAGAAGCCTAGTACAACTGGCTGTCTCATTTAGCCATTTGAGCCTAAACTGAGGTGTATGAATAACGCTCTTTCCTTCCTTCCTTATCTTAATCATCATAAACAAGATCATGACAGCATCACAGTATTTCACTAGTTAGAGTCAAATGAATTACAGCCAGGAAAGACAAATTACCCTATTAGTTAATCTTCCTGTCTTTCTAGGGTTTTCCCTTAGAACACATTATCTAGCATCCTGTGCAATAAAGTGAGCTCTTCAGTGAGGAGGATTCTGTTATTTCCCTTGGGGTGCTATTCCACCTTGTACAATATCTCATTGTAGGGAAGTTTTGCTGTTGTTTTTCTCTTTGCAGAAGAGTAAGTGAATGCTTGTATCTGTGTATTTATATGATTCTCATCACCCACATACCAACACTGCATCGGTAAAGCACACAAATTTTCCTTCTCATTTCTCCCTCTAGGAGTGGCTGTGTACAGGATTCTACTATAGATATAATAGAACATCCTTGCTTCATTTCTTTCTAGCATGTCAAGCATACATTAACTATTCTGGCCCATAACTCTACTTCTTACCACCTCTCAGGGTGCCCTCTTCCACCTCCACTAAAGTTTCCACCACTGCAAGTGTCCACTGGGCACCTGAAAAGAAAACACCTTTCTGTTTTTCACATTTCACTCTAAGTGTGGGAAGATCTCCTGAAAAACCCACAGAAGGCCTCTGCCGTTTGTTCTCAGAGCCATCCTTAAGACTCTTCCATGATGCCTACACGCTGTAGGCTCTGTGGGTAACCTGAGAGCAGGTAGGTCAAGCAGTAGCACCACTGCGTGCTGACAGCATTGCTTCCCAGGGTGATTTACATCCTTTTGTCATCTCCTTGTCTCTCTTCAGCTGTCTGTCTGCATTTGCCTTTCCTGGTATTCAGCTCACAGAATCTTTGAAAGGGGAGTTGCATTGTGAGATCTGACCCGTGTGTTGGGCTTTTAGCACTTCAGGATAGAATAACTGTTAATAATAAGAAAAATGAATTGAAGGACTGATTTAGAATATAGGAGAGCAATAACATACAATCTGCAAAAGGACTCTAAAATGCTCATACAGTGTACCCACAAAAAATGTAAATTTATATAGATTTGTGCTTCAAACATGCATATATATCTGCATAAACACAAAAATACGCAATTAGAAATACCAGTCATAATATTACACGTGTATTTTGTGTACGTTAAGAAGTGCTGAAGTGCATTATGCAGATTTTTATTCCATATGCAAAATGTTTGGCTAGTGAAAATTTTAATTTATAGATTTTGTTTTTAAGTAATAGCCTCATGCAGAATAATATAGAACAATGGAGCTTAAAACTATGTTCCTGTATTTAAAAAAATCAGCAACATTGAAAAACAAATACGAATAACTTTTTTCAGCTTTGAGGCAGTAGTAATTTACATGTCAAGAAGTTATACAGGTTTTTATGAGATTATTGCAGTTTTATTCAATAAAAAATAGTTACCATGACAACAACTGTCATGCTACCTGTGAGATTATAGCAAAGAAGGACAGTGAAGAAAAGGCTTCATTTTGGAAAGAATGCTTATCTGACCTGCTGAATACAAACAATGCTTCGCTTTGACCCCTGCTGACTGCATGGCTACTATCAGCCAAATTCAAAATCTAGCTAGAGATTTTGAAGCACAGTGATCCTCTCAGAAAAACAAAACAGTTGGTAAATAATGGTAGGTCTTTCTCATGCAAATACGCTCTTAATGCCTTGTCAGATTTGTAATCAGATCTCCTAAACGAAATGGAGATTTCAGCCTGTCAAGGTTTGGAAAGGAGAGAAAGAGTGAGGCAGATTATAAAGGACATCAGAAAAGTAAAGGAAACAGAAGTCCCAGGGAAAATGAGAAAACATAGTCTCACTAACTTGCATTATGGTCACATTCTTTATTTTTACCAGCCATTGCAGTCTTTCAAGAAAATGGTTGCTTCATTGAATATGGATTCATGTAAATTTTTGTCACTGACTATGTGTTACATCCTCTAAACATGCAAGTTTGATTTTTTTTTCAGTACGTGTATTTCACTGCCACACCAAAAAAATCTTTTTTTTCCTACTCTGTGGCAGCATGTGCATTTTTCTTTCTGACTAATGTGCAAACTCTGTACCCTGACTTGCACATAAAAACACAACCAAAACAACAGAAGAACACTAGCTGAGCACACATCTTACTTTTATGAAGGCTTTTAATCTTAGTTTGCCAGCAAACAGATTTTCTTACCTAACCATATAAAAATACCTTTAATGTTAATTGTGTCTCTGATTGCTAGCCTGTCAAAGAGAAACCATGAAACCTGACACTAACAGAGTAAAACAATCAGCAATGGTTAATGGCTAAATCGCATTAGAAGTGTTCATTAATTAAAATCTGTTGAATCTCCTTATAGTCCATATTTAATCACAGGGTCATTAGCATTGCAAAAAAGTACCTCAGAAAAAAAATGCAGAAAGTTTTTAACTTAACAACTTACAATTTGCATCATTTATCTAAAAATTGTTTTGTATTACATAAGGCAATATTAAGTGCATAAAAAAGAAGAAACAGCGATTATGTTGTTGGGCCAGATTATATAAAACTGCTGTATTACTGTAATTAGGGCAACAGTGACTTGGGCTATAATAGTGGCTTTCTTGTAAAAATGGCACAGTTTCAAATTTATAGTCTCTAGCTAAATGAGTTTGTTGTAGCATTGACGAAGAAACAAACACAAGCCAAACACAGTCAAAATTAAACAGTAACAGAAACCTTAGCTGTTTATTTGCTGGGTAAAACCCAGAACATTGTTTTTTAAAGAACATTCACTATATAGATGATAAAAAAAATCATTTATGTACCAAGCAAATGTTCTTTCCTGGATTTTTACTGCTTTTTCAATGCAAAACTTTTATCTTAAAAACGTTAAGCATATTATGCATGTAAAAATATTTATATATGTGTAGTTTGTAACTACAGTGTCTTTAGGGCTGTAAAATCCTACTTAAATGTTGATAATGCAAAGCTCTAGTCCAAGGCATGGAGAGTTCTGCTGCATTAGGGAGATTGCCTAAATAATAGCCATGGTGGCTTAGAGTTCCTTTTTTCTGCATTACTTTGCACCGTCAGAATGTTAGCAGTTCTCCAAATCTTCTGTTCATGCTTAGCTGGAACTGGCTCTTTCACTCCATGGCACAGGTTGCTATTTATTCTGGACCCTAAGCATCTTGTATTGGGACCAGAGCAGCACTGATGTAGCAACATTATCTGCAGCTGCAGGTGGAACCTATTTTGCTCCTTTACATTGCCCATGCGAACATTCATGAGGCGTTTCACACCTGCATAAGATTTGAGTCATAGTATAAAACAAAAAATTCAAATTAAAGGTGATAAAATTTAAACTATGTTAAAGCTTAACTATCTAATTTCAGTAGATGAAGTAATTTCTTTAATTTCTGTTTCATGATTGCTTACATCTTTTATAAACAATTTTCATCAATAAGATTGTTAGAAACAAATTATTGAATTTCAGAGACCTCAGAACTCTGTGTGATGGTTGGAAATGAAGTGTAGAGTGGCAGAGACTGGCAGTATAAGAAATTGATTTTAGGAGCTGGGGAGAGTATTTTATTTTTCCTTCCCTTCATTAGTTTTATTAGGCAAGATTATAGTCACACTTCAAGTGACCTGGAAAAGAAAAGGAAGGGTATGCTATTTTTTGCCTTCTCTTGTGTATATAAACAGTGAATGGGAGTACTGACTTTTATGCATGTTTTTATATGTGTATAAATTTTGGATAAGCTCAATGCCTCAGTAAGTGATTAAATTATTTTCTATCACAAGGAAAAAATCTTGAGAGCAGAGTAACAGGATTGGAAGAAATGCTAGATGCTGATCGCCTCTTTTATTAAGATGTATTCAACTTTAATGTCTAATGAACACTTGGGATAAAGGATGCGCTTATCTGAGAATCAGCATACCCATTTAAGTTTTGAAATCTTGAAATAAATATCTCTAAAAGTCTTCAGGAATTCTCTAGTGAAATAAGAAAAGAATAGACATGATATATCAAATCTTTCTAAACAGGCAATATAATTATTTCTAAAGTCCTTTGAAATGAGAGCCAGCTAGGCAAATCAAACACAATCTCAAAGAAGTCAACAATTTCAATTCTTTATTTTCCTTTGTGTGTAGAATAGATCACGGAAACAAAATGGAGCAGCCACTAGATGAAATACACTAACAAAAATGTTCATTGTTCTGTGAATGAGCCTTATCTTCTTCCAACCTTGTCCCATTGTATGCTGTTCTGCATGAACCTCTTCTTAGTAGGTTACAAAACAAAAATTTCATAGGAGCTGCCACTCCCACAGAAACCTAGAGCATCACTTGCCATTTTCAGTCAGTACTTTTGCAGAAGCACTAACTTCTGCATTAATAATCAGTATCGCACATAGGACAGCAACTGTGAACTGGGGGGAATGGCTTGCTGGGATGGTGGGGCTATAGCCTGGATTCTGTGAAAGCAAAGCTATAGTTTGGTAAGAAATTGCTTTCTGTACGAACAACAAAGTAGAGAACTTTCAGCTGGAGTATAAGTTGCAGATGGTGAGCCAACACAGTTTAAATATGTGAGACAATTCTAATAACTACATATTTTCATGCTTTGCAACTACTGTGGTCAAGGCACATTGAGTTCTTTTGTTCCTCTCATCCAGCCACATCTGAATTTAGGGTTTGTGCATACTTTCTTTCCATTTTGTTTGTTTTCTGTAGCCTACACAATGGCCTCTGAGTGTGCCACGTGGTTGCTTCCCTTTAACTATCTTTCTTCTCCTGTATGTGTAGGAGGTCATTCATCATCTGCAGGCTATTGAGTACTGTGTTTATGTACTGTATTGGGTACTGCCTTTGCTCCAAGGCTGGGGGCCACATTTGTGTAATCTATCCACTTTATCACCCGAAGACACCAGGCATTATCTGTTAGAGTAAATTGGTCAAAGAACAAATTTCCAGTGTTAATTACTCACAACCAAACCATCAAGTTCAGGATAAAGTCCATTCCTCATGCCCAGTGGGGAGGTTCACAGAATCACAGAACTGTAAGGTTAAACGTTGTTTTGTTAAAGAATAGACTGCCCTACTTTCAACATCAAAAATAGTTATGCCTCAAAACAGATTACCTAGAGAAGTTTGTATAAACAGGTTCTGCAAGCATCTGTCAAAGGCAGAAGCAATTTTTAGTGTTCATCAGCATTGTGTTCCTCTTCCACGTTGTGTGCATCTGCTGCAGGCCACCTTGGTTCCTCCGGACACTGCTGAGAAGCAGGAGGGAGGCTGCTGGGGCACTTGCTTGCCAGATGGGGCCATGGTAGAGCAGCATGATAGCTGGCTGATCTGCTTCCCTTCTTCAAAGAATGAGTAAATTTGTAGTTAGAATTAGTGACGAGTACAATCCATACGCTTTTTTTTCCACTCTAATGAGCTGTGTTGTTTCCACACATCTTCCCTCCACTGGGAATTCTCATATGCAGCAAATCCTCCACAACTTCAGGCACTGCTGAACTTCCATTCCATGAGCAAGGTGTTATCCATCCCCCTAGACACTCCTAAACCCTGCTGGCCACATATCTTGCCCTGATGCTTGAAATGGACAGGTATGAAAGCCTGAAATGGAAGCTAATGTGTGAAATGCAAATTATCTCTAAATACGCAAATATACCTCTAAAGAATTTGCATGCTCTAACGTCAAAAGCTGTCCAAATCCTTGGCAACAGTGTGATCTACAAAGAAGAAATGAGCACAATGCAAAAATGTGCCAAAGGGGTCTCATCCCCTTCTAGTTTACTGTTCCTGCTCTGAAATGAGGTATAACTTGGATTCAGCAGCACAAAGTTTGAGAAGGAAGAGGAGACATTTTATAGGCACATCTAGAAAGGGGGAGTGTTATATTATATTAGGGTGATGCTATATTTTTTTTCCTTTCTAAGCATGAGTAACATAATTCAGCCCTTAACCTCTCTCCTACTGTTGCCCTCTGTAGATATTGTCTTTGTTGCTAGCCTAATTAATGTCATCATTATATTTTAAAATCATTATCCAAAAAAAAAAAAAAAAAAAAACTTTCTGCAGCAAGCTTGACAGAATCTGCTGAATTTTATTCAACTTTGCTAATTACATAAATTGAATATGTTGTGTTGGCTAAGACTAAAGAGGGTAAACTCTATATTTTTCTTCCTTGTTTTTGGATAGAGTTTGGAACTTGTGACTCTGGCTAGGCAATGGACCCCTCAGTGGCAGGCACTCATTTCTGATACAATAGTTGTTGCCGTCACACTGTCACTTGGCCACATCAAACCATTGCTATGGCTGCAAGCCAAGAGAAGAGAAAAGAATCCCTTTCATTATTGCTTTTCTGTGCAGTCACTGTAACTTGGCAAGGTTCTTTCAAATGTGATTTTGTAAATCTTAAATGCAACATATTATATTGTATTATTGACCTTGTATTTCATATCCCTTTGATACGATTCTTTTGCAAATGCTTGAAGTCTACACAGATCTATCAGGTAGCTTTAAATGCATTCTACAAAGAAGCCGAAAATGATACAGGTTCTAAAAAGGTTTTTCCTTTACCTAGAAATTCAGTCTGCTGCCATATATCATCTTGAAGGAAAATGTTTTGCTTGAGTTCAGTGAATATTGTTTTAGGTTATTATAGAGGGTTCTCTTTATTTTTCATTGTCACATACCTCACAAATTTGTTTAGAATTTCAAATAAAAGAATTTTTATTTCAAATAATTTTTGAAAAAGTTATGCACATTTCAAGAAAGACTGTAATCACATATATTCTTTCTATTTAGGCACTTTTGTTACTAAAGTAACAGCTACAGATGCAGATGATCCAGTTTATGGAAACAGTGCCAAGCTGGTTTACAGCATTCTGGAAGGACAGCCTTACTTTTCCATCGAACCACATACAGGTAGGTAACTGAATATGAATCTTTGGGTTATATTTACTCAAGTGACTGTGCCTCTTACATGTTTCATGTAATACTCTTAAGCAGGAAGCATAAGTCTGTCAGCATTACTGAGTTACAACACGTCTCACACATATCCCATCAGAGTCTGATCATGTGAAAAGACAAAGAAAAATCTGTATTAATGATAATGCAAGTAATGGTAACGCTAATATTACAGAAGTTACTGAAGCAAAACTGAAGGTAGTGGAAGTGCTGCATGACTTATAACTGATTAGGGACTGAAGACTTGGCCTGAGGAATTTAATGAACACAATGTAATTTTCAATAAGAGACTATTGTATTTCCAGTTAAAGAAAGTACTATTTAGCTTGGGAATTTCACTGAATATATTGTGCGTTTTCATTAAAAAAGTATTTTTCTTTCTTGACTGGATTGATGTGAGAAAAGAAAGAACATGATACTGAATATATGAAGTTTTATTAGCATGCATTTAGCATGTCTGACTTTATTTCTCTGTGGTTTTGAACTATTGAGCAAGTTGTCTGAAAGAGGTGTTAATAAATCCATTCCCTCCTGTTTGATGTACATAGGTCACACATACAGCAAATTCATTTAGTTATCCCTGAGAAGTGTTCTTTTAGATCCATTTGATATTATTTGCTATGTTCTTTCACCTGTTACTCAGTGCTGCTTTTAATCACTGTAAGTGATTAAAGCATAACTCACTTTATAGCATACAAAAAACAAAAAACAAAAAAACAAAAAAATAAACCTGAATTTATGCGACCATAAAGAAGTAAAACAAAAGTAAAAATTCTTGTAGTTGTGCAGATTCACAAGGTTTTGAAATAAATACTAAGATAAATTATTAAAGGATGTTTTTAATAAATCAAATGTGCAGAGTTTTCTGAAAAAGAGTACACTTTAAAATCTGGAAATTCTTTAATTCTTTTTATTGAGATTGCAAGGGAAAAAATCATCTCCTTTTCCCAGAAATGCCCTAGCTTGCAGGGACTTGAGTTAGATAGTGTAGATCAGTAAGTGGGATTCATCCATTAAATTATTTTCTTCTGGTTGAAGGAAAACTGTCTTGAGTATGAAAACTATACTGGAGCAGTATTCGGTATTTGATTTTATGCTGAATATGAAATAAGAGTCCTGCAAATAATAACTCCAGCACAGTACTGTGGGGAGAGAAAAAAAAAAGAAAAAAACAAACGTATTTCAAAAGTAAGTATGTCAAGAGGGTGTTACCAGTGAAGCCCCTTGGTTCATGCTGACTGACTTGTCAAATGTCATGTGGGAATACAGCTCTGCACAGATCCCTGACCATCAAATATCAAAACACGATTTTGTTTTCTTTTGTATTACAAATTATTGTCTGCATTAATGGTGTGCATCAGCTGTATTAATTAGAACTGTAATTAGAAAGAGCTGTAGGCTCTTTCGTGGTTTCTACCTGGGAAAGTTCATAAAGTACATGCTGCTGGTGCTTTACCTCTTTCCACCATCGGAAGTGGAATGTATTCTCCACCTACACATGAAATAGCCTGAAAGAAAATAACCTAGACCTTAGAAGTTGCTTAATTTGACTCAGGTTTATTGTTTGTACTGCATTAAAAGCATATGCTTAATCCAATGAAATAACCATTCATTTCCATTATCACAAAAGCCAGAGAAAACTCCAAAGCTTTTTGGTGAACCTGAAAATCATGATTTTTCTTCTGTTTCACTAGCATTAAGTTCCCCTTCCTACCAGTTAAAAATATTCCTTTCAGTAGCAGTTCAGTTACCATGAAAATGATGTTAGTTTCCAAAGGGAATTTAATCATAAAGAATTCAACAGTGGCTTTGCCACAGTCCTTGAGTAAGTGGCTTCATACTATGGAGTTGTTGCTGAATGAATAAATGGTATCTGGTTCCCCATTTTTCTAGATCTATGTAGGGCATTGACTATGTTCTTCTGTAAATCATTACAACTGAATGAGTGCTGAGGCCATCCTCTCTTTCTTTGCCATCTGCATGTAATAGTCTTCATCAGCAATATAACTACGGTACTCTCTTACAGCTAAACACAGAATAGTTTGTTAAATTGGAAGTATGCAGCTGTTTCTGTGATATTCAAAGGGTTTATACGTTGTATTGTTTAATACTTTAAAATTTGCAAAGTTCATGATGTATCTTCATACACTTATAAATTAGAAATCTATTAACCATATTAAATGTCAAAATTGAGAGAGCCATCCAGCATACATTTGTTGTCTAGAATATATAAACAAGACACACACAAAAATCTAGTCATTTAGCAAACTAGATATAGGTAGTCCTGTAGATACTGCAGTCATATTCTGTGCATGATGAAAAAGATTACTCTGAAAGGCAGCAGACTTATAGCTGTGGTTCTTCTGAAGAGAAGTATTGATTCAGAAGAATGTAAGGAAGTACGCAGTTCATTTTCTTGGTAATATAAGAATTTAAGAGCAAGAGTATAATAATGTTTATTACATACCAGAGAAAGCTTTATGATTTGTTACATGCGGTCTCAAAATGACAATAGTGTTATACTAAGATAGCTACAATTTTGCAGTAGTTTGTGGCACTGAATGTTTCACCTTTTAGAGGTAGTGGTGCATAAAACACACACACTAGTTTAGCAGCTATATAATTTGGACAGCATTGCTGTTACCATGGACAGATAGGGTGGAAGGTGCATTTTAACGAAAATAAAATTTCCAAAGCAAACAAAAAGTGTGTAGATATCTGATTGTTTCCTTATATTTATCCAACACTAGCAACGTGAACAATCACAACTAATATTTTTTTCTCAGAGTAGCTAGGCCAAGAAAACACATTATATTACACATTTGTTTGTAGCAATCAGGAACCCAGCTAAGGTTTTCTTGTGGGAAGATGCTTGGATACTATAGCGAGAGTGTAAATTAGAGCAGAAGAGTTAGGTAGATTAGTGTCTTGTCCAAAAAAATCAAGCCTGAAAGTTTTGGGGTTTTTTTGTTGTTGTTTGGTTTGGTGGGGTTTGTTTTGTTTTGTTTTGCTTTGTTTTGGTCTGTCATTATATTTTCTCTGGGCTAACATTCTGTTAGCAATACAGAATTGATTTTGAACACAGATATTGTGTCTTCCCCAGAACGGAATCAGTATTCTAAGAAATGGACTATGTTAAAATGATCCACTTAAGAATGTAAATATTTTCCTTCATTCATGTGAGTGCTTCAAATGTTGAAGTACAGCTATTTATCAACTATTTTCTAGATGACTGGCCTTTTACTAACTTTGTTTATTAGAAATCAAGACTAGATTTAGCTCTTGTGCAGCTACCAACACCAAGGAAGCCATAGACGGGCTGTACCACCTATAATTCTGTTCATTTGCTGAATCAAACTAAAGATCATCCTACCTCCCTGCTTTGTTTTAATGGTACACTGAAAGCTCTCCACCAGGAGTAGTCCAAATCATCCCTTTTGCAGCACTCTAAGCATTAGCAAAAAGGGAGAACAGAGGTGTAAGATGCCTATGGTGTCCTTCATGTCTATGTTAGAAAAGGCTGCTATGCTTGGTAGTTAACCCAAGGAAACAGTTGCTTCCTGTTTTGCCTTTTTTTTTTTTTTTGCTAACTTGACATTAACTAGATTTAGTCCCTATTTGAGTCACATTCTCGGTTAAAACTCTAACATTACTCTCAACCTCCTTATTGAAACAATTCTATAATGCTGGGTGCAGAGAAAGAAGTACTGAGAAGTGACCCATAAAACAATAATTTTCCATTACCTTAGATGAAAAATACATACACTACTGCAGTTCAAGTTTGCAAATTCTTCTGTATGAATTATAGGCACATGAAAGAAGGTAATTCAGAAGTTATTTTTCACTCGGTACTCTGAATACGGCTTAAGGTAATGCTTTTGTGATGGCTTGTTCTGAATATTTTTACCCTTCTATATGTGAATTTTAATATGACCATTTGTTAGAGAGCAAACATAAAATATACATTACAAAGATTCAGATTTTCTATGAAAGGCTAAGCTTGCAATGTGATGACGACGTATTAAGAACAGAACTCACAGTGGACTAAAATGTAGTCATTACTGTTTCATCTGACTAGCTGGCATCAGGTGTGCTGACTACTGTGTATTATTATCCAAGTTGTATGTATTCTCTCGTAATCCAAATAGTGACAGTCAAGTACTGGGAGAGGGGCTTTCTTAAGTCTGCTAGAAGCAGCTAAAGTATACTTCTCACTTTTAAGCTTTTTCAAGTGTATTAAACATGACTGTCAGCTTTAAAATAAGATTATCATAATGGAACATAATATGAAGTGACACTGTGTTCTACAATATAGGAATGGCAGAGAAAATACATTTTCAGCTGTGTCTCATTTATTTACATTTCACATGAACTTACTCAAATAATGTCACTCCTACACATAGCTGAAATATATGAACAAGGCAAATTACACCAAGTTCTCAGGAAAATGCAATGTATGCAAATTCTAAAGCCTTACAATATATGAAAAAGAACATGTTTTAAATGCTGCCATCTTGGATTTGATCACTTGGTACAAAGGCCAAAGTTCAAGTCGGTAAAGCTGAGATTAAAACAGAAGCGTAAGGAGACACAGAAAACTAAATTCTCCCCTAACAGAATGTGGATATTTATTTAGAAAATAAATATTTGATTTGTTTTCTATACCTAGCTTTAACTTCCAAGTGGAAGTCCACATCTTTATTCAACAGAGCTTTTAAAGATTTAGTGTATGGCCCTCTCTGGACCACAATGTTGAACCTGAAACACCTTGTGGTTCTGAAATTCAGAACATGAAAGACTAGGCCTAGGAGGACTGAAAATGGCATTCAGCTGAAGTCAAGTCTAAATCTTCTGTATCTTTATGGTCTTTATTATCTTCCTCCATCAAGACCTTGAAATAAAAATAAGCAGCAGAATAAAAATAAGTAAGGTAATAAGAGTAAATGACAGAAACTTTAGAGCTACAGACATTTTTGTGACGTTACACACTATCTCTTCTATCTACTTGTTAATGTGCTTTTTATTAATAATGCTAGGGATCAACAATAGCACAAGCTGCCCTCAGAATATTGTATGTAGCACTGGTGAGATGCATCATCATAAAAGTCTACTGAGATGATGAAGAAAGTTCAAAACAATGTAGCTAAGGTGAGAGGGGCCAAAGAATATGACCAAAGAATATGATTGATTGAACTTAATTTGTATAAACTGGCTAAAAGGTGATTAAAGGAGGATATGAAATCACTGTACAAATATTTGAGAGGTGTTAATAAACGAGAGACATGGGGACCGTTTCTGTAATTACTCGTGATAAAATGACAAGGTAGCACTTTCAAAGTACAGAGAGATGGGAAAACAGTTTTTGATACAGGAAATAACAGTGAACTGTAAGGGAAAGTAATAAGTTTTTAGGAACAGAGCTAATTCATGTTCAACAGACCCTTTCTAAATAGTTCTGTTTCCAAATAGTTTATATTTAAACTCTGGTGAGATTGATGTAGAGATAGAACTTGCTCAAGATTAGTCACAGCCTGGATTGAACTGCTGCTTTCTAGCATTAACCATGCTAGAATGCTGTGATATCCCTGCCACTTACTAATCTTTTAACTGAAATGATTGTAAGCACAAACTGGGATCGCTAGATGTTGTTCTGTCTTAGCAAATAAGATGTATAAACTCATTTCCCAGGCAAGAGGGCAGGTGTGTGTGGTAGCATATGGAAAATATGTTCATACAGCCCTGAGGGCTGTATCATTCCCATTTCAGGATCAGCTCCAGTACATGCTGGATTTCTGGTGTTTATATTCCATCACCAACACTTGGTTACAGCACCTTCAGCTCTGCCTGCATAGCACTTAATGCACTTAGGTGCAATGCTGCAAACAGAGTATAGTTTCAAACTATTATGAACCTTTTCTTGTCATTGTGTACTGAATATGCTGTGCAGCCTTAGGAGTTGTGGTAAAGTGGTTGTGCAGAGAGTCAGTGATTCTGAGTTGTCTTGGTGACAGCCCATTAGAGAGGGAGTTGTAGTGACAAACTGCTGGTGCAGCAGACCTGAGGGTCAGTCCAACAGTTCTTGCTTTTTACTTAGAAGTATAAAGCACAACCATTTTGGATAAAGTATGTAGGATCGGGTCCTTCAGTAGTGGCAAAAGCTGTCTTTTCTGATTAATAAAGGAAATATAAATTCATTGTGAAGAGGTTTGAAAACAGTTTTGACAGTCTGTAGTTGGTGAAAATGAGTGACTAAAGATCAAGACAGACTGACATTTGGAAAAAAGTGATTTCTGCTTCTAGAGTACGTCTAATAATAGTATTAACAAAAAACCTGATACCATATTTATTTCTTGCATTTTAGAGCAATACTTCCATCATTTTAGAAAGCTAGTGAGATAATTAGTACAAGAATTTTCCTCATACTGAGTAGAAAAACAGGGGATATATATCTAAATAATGTTATGCTTCAGGAGACTCTGAATTAGAGAGAGGAATTTGGGCTACACAGCTAGATTTGGAAAACATAAAAAAGAAGCAAAAACTACTTCATTTAGAGTGTCTAGTAGAATTATAAGTATTAGAAGATCTTGAAAAATAAAATTCTAAGGAAGCAAGTTCATAAATGCTGTGCTAAATGTATATTTGCTGCTCTCGTTCTCAGTCAGTGAGAGGGTGACCCTTTCACTGTGCCAGTGAAAACTTGTTCCCAGGGAAAAAGAAGTGACTGGTCTTTGCTAAGACATGAAAGCATTTTTCCATGCTGTAACACTCAGGTACAAGTTCATCTGAAATGGAAATGACAATACTATAGTAGGTTTTATCTCATCGTGATATTCTTGAACAATAATATATCTAGTGAAAGATGGGTGATGTTCATTTATACACAATGGCAAGCTTGCAAGGTCTACCTCAAAAAGGAAGTTAGTACAGAAAAAACATAAATGAAAGAAATATGAGCTGAGAAAGAAGATAAAATAGAAGTTAGAGATTTAATAGAACAATATTCAACCTTCATCTCTTTGTTTAACAGAAGGGCAGATGGTGCCATCTTCCCCAAACAATTTTAAAAAGTAAACATGTTAATAAAGTACGCACACTGCTAGCTTCTCTCTTAAAAATAATGATAAAGTATGGCACAGAATCACTCCACATGGGATTGTATAACATGGCATTCAATTCCTCACCTAGTCATTATTTGTACTCTGGCTAATGGCTTTGATTTTAAATACATCTCCATCTGAATGTAGTTCAGATACTCTTGTAATTTGTAATTTTTCTATGAAGTTATCCAAGTTATATAGAAACTACAGATATTTTTCTTGTCTTACTAGAATAAAAGTCCTAGGGGCATTAAAACTTCGTAAGAAATGGGAATATTTGATGATAATTTTTATTAAAAAGATTATGATTTATATGAAGGGTAAATTGAATTTTAAAATAGTAGAAGTATGCCTGTATGACATCCTCAAAGGACTTGATTTCTTTAAATTTCAAGAAAGTTAGTAGTGATCTATTCATTTCTTAGGAATTATGGTGCAGGTTTTCCTGAGGTCTCAAAGCGAATATTTTTATGAGCTGCTAAAATATCTGAAGTCAGTGTACTTCATGGGAGTACAAAGAATACATCTCATGGGTCTCTGAAGAAGTCACAAGATTGATTTTGCAGAAGTTTGGATCCTAAATGGCTGTTAAATTTAAAAAGAATCTCCACCAAGTTTTTAGCATGGGAGGAAGATCAAAGCAATTACTTAGCTCTTCCAAAATGAAGAAGGGAAAGTTCCAAGGCATGCTAGTCCAAGGCAGTTAGATCTTCATCAAAACATGCGAGATGAATGAGATTCTTAGGAAAAGCTCCTCAGAGTCCAATTCCAATTTTGCATAGTGCTTGCTTGGGTTTATTCCATGTTCTCAATTATTATTATGTGTACTTCTACGGGGTTACTATAAAGAGATCCTTAAAAAAGTACATGAAAGTGAAAAGTGGAAAACAGATCCGTATTTCTAATGTTCTTCTTGCTTCTTCCTCTTCATCAGCTATAGCCTCTGTAATATTGCTTCTTTTCCCCTGATCTTTTTCGGTGTGAGACAGTGTATATTCTTCCGAATAGGTTTTTGAAAGTAGTCCACAGGGGTGCATTTTAACCGATTCAAGTTGTGAGGCAGATTGTGCGAATTGCTCAGTGTGTGCATTTAGGACCACTGTAAAAGTAAATCCCATTCTGCAGCTGTTTTATTTGCTGTTGAGCAGTGTGACACCAATAGCTGTTTAGGAAAAGTAATTCAGCCAAAAAAATAAAAATAAAAATGTTCCCTAGTAGCAGGAACTTCCAAGATTGGGGATGTTCTCATTCTCTGAAGAAATGTTACTTCCTGATTCCTTTTCCAGCCCATTTCTTCATGTTTCCAGCTTTAGTCATTTGTAGCCAAATTATGATGCAGATATGTGTGTAATCTCCTTGGACTACATGTCCATTGTTTTTTTTCACAGACCTAAGGTTTGTAAAATGTTTTAGAGTACACAGAGAATGAGGTCTTGTCTTAAGCAAAACGAGGAGAGACCTCAAGCAGTATGCAGCCCCCAGATATCAGATCTACCCCTTCTCATTCTCAACAGATATTTGTGTAATAGCTTCTTAAAAAACCTTCAGTGATGGAAATTCTATAAATTCTACAGGCAGCCTTTTCTATCTGTACTTAGCCTTCTCTGGTAGAAAATGTTCTAATGTTTAAGTGTAATCTCTTGGACTGAAGTTTAAACTCATTTTGTCATTTACAAACATCTACATTTTTAGGTCCACCATTTCCTTTCTTATCCCCGTTGGGGAAGGAGAGTAGCTCTCAGTAATTTTTGCATGTTTGGCTGCAGAATCTATGCTCCTAGTTCCCTAAACTACACAAAGCAGTTTTCTCATAAACTTGGACACTCCTTATCAGTTGCAATACAGAAGAGGAGTACCCAAAACCGTGCATGCTGTTCCAGCCATAGGCTTACCAATACAAGTGAACTGAAAGGATTATTCCACAGTTCTTGCGTACTACGTGCTAGCTCATGTATCGTCAGAAAATGTTTGACTGTTTTTAACAGCAAAATCCAGTTGACTCATATACAGCTCTTTTTGCCACCACGTTCTTTTCTTTCTTGTGAGTCATCTGCTCTATTGTAATTGTGAAGTTAATTGTTTCACCCACACAAAATACTTTTTACTTGCCAAACAGAGTTGCATCCTGCTCTTTTAGACTATCCAATATGTTAGAATTGTTTTGAACTGTAATCCTGTTCTTCCAGTTCTTGCAATTGCTCCCAACTTTGTGTCATCTGAAAGGCTTGATAAGTTTTTCCTGTCTTCCATCATTCAGAAAATACTGAATGATGCTAGAAGCAGAACAAACCCTATGAACCTCTTCATCCATCTATCCACTTTGACAGTAAGCCATTGATAACTTTTCTGAATACAATTTTCCAACAAACGCATACTTGCCTGACATTAGTTTTCAGTAATTCTCATATCTCACTTTTAAGCTACACTCCTGTTTGGCACATAGCATTTTCATCCATCACAGCATGCTGAAAGTGATTATGTTTTTGTTCTCAATTTTTTCTGGGTTGAATTGAGGTAGAGCAGGTTGAATGTTCAATGAGTTAATGTTCTGTGTGCTGTATGCCTATCAGTACTTGGTGAGCTGAATTGTTTTCTAAAAATAGATAGAAAGTTTCAGCCTTTCCTGTGAGCCCACCCTGAGAACTGGAGAATAAATAAATAAATAAATAAAAGCACAAATTGTTGCCTTTGAAATCCTCTGTGCATAACTGTCTTCATCTGTCTTTGTCTTGATCATGTTACTTAATCAGGTGAGGATGGAGCCTTTTTTTGTTAGTTTGCCTCATAGGAGGTATTGATGCTACTTTTCTTTTGCTAACATAAATTCTGTAGATACTCAATACAGAAATTTTGGTGGTAATAATCAACCTGTACAATTTGGATATATTTGATTTTTAAAACATTCATCTCCAGTTATAGTAATGAAATGAGTACATCTCTTTATCTTTTTATTGTGTTTGAAGTTGAGACTTGACTTTATCTTTGACTCAGCCTCTAACAAATGGCTTATGGCTGAGACAGTAGGCAGGAACACTGTAATAACAGTTTGTGTTAGTGTCTTCACCCAGAGAAAATCCCAAATTTTATGGTTTAAAAGTCACAAACTGTAATTCTCGTGTAGATGCTTTTTAAGGTATTTTAATCTTCCTTTTACTTTTAAAATGATAGACAAGGGATACAGAGTTTTATACATTAAAAGACAAAATATATGCCTAGGAAAAATGATCACTTTAATGAAATAGGTCTTAAAGTGCAGAATACTAAATGTGGCGTCTTTTTTATAAGTCATCTGTAGGCCTGACTTAACTATGTAAATTATGGTGTTGGTTCTTTAAAATGTAAAATAAAAACAGGGAAACTGTCTGCCTAAAAATAATAATGGAAAAAGTTATAATAGGCTTAATACAAAACTCATTGAAATAACGTTTCAGTGATCTTTGGATGAGGTCTATTAAGGAAAAAATTTAATGTAGAACAAACTCTGATATTTGCAGAGGGCATCATTATTATTCCTAATTTTTAATTCTATGGGAAAATGATTGATTTCTGTGGGAGATACGAAGGTAACCAAAGGGTTTCTCAAAAAATAAGGAAGTATCATAGACATAAGTAATTCTCAATTTGGACTGTGATTTCCTTGCACTTTTAATTAAATCAAAGTGGGCTACCACTAATATACTGTTTTGAAAAACCTCTTTATCCTTGGTACTAAAAGACAACCTTTCTCAGTACTGTTTTTATACCAATATTTACCTATATCCATAAAAATAAAATTACCTGCCAAATTGAATTTGAATCTGTAGCTGATAATCTTCTTCCCCTGCCCTTGTTCTAGCTATAATTAAAACAGCTCTTCCCAACATGGACAGAGAAGCCAAAGAAGAATACTTTGTGGTCATCCAAGCAAAGGACATGGGAGGACATATGGGTGGACTTTCTGGAACTACGACAGTGACCATTACACTCACAGATGTTAATGACAATCCTCCTAAGTTTGCACAGAGTAAGTGCCATTATGTATATGTATTCTCTTGCATAAGAAAGTAATATAGCTCTTTTTTTGTTGTTTTTAATCCAGATTTTTTTTAATCATCATATTGCCCAGGTTTGTAAAGTAATTTAAAAATACGTAGCTGCTACCAGAGAAAGATTAATAGTCCTCTACCTGATTAATAGCTTTTGGAAGGAAGGGATTATGCCTGTAACAGTGTACACAGCACTCTGTCTTTCTTGTTATCTCTCCTATATCCACACAAAATGGCTTGGGGATTTTGTTTTCATT
The DNA here is from genome assembly GCA_013396635.1 of Penelope pileata. Classification (NCBI taxonomy): domain Eukaryota; kingdom Metazoa; phylum Chordata; class Aves; order Galliformes; family Cracidae; genus Penelope; species Penelope pileata. Next base: position 4,942,300 of record WBMW01005650.1, on the reverse strand, counting down.
TTTTATATTTTGGTGAGTTTTGCTTTCAGTGCAGTTTTAGTTGTTTTTATATGTGCTTCCATCTCATGAAGATGAAGGACACCACCAGTAAAAGACATATGCAACTGATAAAAGAAATAAAGATTTGAGTAATTAGGTAACAGTGAAGAAAACAAAGAAAAATAAGTCTGACTCTAGATAATTGTTGATCTTTAATTCAAAATCCATATTTACTACTGTGGCTCCAATAGATATCTTGCTGGGCTAGGTTAAAGTGATTTGGCATCCTGCTGAGATTCTCCACAAGCTTTGTAGTCTATTTCAAAGATGAAGACAAAAAGAAAAAAGAAGAGGGAAGAGCATAATGACTAGATCGATGTTGTTTGGAACAGGTTCCAATCTAATACACTATTAGAAGCTTACCTTTTTATCCAACCTGTTCTGAAAAACTTGCTGTATAGTATTAAGAGTCTGTATTGGATTTGGAGAGTGTTCACATTTTGACTTCATATCATTTCTACTTTTTTAGAAACATGTTTCTCTAACAAGGTCTTTATGCACCCTATGTAAAATGATTTCTTTTCCATGTATACATCACTTAAAGTCCACTTTTTTGATGTTCTGAAGACAGAAAGAGGGAAACGGGTTTGTCTTAGTACTCAGCATGTGACAAATACCTCCCCTACAGTCTAGAAAAAGCACGTAGAAATATATACAAAGAAGGATTTTAAGCTAAATAAAGATATAAAAGCTTGTTTGCAAAAAATATATATTTTGTTAACTCATTGAAGTGTTTTTTAACAGATAACCTCTCTATGTACAGTAAATGGCTTTCTCATTATAGAATATGAAGTGCATGTATTCTTTACTTTGAGAATACATGGCTTGCGCTTGTGGAGTAGTGTTTTCCAACACATAATGACAAGTCCCCTGATAACATAAACATCTATAGACGAGACTCCCGGCTGAAATGTATCACCAGAACACAGAGGGACATTTCCTTTATGCCTGCAATGTACAGTAGTGCTAACTCTGTGACTGCTGATCTACTTCTGCCAGCTTACCTGGCTTTTGTATTTGTATCACCATTTTCTGTGTCAAAAAACCTTTGCCAGCCAGCATGAAAAAAGCTGATCAGAAAGTCAGCAACACAACTGGTGCTAATTGGTACATTTGCTGAGGGTCTCAGCAGGAAGCACAAGAGTGAATGCATGAGGAGGTGAAACTGTAGTTTCCCTGTGCAGTTTACTCATATCTGTTCTCCCATAGTTGGGATACAGTGACAAGTTGACTGGGTAGGATGAGGAAGACTGCATCACAAATCCCTGAAATACTCTTTCTATGTGGAAAATGTAGATTCGTTTTCCTTCAACAGAGTGAGTTGCTGTTTTTGAAGCTGTTGTACCAAGTGGATTGCAGCATGGAATTCAAACTACCATCTAGGAATAACCACCCTGCTATAACACTGACTATTATGCAACTTCATTAGAAAAAAAATTGCACGTGTTATGGCTTTATATTATGTATATAATGCATTTAATGAGTGTATGCCATAGTAAATATTATAACTAGATGCTATTCCAAATTCTGCCATTTAAAACTGAGTATTCCAAGCATGCTGCCAAACATTACAGATTAGTCATGACTCTAACTTTATATAAGAGCTGATCAAGTCTGTGACATTTTTTACACTGTTAAAGCACGGTTTGCATTTGCCTGGAAAGGAAAATAAGAAAGGATCAAACTTACAATAGAGCCTAACCAGAATGAAATAGAAATTCATAAGATGTAATACATGCTGCTTTCACAATAAATTGTAATGAACTCAGAAAGCGGTGTGTTTTACCGGTTTATTGTTTCCAGGCAGGACAGAAATGTATATTTATGGTTAGATTTCAAAGAGTGTTAGCCTCCTGGGTTTTAGAAATGAAAAAGATGAACTTTCACTACTTCTGTGATCTCTTTAAAATCATTTTAGAGGCATTTTATAAGTCATTGAAGTTTTTAACCTGGCAGTTTACCGTAGATTATACTGAGAAGAACTGTGCACTGCTGTGAAAATTGAAGGTTTTCAAAGACGCATAATGTGGATTTTTGGTCAGCTCTGAACTATGATATCTTGACAGGACAATTCATAATATTTGAGAGCAATTTATGTAAAAGAGTTACCTGCAAGATAATAATAACGTTTTTATGGCGTTTTGTAAACTATCTTAATAACTCTGAGAAAAAAAAAATCAGCCAAGAAATGCAACCAGGTGTCTGGAGAGTTAAGCCACAACTCATGGACAGCACTATAAATTATAAATGCATAATTTAGTCTATGAAGACACTCTCTATAGGACTGCTTTACCAGCTTATTGTTTGTGAGCCATTGTGAATGTTCTTGAGGAATCTTGATGGTCACCAAATTATCTCTAGAAATTTAAAGGAAAAAAAAAATTTTTGCTTTGAAACAGACTGTACACATAGCTAATATATAGATTTCTGAATTCCTTATGGTTTCCTTCCTGCTTTCTGCTCTTGCTGTGGTAATCACAAATAGTTCCATCAAAAACACCAGCATATTTTGGTTTTGGAAAACTGCTAGCTGCACTTTACAGTAAAAATTACAGATTTTCTTAGAACTTCAGTGAAGAAAAATAAAAGCTGAGCACCCTTTTTCAAAGAATATTGATATTGTTTTTAACAGTCTCATCACCTAATCTGGAGTTCTTTTTTTGAGTATTTTAGCTACTAAGTATCACTGCAGTTGGTTAGGTCATAAATTAACCGTACCATCAATAAGGGTAAATTACGAAATGTTTAAAAAGAAAGAAATTCTGTAAAGAGTTTTTAATATAAAACATGCATGTGTCTTCTGTTTTCTGAGTATTGCTAAGAACTCAAAGGTATAATACTATTTTGATTTTCCTTTTAGTAAACAGCTTACCTAAAATAAGATACTAGAATTTTGAAATAGATTTTTTGAAACAATTTAGGTCAAATGTTTTGAAGCAAGCACTACAAAAAATATAATTGCTGAGGATTTGAATAGGACTTTGTAGCAGGTTTTAGTCTAAACCTACAAATAAATACTAAATATAATAATGACCACAATGAAAAGTTATTGCTTCATTTACAATTTGAAGTTGATGAGTTTCCTTGAATGCTTGTTGAGTAGTTTCTTACTACAAAAGGGAAGTAGAAAGTAGTTAAAAAACAAAACCAAATAAAGTTAGAAGTGAAGGATCAAAAAAATAGTAAAGATCTGAAATCGCAAACGGCATCTTTACAGTATTAGATGAGTTTACAACAGTGAAAAGCCAAAGTTTCATATTTGAGTTCTTTCAAAAACATAGCTAAAAGTCTGTAAATAAAAAGGTAAGTTCAGCAGTACCTGCAGTAGACAACATACGACATATTTGCAGTGTTGAAACAAGCTTAATATTTGGATTCAGCAACAGTGAGCATCCATACAACCGGGCAGTAGAATGCTACTGTAATGAAAAGAACAATCATATGCAGTAATTGGAATATTCCTTTGTAAGGAACACATTTTGCTGCTTTCAGTAAAGAACTCATGCAAATGTGATTTGTATCAGCTGCACATCTTGAGACTTTGCATTGGAGAAGTATAAACAAATGAAGAGCTCACAAGAGATAACGGAATCAGGTGTAATGTTGAGTCTTTTCCTCTTATTCTTAAGGTCTGTATCACTTCTCAGTAATGGAAGATGTTGCTCTTGGTGAACCCATAGGAAGAGTGAAAGCAAATGACCTGGATATTGGAGAAAATGCTAAGTCATCCTATGACATTATTGAAGGAGATGGAATGGATGTATTTGAAATCTCTACAGATGCCCAAACTCAGGATGGCATTATTAGAGTGAGAAAGGTAAATTATATCTCTTTAAAAGAAGTTTGTTGTAAGTCTGCAGGATTGCAGGAATGTTGGATTTCCAAGGCTTCTTTTATCTATGCATGAGGTGTCAAGCCAAATTCATAAGAGTAGGAATGTATAATCAATGTCCATCAGAACTGCCATTTAGGTGGCAACTGGGAAGGTTTCCATGGCAGTATTTTCTGTTCTGAGCATGCGTTAGTCTGCTCTGGTCTTCTTGAGTCCAGATACTGATTCCTGCGCTCAAATCCTACCGGTTTTGCTTCCTTGGCTCCAAAGGGAAAGAGTAGATCAGAGTTTGCTTTGGTGGTGATGTAAACTTTCATAAAATCTTGGCTGAGCTGACTACAGCTAGTCTTGCTGTTCAGAGAAAAAATACCATAGCTTATTGTTTAAATTCTCTCATGGGTAAGAGGCTCAATCTTCCACATTTTCTCTTGTTGAACTCTTTCTGCTCAATGAATATTGACTTCAGTGAACCTTATCAAGTTTAAAATGAGAACTGCCATATCTGGGCCCTTAGAAAAGTTACCTTTTCTCTGTTACCTTTTCTATTCTTACATGATCTCGCTGTGTGCAAGATGTGGTGTTTGCATGTATGCAACAAAAGGGGCACCCAATTGTACACAGAAATGTAGGGGGAGACAGCGTATCTAGAACACAATGTGGCTAGTAAATTCAATGATAGATATAGTAATTGCAGGCTTAACTTTTATTATTTTCTGGTGAAGGAGAAGAGGGCAAATTCTCATGCCATGCTTCAAAGGATATGAATATAACTCATAACACTGGCATGGAGGGTTTTTAGAGCACATAGAGCACTCAGAATGATTCTTTGTTTAAAACGAAACAAAACGAAACAAAAAAAAAAAAGAAAAAAACCGACATTCCAATGAAAAAAGAAGAATCCAATGAGTATAGCTAATTAATATTCAACTTGTACCTGTGGTTAAAGAGTTCAGACAGAATAGCTGTCAAAAGTTTATATTTTCTGTTTCTCTGTGAGGAGGTTAGCACTCTGGAAGAATAATAAAATTATGTATATTTGTCTAAATTTAGATCTGCTTTCCTAATGAGAAAATTATTATATACATCCCTGATCTTCCTTATTGTTATTTATTGTATGCTGTGACCTCCTTTGTAAAGTAAGGCAATTAGCCTTTTGCCCCAGTTCCCTTAGCTTTTTTTCATAACCAAGTCTCTAACATAACGTTGTTTCATATATTCATTTTGACAGCAATAATCATTTTGGTGTCTATTACAGTAGATGATGTTTATAGGGTGCTGTTGGCCAATAGGATTTTTCCAGCAGAAATTCATGCTTTTTAGACAATGCGGAGGAAATTTTCAATATGATAGTCTGAGTAAGAAAGACTAAATTATACTGAGGTGCTGTCATTTCTATAAAGCATATAGAAAGCAGTTGAAAAAATGATACAGGAGCTATGACTAGCAAAATGTGAATATGCTCATTTATAAATCACCATTCGTAATTATTAAAGCTTGATAATTTAATACCTGCTAAAGAAGCAAGGTTTTCTTATGTTTACTATAATTTGTGAGAAAGAGCAAATCCCATTAGAGCTTGATTCATACCTGAAAAAAATATCAACAAAATTCAAAAGTATTCATACTGAATGCTTTGACAGAAAGAGTTTTGCAATTCCTATTTGTGTTCTTGCAAGTATTTGCATTGCAGATTCAGAGTTTCTATGTCTTTTTCTTTCTGTCCCTGGGACATTGTAATGCAAATCTTAATATCTTTCCTCTGCTTGGCAGTTTGCATCCTTGAAACTTGAATCATTGTGAGACACAAGAGAATTATATAGTGAATATACTAATGTGCTTCAAAACACAAACTTGAATCTCCTATAATGAAAAATTCTAATATTCAGAACTGTTGCAGGTTTGGTTTTTATTTGGTATTTCATTCCTTTAAATCCACTGTGTTTTCATCTTTAATGTTTTAATAAGCAGCTGTGAAATAGTAAAAACAATGGTGACACGGCAAGTATATTGATAGAATAAAGTAATGGGTTTTATTTCTCCCTCTGAAAAAAAAAATAAGATACAGAAATAGGAATTGCTACAGTTGAAAGAAATTCCTGAGAGATGTCTACCTCATTTACGCCTATAAACAGAAATGCAGGGTTATCTGAAGTGCAATAATATTGAAGTATATTCTTATATGATTAGCTGTAAGTTTTTCCACCTAATGCCTCTCATGTCCAACAAATAATAACTGCTAGTTCTTTGCATTTCTCACTTAGTTCTGGAAATCAAAAAATATTTATTCCTCATTGAGATAATATATTTTATACATTTTTTTCCTTATCTCCAAGTAACAAAGCACTGATTAAAAGTATGATTACTGCACAAGACATGCCATCACAACAAATTTGCTGTATTTATCTGATATATAATTGTAGTGGTACAATTCATGAGAGAGAGCATTGTTGTAAATTTATTGTGAAAAGCAAGAAAACAGAATCTTGTTTTCTTTGGAGCTGGTTAATAAACATATATCAATATATGCCTAGAAAATTTGCAAGTTGGATTTCTGGGAGTGGGAAATGGTTGCATTAAAACTCACTGAATGTGCTTAAATGCACATAACTTTCATCCATCAGCATTATATTAATTTGCTCTTTCTCTGTGGCCATTAGTAAAAGACATTTATCTTTGTCATTCTTAACAGCCCCTGGACTTTGAGACCAAAAAATCCTATACTCTGAAGGTAGAAGCAGCCAACATTCATATTGATCCTCGCTTCATCAGTGGAGGACCTTTCAAGGATACAGCAACAGTAAAAATTGTAGTAGAGGATGCTGATGAGCCACCAGTCTTTTCATCACCTACTTACCTACTGGAAGTACATGAAAATGCTGCTATTAATTCTGTGATTGGTCAGGTGACTGCCCATGACCCCGATGTGTCTTCCAGTCCTATAAGGTAGTGCTGCTCTAAAGTTCTCATAGAAAAAACTGCTGGCAGAATACTAAGTATATTTTCCCATACATTGTATGTATGACACTGTTCTCTCTCTGTTTTCTTTATATAAAATACTTGTATAGAATTTCTTCACCTCACAAAGTTAGTCTTATCAGTTCTTATCATTTCCACAATAACAGAAATGCCCATTTCTATGCAAATAATCTTAGCAAACAGTAGGAATGCATTGAAAATAAGAAGTATGAGGTCCAATAGATTGGATTTTCAGTGTTTATTTCTGTATGTATTTTAAACAATCTGCTAGCTTCTGCACTAACAATACTGAGTTTGTTCCATGTAGCTGTAAGGCTGTAAAACCCTGTTCAGTATGCCTTTGGCTAAACCCATCAGAAGTCAGAAATTATTATGCCCATATGACTTGTACATCTTCAATTTACAATACTTTCCCTTTTTGATCTAACTTGAACAAAATCAGTTATTCCAGTTTCATCAGATCATTGTGTTTTCTGTCTCGTTGCCATGAGTACCCTTTCCCTCCTGTTTTGTTAAACAGTGATGTGACTGTTACCAAACCATATTTTGCTATGTATAGTATGGACTGCTAAAAGCACTATGGAAAAAAAGCAAGCATCAAATTCATAATAAAAGTGTATTTGGAGAAAAAAGCTTTACAAATTTGGCTAATAATTGTAAACATGGTTAGTAGTTTGTCTTATTCCAGCCTCCACATTTCAGAAGCATGTGTCATTGATCCAGGCTCACCTCTGACCAAATCTAGACCACGTGCATCTCTCGTGGGAAAGGGACGCAGTGAATTCAGCTGAGCTCCTTGCAAAGCTCTGCTGTAGTTTAGTAAGGGTAGTACGTTCTGGCTTATTGTATAATAAGGCTTGAAAGATCATTATCTATTAGCATACAAATCTATTGATTCCAGTAGTATTTATTTCATGTTTCTGTTGTTATTTTATAACCATGGTCTTTTTATCTGCAGTAAATTATCTTGTATAAAGCTTGATCCAAGTGCATAGCAAAAAGCATGAGTAATAATCTTTTCTCCTATACTGTCTCTGCTCTCCTATAAATCACTGCTTTTCAGTGTGTTTCTCTGTGGAGAGATAAGCTTCACTGTGGCAGGTTTTCCCCATTCATATTGGAAGAGATTTCATCTTTGGCAGTAGCGGATCATTTTCTTAATTCACAGCAGGCCTTAAAAACCTGGAGTTGATATTTTCTGCTTCCCTAATGGTGCAGTCACTAAGTAGCATGTCCTTTATGCCTGACATTAATAAACGATGGTGATTTACCACTGATGGGGTATCAGTCTTGAGATTCAAATCTCAGTGTCTGCTCTTATTTACATTCTTGCATATAAAGAATAGAGCAAATTAAGTTATAACAGCAGTACTAATAGTGCTGGAGAAGGACTAAAAATCACTTTAAGTCTTTTGTTAAACCACTATGGAGTTCTTCCTATAATTGCCGTATCAGACCCATAAACTAACCAAAACTTCCCAATAACTTGTGCTGGTTTTATAGCAATTTCAACAGATATTATTTCCCAAGATATTCTTTTCTCATTTTTAGAGAAATGTACATTTTATGTTTAGCTTGTGGATCTGACAATGCATTCCCATTAAAAAGAGTTATAATACCATTAGCATGAAAAGGAAACTGCAAATGTACTATTAGTTTTTCCATGTTTATGACTTGGCAGATTTTATTTTTTTATTTTGGACCAAATATTTATCAAATGAAAATTGAGGGAGGATTTTACCTCTTTGTGGTCTTGTAAACCTGTGGAACTTACATTAAAAATGTTTCTTCTTGAATGCTGTTGTTGCATCATGAATAAATACTGTTGGGATGCGATGAAATGCAATGTAACAAACTCACAGATGTTATGCTCATGCTTTTATAACTTCAGAAAATGTACTGCAGAAAGACTGAGCATGGAAGTTTAAAAAAGCATTGATCTTTAGAGAAGAAATGTGTCTTATCCCAGTGGAATTTATGTCAAGCCCAGGTCAACTAAATAGCGTATAGGCATTTCATATTTTATTTCATTTGTGGAATGTAGGAATTTTATGAAAGTTTTGTACCATTTCTGCATCCTTACATAAACTACAAGAATTAAAAAATTAGTTTTCAGTAATAACATCTCAAAAAGTTATCCTGATTGCTATCTTTCTCTTATTTTCTTGAAATAAATTTTAAACCTGTAGATATTTTTTACTAATTTCACTAGCACTGAAATTTTTACTTCTAATACTTAAATGGGAACTAGGGAGACATTAAAGGTTAAGATACATTTTCAAATATGATTGCCTAAAGTTAGGCACCAACAGCTTTATTCCTCCGTGTAGGTGACCTGATTTTCAGAACTGCTGAGGACAGTATGGTTCACATTAAACCATTGAGAACTGTGTATGTGAAGTTCAGTAGAAAATCAGTTTACGTCAATGTCCAAATATAGATGTGTGTGCCTAGCTGTAGGCACATATACTTGAAATTAGACTTCATATTTTTTATTGTACTTTTTAAGAAAACTCATTTTTATGAGTTAAACTGGTTCTTCTGAGAGTTTAAAAATGGAAAACTTAAATGTCTAGCAAATCATACTTCCTAGTTAAGCGGGGTTTCATTCCTAAGTCCAGTCACACCTTACTAGTGTGATTACGGTAGCCTTGGTAATAAGCAGTCTTTAAACATTTACACTGTAACTTTGAACTAATTTTTGAAAGTTTGAATTTTTTTTTACCAAATGCATTGCACAATCAGTCCAAATGCAACATTATCTTTTGTTCTAAATATAAACAAAACATCTGACACTGAAATAAAAGATGGACGCTACAATCCTAAGCTTTGAAATCAGATCCTAATGGTCCATGTATTGAAATCAATGGTGTTAGGCTGCAATGAGATTGAGTTAATCAGACTGTGTTTATTGTGACATAAAAAGGAATTTCAGAATCAGACTTTTTATATATATATTAGAGCAGCATAACTGATTTTCAGATAACTGTGCCATTGACATTATAGCAAAATACGTTCTCACTCTTATCACTAAGTTAGCAGCGTATTTGCAAAAAGTAGAAGTGTAATGAGAAACTGACAGTCTCAGTCCCTTTTCTGACCACTATATAATGTAATCCAATCTGACACTGTATCCTAACTCACCCCGTTGTGCCTAGCTATAATGCAGAACAGAAACAAAACTGTTAGTGCATTGTTAGGTTCTGTAGTACGCAGGCACAAAGGCTTGAAAGGGTAGGCTATAAATCAACAGCTGGGATTCACTAAAACCCCTTGAAGTCAATTTTTATTGAACCATATCAATAGTTTAGTGATGAACTCTTATTTTGTACCCTTCCTATCAAAAAATTGGAAAGCTTTGTTTTGTGATTTAGTTTCTTTTTACAAATAATACACTAATAAAATAACTCTCAGAAAATGGACAAACATAAAAGCTTTCCTGAAGATCCTGACATGGGCTTTAAATCATCATCCTCTTAATGCACTGTTGGAGCAATCTATGGCAGCTCGTTCTTCTTGTGAAGATGGCTCTGTTTTGGCTCTATAATTTACCTGGAAATTTACATTTGCAAACTTTGACTATCTGTCAGATGAACTTGTTTTGTTAAAAATCAGCAATGTCAGTCTATAAAACAATCACTCCTTCAGCATTTTGAAGGGCTCTACAGGTAAACAGCGATTCACTTACTGCCTTCTGTTCACGGAGCCACTTGTTTTGTAACCAAATAATATGTGGTGAATAGTTCATGATTCGTTAATCTGAAATTTATTAGTAAAATAACATTATTCAGCGTTTTTAAAAATAACCATGAATTCCACCATTTTTGTGTGCTTAATGCATTACTGTTGAAATTATCAGCAGTTACTGTGAAATACCATAGAAACTGTCTAATAAGTGTGATGGATTGTGTAATTAACTCTTGATCAGCACAGTTTTTCAAAGATGTTACCTAGTGAACTTGAGGGCATTTTTTGACCTTCATACTGGGTATACAGCTAATTACTCCTTGGGCAATAATTATTAATTTTTTTTAGTCTGAGTTTGTCATTTTGTCTTATAAATTATTATACTATTGAGCTTCTCAATCCATTTGGCTATAAAACTGCAGATCTCGGGGGGCTCCATAAACTGCCTTGTGATTGTATAGATTACACCAACTTCATTAAGTAGATTACAGGGTTGTCTGTTTTGCAGGTTTTCCATTGATCGCCATACTGACCTTGAGAGACAGTTCAACATTAATGCAGAAGATGGAAAAATAACTTTGGCAACGCCGCTGGACAGAGAAACAAATACCTGGCACAACATAACAATTGTAGCTACTGAAACCAGTAAGTATTTGTGTGTACTGACTTCAAGTTCTTTCAGTTTTATGATCACTAATTCTAACAGCGTATGCAGTGGAGACAATATATATACCTCAGTAAAAGGTAAAACACATTGAATTTTTAAATAAAAATTTTTTGAAAGAAAACTTAACTTTTGCTGAATTTCCATTCCTTTTAGCTTTTTGAAACTTTCTTTGTTTCAGTGAATATAGAATTTGAAGACATACGTGAGGACATTTGTAGATGGTTTATAGGATAAGTGAAGAAAAAAATCATCTTAGTGAGTTATTATAAGACAGCAGAAATAAACCTTTGCTATTGTAGAAGTAAGGTTTAGACTCAACCCAGAAGTTCTTAACACTGAAAAATATTTTGTTTCAGTACTATAAATGATTAAGCACATGGGTAATGTTGCATGAAAGTAGCCCTCTTTGATGCATATGAATAAGTTTACTCATATACAGCCATAGACAACAACATCCATTATTCAGATCTACAAAACCATTGTGACCGATCAGTCTGCGTAAGTCACTGAGAGCCAAGAGTGCCACCCCATCTAGGAATATTGGTCCTAAATTTGTAATCAAGAAGAATTCTTGATTGATTTGTGCTGTTGGCAGGATCTAAAAAGACAACATGATTTATTACTAAAATTAGCTCTATATTTTAGACTATAAATTTGACAATCATTGCAGCAAAAAACAGATGCAGGAATTAGGTCTGTCATCCCTTGTCATCTTCTTAACTGAAACATAAACTAAGAAAATATTTCTGCTAAAGTATCTATTCTGCAATCAATGTATATGCATAATTCCTGTTAAGTGCATGCACACTTGACAGATTATTGTAAGAATATTTGTCTTCAGAGCTTGATGAACTGTTAATTCTTGCATGTAGAAAACAGGATGATGATAATGCTTGCCTTTCCCCCGTCTTTTTTTGAGTATATAGTGTTATGATAAAGAAATTTTAATGCTCAGTTTCATAATGCTGTGCCTATGAACATATGAATGAATGGGAGAATGAAAATGCTTACTTAGCCCATTTTTGTTATCCAGTATTTTCCCCTGTTACTTGCTTTTAAAAGCAAACATGTTAGGAATTTGTGAGGGATAACTGAAATATATGCATAAATGAGAAAGGTATGTCTGAATATAAAAAATAAAATGAGCTTTCAACTTATAATATCTGTGAACTGTGTTCCTGTGGTCTACCTTAGTAACTTATTTATTTCATTGCCAATAGTGCCAATAATGCCCTGTTAATTACTATTAAATCTTGTGAGTAAACACTACCTTGATAAATTAGCAAGAATACAGGCAGGAAAGCCAAACCAACACAGTGAATCTAATTGCATAAGAAAAGAAAGCAAGCTCCAGTTGAACACTTTTTGCCCAGTTAATATCAAGCCATTTAATAATTTGGCTGTTCAATTCAGGTTCAATTCATAGCTCACCTCTAGTCATATGGGCAAAGATCAGGTCATTTAATTGCCACCATGGTTGCTTACCAATCAGAAGCAACCAACCATATTTTTCTTCATGCTTCTCAGTGTGATGGATCTTAAATATACCCTGTTTTATCAACGCTTTCATAGATAAGCACCAAGTTTGGCCAAAAATAAATCTACCAACTTTGTGTTGGTACATTGCCTGAACCTAAATTTGTGCTTTAAGCACAAACCATTTTTTGAAGTTTTCTGCTGTCACCATGGCAGAGATTTTTTTTTTTTTTTTGTATCATCCCTCAACTACTGTCTTGGATGAGAATCTTCCTGGATGTGATTGGTCTGGGTGAACTGAGCGTAACTTCTCCACTTTCACCTGGCTTGATGATGAAGAGATTTAGATTCTGACTGGCTGATCTTTTTAAAGGCAAGCAGCTTTGGATTGTGGATGGATAATTTTAAATGTTACTTAATTTTAATCTTTCTGAGAGCCTCAAAATGTAATCTAACCTTTCCATGTCTAGCAAAAGTAGGAATAGAAACATGGAAGCGTGAGCTAATGGGGCTTTTTTAGGTAGTTTTTTAACAGGCAAAAGAGCAGTTTGGCTTATTGTTTTTTACAAGGACATTTCCTATTCACAAGCGAGCATCTTTCTAGTTCTAATTCAAAGCACATTTGTGCTATTGGTGTCACACAGTATTACCATCAAATTCTGACATCTGTGCAAAGTGATAGATCTTGGAGGGTGGCTTTTACTTTCCCATTACTGCTAGACTCCTTCTCCCCTCTGTGAAGTGGTTTCTAGTTGTTGCTTTAACTGTATGCACCATTACATACCTGTACCCTTTCTCCTTGGGGTGTATTCATACACATATTCTTAATTAGATAATTAAATTAGTATTTTCTTCTTTGTAGTTTGACATTTTTCCCTCTCTGGTCATGTCATGACTCTACTGCATTGATGATGATTGATATCACAAGGATTTGTAAGAAAAGTGAATGCTACAAAAAGCTTTGACCTCTTTCAAAAATCACTCTGAAATACAACTTCAGATTCACAGAAGAAATTGATATATTAATGCTTATTGCAAGAGAGATACTGAAAATTATTACACCTTTGAATTGATTCTTAAATTTTCTTTCTATATTGCCATGCATCCAAGTTTACTCTGCTGGATGAGTCTGGAGTACAAACGTCTAGGTGATCACAGTGTAGAGGGAACAGACTCACTGGCAAAATTATCTTTCTCTCAGAATGTACCTTTTGGTCTGTGGATATGAAAGGTGAACTTTGTTTTCTGTCAATTAATGGACTTTAAATACAAGATTAATGAGATTTCTCTCTTTTGTTGTTGTATCGTTATGACTTATATGACTGAAGGAAGGCAAAGGAACTTAAAGATGTATCCCAAGGTTGTGAGGTTTTTTCCAGCTACGTGCTTGAGAGAATGATGAGCGGATATAGCCTTGCTTTCTAAGTCAGGGCTGATTCTGCTGCTCATATATTTGGGCCCTCTAGAGCTCAGCCCTGAACAGAAAAGAAATCTAGGGGCATATGCAAGTATCTTCCAAGAGCATGGATTGCAGTGCAGTAAGAATGAATGATTAACTTACAAACATTTCTTTTGTTGCCTTTTTTTTTTTTTTTTATATGTACAAGGGATCATTACATTTTGTTCTTTGGTACTTTTTTGAGATGGAATGGAATTTTCTGACATTCAGTAAAATCTACTGAAGCCAGGATCCTTATAGTCATATGTAAGCCCATTCATCTGAGCACACAAATACGTTTTTTAGTTTGTGTAAGGTACGATTATAGCTGTAACTACTGTTCACATTGACATGCTTGTGTTGCTTGCATTAACTGGTTGGCAATTTTGCTGGGCAGCGAAGCAGAGCGGAGTTCAGGTTGGGCTAACCTCCTCAGTATTCTCTCAGGTTCCTGTACAGGTTTTGCACTACTTACTGAGTTATATGTTGTCAATGCTACTCAACTACTAAAAGAAAATCAAATAGACATGATTTATTTATTAGAAAATTTTTGCTGCAGTTTGCACAGATTCTGTACAGAGTTCATTCTGATCATTCAAGCCGTTGAATTGTCATATATATACAAAACATACGGTAATTATACTCTGTCTTCTTTATGCCTCCAGCTCCATGGATTCCATTTCTATTAACAGCCACATTGCAGATATTTCCTCAGTGTCCTCACTGTGACTCATTGATACTAAGGAAATGCTTTATACTTCAGTTGTTGCTGGTTAATTGATATAACAAGAGCAGCAATAAATGGAAAACTAAAGTAGTTTGAAACCAAAGCAAAGACTTATCCCTGAAGAGCTAACTTAGGCAAGAAAGACATATGTTGGTAACATAATATAACTGCATACTATTCCTCCAATTTAAATATGAATATCCTGATATTTGCATTCTCATCCCTCATAAACTGTATCCAAGATCTGCTTGAGTTACAGGATTTTAGATAATCCCTTTTTTTTTTAAAAAAAAAAGGAAAAGTACACTATAATGCATCCATTATTAACAGTGCTTATCTGGAATTCTCTTTTAAAAGTGAACTAATACTTTTCTCAAGTATATGTGTATTACACAGTAGAAATTTATTGATTATCACAGATTTCAACAAGAAAAATCTTCTAAACATATTCCAGTTTACTGTCTGTGAGATTTGTGAAGAGCACACCAAAAAAATAACATAAACCATAGATCACAAACTTTAAAGACAGCTAAATGATGATACCTTTAAAGTTTCCAAGCTTTCTGACATAGCATTGAGTGGACTACTCAAGATTGATATTTTCTTCCCAGTCTTCTTATGACCATTTACAGTACTGGGTTTCTTTGATCGCATTGAAATAGAATCTCAGTTTGTGAGATAAAACACTATGAGTATATTTGAGCATAGAGTTTCTTTTATAACTAGTATAGACTCCAGCCTTTTCAGATACGCTGGGAGATAGAGGGATGAAGCGTGCATCCATTTGATCTGTTTCATCAGGTTACACAAAGTCTATTCCAAAATTTCTCACTTTTCTCACACTCTGCATCACAAGCACAGACATGCAACAAATCATTTGGGGAATTCCAAGCCTAGTGCAGGATTGCATGGGAGAAGATATTCTTTAGCCTAAAGCAATGCTTTTAGCCAAGTTATAAATCTCTGAGTAAGAGTTTTAAATCGAATTTCTGTTTTCCTTATTCTCCAGGCACTGTAGTCATGGAGCTATTATTTTGATTTTGATTGATTGATTTTACCAAGTGACCCTTGGTATTCAGCTACACTTGCCAAAAAAAGCATGCCAGCGGCTGGTTAGTCCCCCCCCACCCTCCACCAAAGTGTTTGGCAAAGTACCAGAACTGCCAGAACTAGTGGAAATTCTGGTGAATTATTAGTCAAAGCAGACGATGAAAACACAGGCAAGATCTTGAAATGGAAATGGGGATTTGACTACAATAAATATTTTCCAGGCAGAGAGTATAGGAATCTCAAGGACAAAGCTGTGGGCTCTGTCTGACAAAGGTAATTACCCATACCAACTGCATTCTTTAGAAATGAAGAAGTATGAGGCAATTTTATCACCTAATGGGAAAGGGCATAAAGCCAGGAAGACTTTTTATGGTTTACCAAGAATATAAATACAATAATTGAATCATCACCCAGCACATGCTCTACTAGTGTTATCTGTATTGTATATTACTTTAAAAAATACAAGGACACTAATTAAAAAGGAAGAGAGACATAATTACTCTTCAGAATAAGCCTTCAGCTGTGATGTACATTTTAATGCCATGAATACCTTTGCTCATGCTTTCATTTATTTTATGTTATTTAGCCTTTTAAAAATGACCATAAGCATTCTTAGCAATAATTCTAACATTTTAGGGAGTTACTTTGGTGTATCATATAATTAACTCTAAGTTAAGACTGAGTAAATTCCAGTAAGTTTTAGAAAGAGAGAGAAAATAAGCCTTTATGGAGGTATAAGCAGGTGAATCTCAGGCATCAAATGGAATCATAGAATGGTTTAAGTTGGAAGGGACCTTAAATATCACCTAATTCCAATCCCCCTGCCATGGGCTGGTTGCCAATCAGGCTACCCACTTGGCCTTGAGCACCTCTGGGGATGGGGCATCCACAACTTCTCTGGGCAGCCTGTGCCAGGGCCTCACCACCATCTGAGTAAGAAATACGAACCTTTTTCACTTGACCCTTTTTTCTCTGGCTCATTGGAACTCAAACTAGATCATCCATTATTTTTGCACTAACAGAGTCTAATAAGGTAGTTTTTATTCATTTGCATGTAAATACAAGGCTACACAGAACTCCATAGATTCCAATGGGTTGCAGAGAATTTATCACTGGTCATTGAAGGCATGGCATGTTTTGTAAAGTAGTTTGCTGCTGACACACATTAATGTGTCTTAATGTGCATTAAGAGACATTGCAAGCTTTCCCATTAATGTTTTTCACAGCTCATGAATGGCAAGAGATGTGATCCACATGGATAATAGCATGGGAGTGGCCATATTATGATGGAATATGAATGGGAAAGGAGTGCACTTATGAAACAATCTCTGTATAAAGTGGGCTCACTAGTTTAGGAGCTAGAATTAAAATTCAATTATAAGGAACAGAATAGAAGTTGGTAAGTTCTGAATTTAGAGGAAAGAATGTGAGGCAGCTGCAAATAAAGCTGCTGAGTAATGAAAAGGAAAAAAAATTGAGGAGGTAATAAACATAGGAAGGATAAAGATCTGCATCAACAATCTAGCTTCATTCATTTCTGGTTTCGGGGTTAGACATCTTAGTTCTAGAAAATATCTTTCTGTGTAGTATTCATCTAGTTCAATAAGAACTGATTTACTACTTCTAAGCAGAATGTGACTCTAACTAAAATCCCCACTGTTTTTTTTCCTCTAAGACTAAAGTATGAGAGTAGGTTAGAGTAGAGGTTCCTAGTTGGATCTTGGTTTAGTCAGTCTTCTTGAAGCACATTTTTTTCTAAAATAAAGACTCTACTCTGAGAAGCATGATTTGAGCTCCCAGTGAAGATGCTGGATGGC
The DNA here is from genome assembly GCA_013396635.1 of Penelope pileata. Taxonomy (NCBI): domain Eukaryota; kingdom Metazoa; phylum Chordata; class Aves; order Galliformes; family Cracidae; genus Penelope; species Penelope pileata. Next base: position 4,924,591 of record WBMW01005650.1, on the reverse strand, counting down.
AAAAAATTGTGGTATTTTCTGCTGAAAAACAAGATTTTGAAAAGCACATACTGAAATGTTAGTGAGATCTTTTTTTCAACTGGTGTGCAAGTAAGAATTGTTTGATCCTAAACTTGCAGAATCTGATTCAATACCAGCACATCTTGCAATGTTTTAGCCATGAAGGAAACATAAAGACAATAATTTGCACTGTTAAGAAAGGAATATGAGCTCTAAAAATTACAAAATTTAAATATTTCTGTAATGAAGACATGTTTAATACAAATTTTTCTTAAAGCATTTTGACATTTTGTCTAACAGTAAGAAAGGGGTTTCATTGGAACTATTATTTTACTTTAATCATGAAATCATTTAAAATAAACATCACAAAATATTCCAGACGACTTGTCCTCAATCAGTCTGCTTATTGTTATTATTATTGCTGCTAGTCATTATAAAATTTCAAAGCTAATTATAATTGACAATAAGACTCTGCATATCTGAGTCAATATTTTATAACATTTTAATATGCATGATGTATTAGCATATTAACAATGTAATTGCTCTAAAGTGTGGGCCAGATTCCTGACTCCTCTGTGCTAGCAGAACTCTCTTGATTAACCTGGAATCAAGCAACACAGCAGCAAATCATGTGTCTGTACATTTGTTGTGTCTTCAACTTTTCTTCAGATAGTTTACTTGCCTGTTTGCTGGCTTGTTTTTGAGGCAGATCCTGTTCTGACATGTAATGGCACCATATTATTTTCTGGACATTTTTATTTAGAAATGAAAATTTACTACTTCCTTACAACAATTTAGGTATTACACTTCCTCATAAAATCTGGAATCCTAATTAGGTTTGTGGTGCTGTGATCTACAAGAAATAAAGATCTAACAGCATTTCCATCATGATGTTGATATTGCTAGTCCGTATAATAAAGGTAGCAGAAATAGTGGTTGCCTGTTTTCCTATCTCTTTTGTCCTTATTGGTAACAGCCGCAAGGAAGTGGGGAAAAAAAAAAAAAAAACTTTTCAAAAGCTTATAGTGGGCTTTGCCTTCTGTTAAAATTAGAATCATAGAATCATTAAGATTAGAAAAGACCTCTAAGATCACCTAGTCCAACCGTCCACCTACCACCAATATTGCCTAGTAAACTATGTCCCTAAGTACCACATCTGAATTATGAGTCTATAAAATAGTTCTTCCAAGTTGCACATGCTTCCAAAGATTACAGTTGTGGATAGTTTTGCTGTTGCTTGTTCTTGACGTGACTTAGAATTTTTTATCATGTTAAATAAACTGAATTTTTCTTTTATTTGCATTGGTTTTACACATCCACTATTAAAAGTTGTTAAGACTTAAACAATATTTTTAATTCCTCTACTCATAATGGTTCACCACTTACATATGTAGCACAGTTAATTTACTGAAAGTGACATAGCTGCAGACTACAGCCTGACTTGCATCCTCATTAGAGGAAAATAGGGCTCAGCTACACAATACAGTATCAGAAATACAGGCTGTTTTCTGCCAACATTTGTTTCAGCTTGCTCTCTGGATAGATGTGTGGGTGGAAGGATTTTGGCAGTGTACTTTTTTTCCTTAAGGATTTATTTAGGATCTGTGAATAAAACAGCATTGTTTTCATTGTCATAAACCTGATGTGACTATAGCAGCTTCCAATACAACCACTGAAGCAGCTATACTAATAATTTATTTTGAATTATGTATTTGTTTACTCATATTGATGTGTCACATATATCTTCATTATGTGTCACTGTGAATATAAAGCTCACTGTGGTCAAAATTAGATATGCAGAAGAACAGCCTCTAAGGACATGCTGTTTGCAGCCAGAGCTTCTGACAAGAGACAAGTGCCCGTAATTGCTACTCAAATATTGAAAAGTTGCTACAGTTTCTGATTAGGATGCCCCTTCTAAATCTCTTTTCAAGCCTCACCCCATCCTTTTGTTCCCCCTACTTTAATATTCATCCTTCTCTTTCCTACTGCATACCCTATGCATTCTAAGCACTCTGTTACGCAGTGTGTAGATTACATATAATGAGTTCTTATGTTACCTAGTAAATCTGCTATCTACTTTGTCTTCTAGCATTTTCTTTATGAAGCCTGAGAAAAAATAGGAAGAGGTGACACTGGATTTTTCAAAACACAAATATTGTGGTTTAAGGAAGACCACCATTCAAAGTGATTTATGATAACCTGAAACTTGAGTTTCTGAGTTGTTGGGTTTGTGGGAGAGCTCTCTGGGCTGGGCTAGGCTTTCCCTCCAGCTCTAAGGCAGGTATTACTTAGTTTCATATCAATAGTTTATCTTCTGCTCCCTTGAGGACAAAATTCAAGATTACAGTGGCCTCTTTTTCTCAGTCTCAGAACATTTCCTCTCTTGTATGGCTAAATTTAAACAAAACAGTGTCTTCTGATTTTCTCTTATGGCTAGGGGTTTGGTAGAAGGGATCCTCTTCACAGCTGCAAACTGTATTTGAGGGTTGTTTTACTATTCCAACCTAGTTTTCCCTCTCTAAGGCCTTTTGATCTACCTCTGTGCATTCAAACAAGACAATGTCATGCATATACAACCAAAATATAATATTTCTGCAAAAAATTATGAACATTTCCCAGTTTTGCAAATAGACCTTTCAATTTACTGAGGATCAGAGGTAATTATGGAGTAACTATGTGTTAGGCTGATGAATAACTGCAGAGCTTATGAAAAGTAACAGAGGTTGTATTTGAATATCAAATTATAGCCTGCCCTCAGATATACAAAATGGGAGCTACTAATTCAATCAATACGTATTGTGTCTGTACAAAAATAATATACTAGTTTTTAAAAAGCTATTGTTTGATTCTCAAGTTTTATAAATCTGCATTGATCCTTTGAAGTTAGCAGAGTGCTCCATTGAGGTGCTGGTTTTAATTTAAATTAGATTTAAATTTAAAATCTATTATTTAAAATGTAGGTAATAGGTCATGTAACACTAAGGATAAGGACTGGATTAAACTTCCAGAGTAGGAGAGATATGGTTAACCTCAGCAGAAGTGGAATCAGACCTTGAAGCAAAAAGGAACAGGAAATACAAATGCAGTCAGTTTGAATTACTTGGCTACTGTGATAGCAAGCAGAGAACTCTGTGCTGGGTTAGGTGAATGTCACTGACAAGAAAATGATCTGCTTGGTCTTTTTGCAGACATGTTTCATTTTTCTGCAAATTTCAGGTAACTGATTCGAGTTTTCTATTTGTTATTTTTTCCCTCTCACATGCAAAAAAAAAAAAAAAAAAAAAAAGAAAGCAAAAGAAAACAAAAGTGAAGACTGTCTGAACAAGGCCTGAAGAATATGACTTTATATAAAAGTGACATTTTCTGTCATGGCTTGTGCATCTATCACAGTAATTTTACTCTTTCTTTTTGTATTAGCAGCAAACTGAAGATGTAATCTGTCCTGTTACTCTAAGCCATACATCCTATGTATCGATTAACGGTAGGTAGGTGGCCTAACTTAGTCACTCTTTACAGTTGGAGTAATTGAACTCTGGAAATCTTTTAATTACATATTCAGCTTTGAAGTCATTTACTTGAAAATGTACTCTCTCTTCAGTTTCCTGTCCTCCTTTCCAGGATATGCAGTCAAAATACACTCCTCACACGCTATCTGTTTGCCCCCTGTGCATGGCCCTCCTTGATTTGTCCATACCTGTGAGCGTACATTTTGCAGGAATCTGACATTTTTTCATGGCAATGAGAGTTAGAAAAGTGGACAATAATGAAGGAAATGGAGGGTGTCGAGCAAGTCCTTGGCTAAACTTGTGACAGTCTTATCAGTGATGAAATAAAAATAGAACATAACATAGCTTTGTTCTTGATTCATTCCTCTTCTGGAGACCATAATAAAATAAACTGAGGGATCTACTGAAAGGTGACAAAACTTTTCAACTGTTATTTTTCTCCCAAAGAATGACTTATGGAATAAATCTGAGAAATATGTTTCACATCTTTTCTTTCTCCCTCCCTCCTACACATTTGTACATGCAGCAATTCACTACAATCTGTACACTTCTAGTATGTTCCAGTGAGCATATAAATATAAATGAAAGATTAGTTTTGAACACGAGTTTGTTTCTTGTCTTAGCATCTTATAGAAAAACCGTTCTACTGTGCATTAGTATGCTATTCTGTAGATATTCCACAGCTCTTTGTATGTTCTCATTCTTTAAAAATTTGAGAATTATGTGAGGGGTTCAAAATATTCGTAGTGACCTGTTTGTTTGTTTGTTTTATGGCTTTGTGGTTAACTGTTATCCTAATTCAGAAATAGCTTATGGTGCGTTATTTTTAAAATAAATGATGTCAATCACTGGTGGTTTTTCCTGATGATTTCAAAGTCTGTTTCAGGCAGTCAATCTCTTTTGAATCAGATCATTACACAACACTTTAGACAAATGAACACAGCTTTTACTGAAGCATGTGATTTCTACAGTTAGATGTCAACATAAATAAAATTCCAGTTTCATGATATCATCTCTGTTTCTCAGGATTCTTGAAGTTAGACTTGCCAGTTTTATATGGCAAAGAATTGTGAGAAGCTGCAGTGTTATAGAGGTAAAGGACTGCACAAAGAAAACGACAACATAAAGCCAGACAGGAAGAATAAACTTGTCCTGCATTTAGATTGTCTTACTAAAGTCATCTGATAAAACTTTGATAATGGCATGGGGAATAGGACTGTTAAAATACGACTTAATAAGTTTGAAGTATGAGAGATGTAAAATGAGTGCTGTTGTTTTTATTAAGTCAGTGATTCAGATTTTGTTTTGATTTCTCTGTTAGAACTAGGACTTCTAATTTAAAATATTATTAGAGTAGAAATTTCAGTGAATTGGAGAAGCATGAAATAACCATTTCCAAGCCATATGATGATGATAATAATAACAAAAGATGTGTTATTTTCCAGGAGTCTACTTTTTATGCAGGTGCTTAATTTTAGTTAAAATGCAAGACAGTTTATGACTTCTTAAAGAGAACCTTGCTGTAATTTGGGATGCTTCAATTAAATAAGGGAAAAGTGGATTAAACTGGATTTTTTTGTGTTAAATAAATGATGAAATTGCATTTTTTGGCAGACAATAATTCTGTTTCTTAAAGAGCACAGCTTTTTAAAACTACTTCTATATGTATCTATCAAACAAAGACAGTGAAGTGTTGTGTGAGAAGTGTTGAATATGGGATTTTTTATTTGATTTTGATTATCTCATCTGACTCATCATTTCTGTATCAAATAGCCTTTTTTAATCCTACATTTCAAAGGCACGTTGTTCAAATATTATTGCCTACTAGGTGTGTATTTCAAGCATTTAAAGTTCAGATACAATCTTGAGAAGGGGGGAAGAACGCAGCAGAGCTTTTTACATGCTTACAATACTTTTAAACATTACAATATGCATTTGTAAACTTCCTTGGTCTCTCCAATATTATTTGGAAATTTATTTATCACCACTAAGTTTCACTGCTTATTTTGTCATAGACTCATCCTTTCCATTTACCTACCTAGAATTTTTTTTTTCTTTTTTTTTTTTTTTTTGTGTGTGTGCATGTATATGTGTGCTGTGCCCATCAACAGCAGCCTACTGGATCTTGGAACTGTGAACAGGAATTGAGACTTGAGTGCAGCACATAAAAAAGCTATCCTTCTAGGAAATTATCTACGGAATTTGCATATGTGTTTCTTATAACTATGCTGCACTGTAGCAGTGGTGTCCACAGATAACCACTTGAATGTATTTGAAATAAAAAACTAAATCCTTCTGTGCAGCATTACTCTAGAAAGGGTTTTAGAACATTAGACTAGTGGAAATTTTGTGTAATATTTTTTAATACTACACCTCAATGTTCTAAATTTTCAAACCAAGCCATTGCTTCTCAGGTGACAGTCCTAATGATATATTTGTATTGCAAGATTCCAGATAGGTCTCTAAGCTGTGCAGCACGATAAATACAGCTGATGAAGCCATTACAAATTTAGTTAGTTTGTTAAGAGATAATGTCTAACTTTGCACTCTAATTGCAACTTAAGTAACTGGTCTCACTGTCTACCTAAAAAATGAAAGATGAGTCTCCCTAAATACTAATGGTTCAATGGAAAAAAAAATAAATTAAAAAAAGTAATTCAAAATATAATTTTGTCACTGATTTTCTCCATCCACAAACAAGGAAAAATTCTGAACATTGAATACTAATCAGTGTGAAGGCCAGCTGTATACAATGACAAGAAGCTAGCCTTCTCTTTCCTCATTCACTGCTGGGGATTTCTAGGTGTATGCTTAGAGGAAAAAACCATGTGTGGAGGTGAACGAGGAGAGCAGTCCTCCTGGGCAGAAGACATTGGCAGAAGACAAGGATTAAGAGCTGTTCAGAATCTTCCAGTGCTTTCAGCAGCTGCTTTAAGTGAACAAAACTAGAATTTCCAGTGCAGTTACCCACACAAACATAGCAGTTTTTTGCCTAATACATCAGTATGGATCCACCTCAATTTCTATTTTTTGTAAGAGTCAAAGAGTTAAAGCACATGGGGTACTGCTAACAAACATGGATTTAAACTTGAGAGCGTCATCTTCTGCAAACGTTTTACTACTGAGAAGTTTGCAGACATTTTAAGTACGAAAATGAGCAGATGAAACATAAGATGTTTTGATATTACTTGCCAATAATAGGTATACTTACAGTGATTTTTATTTATGGTGATCCTTGTTTATTTATTTTATTTATATTCGCTTAGCATGAAGTGAGTATTTATTGAAAAGTTTGCAATGACAAAATAATGCAATGCATTCAGTGTGGTGGGCAGTACAAGCAGTAGATAAAATGTCCCTCTCTTTCTCAACAACAAATTTCATCATAGTTGCAAGAACCCAAGTAGGTAGTGGATAGCCCCATGTTTGGAGATTTCCAAACCAGTTGGGTCTCTCTTGTGTTTAGTAAATTAATTTTTTAAATGAATTCTCATCAAGTTTCTAATTATAATATCTTTAAATTTAATGTTTGTATTTCTGATGAAAGACAAACATTTTGGGGGCAGTCACAAGAGACATGAATAATTTCTTTAGAAGCTTATCTAATTAATTACATTTCTCTGTAATGTCTTTAAAATTTGAACTGCCATCATTTCATTAATTTAGATAAAAGCAAATCTTTAGTGTTTAAATATGACACTAGTGCTGAGAATTCTGATAAGCTAGAGATTCATTGTCTGTGTTTTTATCAAGTTAAGAAAAAATGTTTTATATTTTAGGATTCATGATTTGCATACTAATGTTTATTTGATTTTAAAAGTATTGTTATACAGCGTATATGCTCATATATATGTAGCATATGTATATCACATGAAAATCATATGATGTGAAACTGACATTGAAACAGAGATTTTAATGATATTTCAAATCAATGCTATTAGAGCTATTGAAATTTACACAAATGTAGATTTATAGTTGAAACCTCAAAAATGTCTGTTTTTAGCGTACAAGGAAAAAAAATGCAAGAGGTAGGACTTGATTATGTCACCACACAATTAACTTTAATTGAAACGACAAAAAATACACAGTATATTCTGTGGTTCTTCCTTTAATGATCTCTACAACTTTGAGGGCTGCTACCAGTTACATCAGTAGCCTCCAGCCCACTGGCAGAGCCTGACCTAATTCTGTTTTTTGACATTTATTGTTACAGGTACATTGAATACAAGTTAATAGCAACTTCTGTCCTGCCCCCAAGAATGAATGCTGTGTTCTCCTAAGCCAGTTCTGAACTGCCAGAGAATAGACTCCAAATGGACTGCTAAGTCGTCACAACTACACATACATTAATTGTCTGACTTAATGCAGGAGCTTTTTTGCCTGCAGTAAGAATTCAGGCAAAAGCACATTGTTTAATTGCAAGTCCAATCTACAGTTAATTCACAGTGTGTAATTATTAAAATTGTTGATGATATAAGCAAGATAAAATACTTTGCTTGTAAAATAATAATCAGTAAGAGACGGATTTTGAAACTTAGAATTGACTTACTTGTAAATGCACCCATGTCCTATAAAACATTTGTGAAATCCTCAGATCAGATGGTCACTTCAGCTTAAATAGAGTTTGTGTATTTGCTTTTTGGGGAAAAATCATAAAATCTAAAATATTTATTAAGTCTTTTAAAATAATTACTTGAACTGAAGGAAAGACACTAGAAATTGACTGAAATTTATTCAAAGTAGGATGTAAACTGTTGCTTTAGCTTCTCTTTCCTTAGAGATTAATAAGATTATTCTACTCTACAATGATAAACTCCTTTATGCAAAACAGCTTTACATTGTAAATGATGAGACTTTAATGCGATGAAGAAAGAAGTTCACAGGTCATATTCTTGGATAGCTGCAGATGAATCAAAACACTTATCCAAAGTACAATCTAGTTTTACCTGTGTCAATCTACAATTCCTTTCTCACAATGTGTCTCTGCATTAATCGTATTTATAATGAAGAAATAATAGATGTGCAGTCAGCACAACTAATAGAGTAAAATGTTCTGTGCTCTGCCAAAGATAAACAAAGAAGTAAATCTGTGTTGTTTACAGCCTTCCCTTTTCTATGTATAATGGACTTTATCAATAAAACAATACAAACTTCATCAAAGAAAAATCTTACCAATTTAGTCCAAGAAAAGTCTTCGTGGAGATAATCTCCTACAAATGCTGTTTGCAGTAGGGATGTATTTATTCTTTTCAACCATAAAATGCTGGCCATCCTTCTTTATCTCATGCTCCAACTCTACGATCCATTACAAATAAGACAACCCAATTAAGCAAGGACAGGAAGAGTATGGTTTCTAGGCAAGAATTTATGTATCAGACCCAAATAAAATATACTTACCTTTTATGCTGTGATTTCTTTTCTTAGGGAACCACAGTCAAGTGTCCCGGGTGCCTGTTACTATCAAAGTTCTTGATGTAAATGACAACGCTCCTGAGTTTGCATCAGAGCATGAAGCCTTTTTATGTGAGAATGGGAAGCCTGGACAAGTAAATATCTCCACGTTTTTTATGTTGTATAATTTAGAGTGTGAGAATGGAGTGCAGGTTTTCCCTGTCATTTTATCTTTAATCCAAAAATATGTGCCTGTTTGTTCATGCTAACTGTTAACGTTCATTTAAGTTCTATCTATAATCATATTCTGTGGTACAACTCTCCACATGTGGACATATATATTCTTAAAGTATAGATTTTAAGTTAAAGGTAGGTATCTTAAGACAATATCCAGAAAAAATGCTGTCCATAAGATGTGACTGTTTCCAGTCTTTTTGATGGAGCTCATCACTTCATAAATTAATGTACTTTAACAGGCAGAAGTATAAACCAGCCTGAATCTCAATCAGGGATTGAACTGTATTGCTCCTTCTTTCAGGTGTAATTTAGGAAGAATGCTTATAACACGAAAACCATTCCCCCCTGCCTTTATCTGTGTTCTAATCTCTGTCTAATTCTTACACACTTTTCTATGGTAAGTGGGGAAAAAAAAAAAAAACACCAAGAAAGCCAGACAGAGCTTGATGGAAAGTTAAGTAATTTGCAACTGAGTTTAAGGTATCTGAAGAGGGACAGAGTGTTGGAGAACTTGAGATTCAAGTTTTACTTATATCTTAGAGGAGAGAAAAAAAAATTGGCTTTGGTTATTTCCTCCTTTGTTTGATGACATTGGAGCATTAGCAAAGGAATTTATACAACACCTTGCAAGGTGAAGTGCAGTTGGACTTCAAAAACAAGGTTTAACCTGCGTAGCCTATTTCAAAGGAAATGAAACAGGTTTCTTAAAAGGCATTTATTTTGAGGACAAATGTACAGAGCTAGGGAAGCATACATCATATGCCATATAAATTGCAAGATAAAGATTCAAGAAAATTTTCAGACTTTTACAAAGTAAAGCAGCATAATTGAGATTTAACTTTTGTCCAGCTTGAGAAATAGTGTTATAGCAATTCACTGTTTTTAAACTTTCTAATTTATTTCTAGCTTGTGACATTTTATTTAAATAAACAGCAGCTGACAGCATGACACTAGACTTGTTAATCCAACTATTCCTGTGTCTCATGTGGGTGTTAGGCATTGAATTCACTATTTTCCAAAGTAGGTTACCTGACAATAGAGTTAGAAATGATTTTCTTTTAGTAGTACTAAATAACAACTGTACAGTAGTGTATGACAACCTACCTCTTCCAAGGCTGGATTGCAACTGATTATATGACTTTCGAGTACGCTTTTTTGTTTAATAAAAAGGTGTCAAAAATGTGTCACTTAAGAATTCTCTATAACCACTGAGAAGATTATTGGAATGTGCCCTTATGGGCAGACATTTCTCAGCAGAGAGTTATGTTACTATTGGTATAGAAGTTCCTCTAGCTCAGAGTGGATTTCTCTTTAGCTCAGGTGGATTTCAGGTGCTGAGTAGTTATGTTTTGTATGATATATTAAATTGCAATGAGCATACTTTTTTTTCAGCCAGAGCTCTGTAAGCTTCCCAGAAAGATGTGGTGCATAGTGTATTTGAACGTATTTATATATCAGCTTTCAGCTGATTTAATAGATGTGAAAAGTGTTTGCAATAAAACAATAAATGAGATGATTGGGAATAAGTGGCTAAAAGAGGCTTTTGTTTAAGCATTTATGGATGAATTTTGTTAAGCCATATGTTATTCTTTAATTTACCATCACCTCTTACACTGTTAATCTGATGGCAGATGCCTCTTGAGCATGAATCTTATGGGTGGCTGTATAGGTGGCTGTCAGCATGGATGAGGTAACACTGATCCTGCAATTTATTGCTTTAAACTAATAATGTTATGGGGACACTAACTGTGCACCAGTCCAGATTAATCAAGGTTAGGTTCTGAATATAAGTTGTCATTTCAAATTTAATTGCTCCAGTAAAGAATTTGGTATCTACACTACTGGATTGGTTTTTCTTGTGCTAAGTACTCTATATTCAAATTCTGGAAGAAATCCTATTAATGGATCAAGATGTAGAATTCCAAAAATGAAATATTTCTCGGCTACAAAACAGTTACTGTGAGAAAGACTACCATTTTACATAGTAGCAAAAGCCTAATTTGGATAGTCCTCCAAAGTTTAAACTGAAATATTGCATATGCATAAAAGGCACACTCATGTTTTCCTATTTCAATATATTTACATTTAAAAAACGAAATATAGATTTTAATCAAATTTGGATCTCCATAAAGGAATTACATCTGAACCTTTGATGAAACCTTATTTGCAGCCCCTAAATGTATTGATTGAACCATCCAGTTCAGTTTCTAAGTGTTCTATTTTGGGTTCTGATATAATTGCAAGTGGCAAGTGCAGCTGCTGGTGATGTGACAGAATGTATTAAAAACTGTTGATGTATAACGTTGCCAGATGCATTTGCTTTGTTTTAACCTACCTCTAACAGTAGCGTAGCTAGTAGGAAAGGAAGGGGGCTGAAGTAGGGGAAGAAGGAGGAGGAGTATGTTTGTCTACACTCATGTGCTCCTTGCACATTTTTGCACATGAAGGAAAGTTGTCAAAAGTGTTTTCTGTCAGTTTTATGGGGAAAACAAACAAACAAACAAACAAAAAAGAAACAAAAAAACCCCACAGACTTGAACATACTGTTATAGTACTTCTAATTTAACTATAAACCAGCTCATCATCTCCTCATTATTCATTTTTTCCAACAACTAAAGCTGGAACATTCCCAGTTTTGCTGGTTATACCTGTAGTTTTTTGTTCTCCTGCCCAGCTAAAGTATTTTCCCCTACTCCTAGAACAGCACATCTATATTCTTGGGTAAAAAAAAAAGTTCCTCCCACACTGTTCCCAGGGTCCCAGTAAAGTGCTGTTTGCTCAAAACAAAGGTACAAAAATTTCAAACACTTCAATAGCATAGACAGTGTTGTACCAATGTATAACCTTGTGTGTACACTAGAGCAGTACAAAACTGAATACAGTACTTTCTGAGTCTCTCACAATTTGTCTCTGTTCTATTTAGTTCTTCTAATAGAATAGATTGGCCTTTTCTAATGTTGGAAATCTTCAGATAGATCTTTGTCTCTCTGAAGTCTCAAAATTCATGCAAATGGCAATTTGCAGGTTCCAGCAGTAGAGGGTTGGCTCTAGGTAAAAGGCTAAGTAAAAATTGTGCCATAATAAGTCTGCTGCTTGTAGCATTGTGAACCTGCAAAGTAACTGAAAAGTAATCATAAACAATACTGTAACTACAGAAGTGTTTTCAGAGTTGGAAGAACAATTTCAACAAGAGTAAGGAACAGCCTTCTAATTATAAGGAACAATTCGAAGTCAGGCTAATGAGTTGCACCACAGGAAAAGACTTTGAGACAGTCCCATATATTAAAGTCAGACGTAGGTAGTTGTGGTACATTGATAACATTGCTAATAACTTTGTTTTTCTATTTATCCTTCTACATCATTCATTATGATTATACTGGTAATCTTCTTATACATATTATTTCGGGCGTATGTGGCTTTGTAGAAGTGCAATACAAATTTGCAGACTATAATGCTGAGTTGTCCTAAGGGACCATTTAACTATTAATTTCAATCCAGAGTTGCTTGTTAAGCAAAATATGCTCATTTACTGCATTCCCAGTAAGTATATGTACAAAATCAAATATATACATGAATTTTTAATACAACATCAAAGTTGAAATTTTATATGGAATAATTTCAGAAATGTCAAGATTGAACAGCTGAAAGGATATTAACTTTCACTCTAGTGCTTAAGGATAAGCAGTGCAAAAAACTGTTCTCATTTTTGTAATTATTATTGTTGACCAGTTGTGTTAAATGGAACACATTTGTTCTGTATGTTATCAATAAGAAAGAAAAAGATAATCTTAGTGATAGGGAAGGCAGGACAGCCCTGGAAATTTCTCTACCAGCTTATAAACAACAAATCGAGAGTTGGAGAATTACTTAAATAATATTCTATGGTATGATCACACAACAGTGACCAATAAAGCATGCTCATCAGCATACTAAAATGTGGTAATGAGAATTACAGGACTTTTCTCACCCCTATGGATTTACATGTTTTTTCTTTTCTTTTTGTTTTTTTTTTTAATTCATTTCAATGCAAACACACAAAGAAATAAGGTTTCTATGGTAACGCTAACTCTTAATTCCTTGATGTGTGCATGTAAAACAACAACTGTAGTATTCCACCAAGCCTGTCTTTTGCATATGATGTTATGTGCATTTTCAGAGAAAGAATATAAGAAAGAATTCTAGAATTCTATAGGAATACAAAATACAAAAAAAGAAAAAAGAAATAAAAGGAAGAAAGAATAAAAAGGAATATGCCCAGTTTCTGTTTCTTGAAAATTTCCAGTCTAGAATAATGCTGGAAAGAATTAACAATTATGTAGACAGTAGAGATTTCATTGCAAAAACGTTGGAAAAGCGGCCCCTATTAAGTGCAGTTGACCTTCCAGACTTCACTGTGCCATTTTCCTTTTTCCCTTATGCTGCCACAGTCTAGCTGGGTTTGAAAAACAGAACAATTATAAAAGATATGTGCCTAAAGATATTTGTTAGGAATTCCATTCTAAATTGAACTTACCTAAGATGCAGAATTTGTAGTACCCAGTCCAGCTCTGGGACAGATGCAGGTGGCTATTTCAGTACCTTATGCCTCTGCAAAGAGCAAGCTGAAAATGTTCCACATCTGTAAATTGGTTCATCTCTGCTGGGGGACAGACAATGTCTGTTTTTAGTTTTTCAGCTGTTCACATTTTTTCACACTGCATAGCTCTCTAGGATTCATTATGCAGCTATTAAATTGGGGACTTGCTTCTTAAACCAAAAGCTTGGCCTTTTTTCCCCATATTTTCTACCATGGCAGATACGTTTATCAAAAAAAAAAAAATTTATCCATAAATCTGCCCTGCCCAGAATATATGATTAGGCAAGGAATTAACTGCGTCAGGTTTCTTCCTAAAATGTCCTACAAATTATGAATGCCTATACCAAAACCTGCTCAAATGTTTTTACATATATGACTTCAAAAATTATTTATTATTCAAATATTTATGCTGGTCCTTGTGGTTGTCTATTAAGATTTTATTTCTTTGACTCTTGAAGAACATAGAAGAAAAAATGTGATGCTTAGTGTTGTCATACGCAACATACATGCTGCTAGTCATTTCACTTGCAGTAAAGCCAAGATAAAATACTAGTTATTAGCATTTTTAGTGAAGCTTCGAAGATCTAAAGTGTACAGATTGTATGATGTTTCGTAATTTGAAATTAATTGTCCAAGAAATTATTGGTAAGCTGCTTTAGGCATTACAAAAATAAATATATGAAACAAAAATGTTGTTAAACTCACCAAACATGGGAAAGTTCAATAATTCTCATTAAATGTCTAATAAACCCCATCTAGCATGAACTAACCACCACTGAAATTCATGTCTGAATGCTGGATATAGATTCATAATTTTCTTGGTTTCTGCTTCAATAGAAAATTACATGGAATCAAAATCAATTGCACTAAATATTAAACAAAAGAAAACAAAAAATCAAAACTCTTTACTAATTATTTTAAAATGGTTTCACCCTTTTGTATTCCTATGTTGTTCTGTATGATCTGAAGATGATCAACTGCAGCATCCTTCTGAGTAGTGTTGGAGTTAATAATGTGAATGGAAGTGCAGATACTATAGTTGAGGTACATACACTGCAGACACTGCAGCTGATCATATAAATCAGAGATGGTGCTTCATACAAAATTATTCAGTTATTGAAAGATATTCAGCCTATCCAAACTTGTTCCTTTTCTAACTTTAGTAGAAAAGTTATTATTCTGGGAATCATCTATTGATAATGATATATTAAAAACAACAACAACAACAACAACAAACCACTAGGTTCCTAATGCAGGAATAACTGAGGTTTTATGAAAATTAAGAAATAAATCCTATTTTCTTCACAACACCAAATACAGTGTTTCTGAAACACTTTTCACCCCTCTTCTTTATTGATGAATAACAATTTATTACTTGCCTAAAATGCAGCAGTTCCTGCTGGCCTCTCTTTTGTACCAATCTCTCCTTATTCTCTGCCTTCTCTTTCTGGAAACAATTTTAATGGGCTAGAGCCAGTCCCCATTTCCCGAATGTTCAATCTAACACCTTTAACAGCCTTGTAAGCTTATAAATTTGCACTCTTGGTCTGGCATGTAGAGAAGCAAGAATGTGTCCTATAGAATGGAACGTTCTTTACAATACTGTATCTTTATCAGAAGTATGAATTTATAATGAGACCATTTTCTGTTATAGGTAATTCAGATTGTCAGTGCTGTTGACAAAGATGATCCTAAAAATGGACATTATTTCTTGTATAGTCTTCTTCCTGAAATGATCAACAACCCAAATTTCACCATCAAGAAAAATGAAGGTAAATATAAAATATATGTACTATGTACCTGAATAACTTTTGTTATTCTGTTTTTAATTTCCTTGTTAGCTTCCACTTTCTTTACCAGTTTGTTCCTTGGGCAATATCAACGTAGGTAGTCTATTTAATGGTACCTTAATTACATCTCTTAAGCTATTTCCAGTATCTTCACAGTAGGTAAGAAGGTGCAATGAATACTGAATTTAGATCCAGAAAATAGCTCACTGCCTTAAATAAAATTTTAAAGGACGAATTTACTGCACGTTGTATTTCTATTAAGTTGAAAGTCCAGAGATAAACTCTAAGATGAAAATCTGAAACTGTGTTGATAAATAAATGTTGATCTTACATTGACTGGATATAGATGGGAACAGAAAATTAAGTCTCTATTAAACTCCCCAAAAGAAATACCTTTTAAGCCTGTTCTTTGTCTCCATAAGGGTTCCAGAGTATTTTAGTTGAGCACTTTTACCAGAAAGAGGAATCTGCTAAGTCAGCAAAGCCCAGAAGGGCGCTTTGTATCACTAGGTGCTAGAGCACTTCTGGGAGGGCGTGATATCATTTTGTAGTACTGTAGATGTGGAGTTTCATGCACGATGGAAATAAACACCCATTTAATATTGTTAAACAATACATTTAGACTGTTTTTTTGTTGTTTTTTTTTTGCGCACACACACTTGAAGGTCATGTGAAAAAGAGCTGGGAATAATCACAAGAATGCTACAAATAGTGCTTTATGTATTTGTACTTATTTAAATATTCAGAAAAGTTTTTCTGCTTTTTTGTTTTGTTTTGTTTTTAAAATAAATGTTACCCGTTCAGGAATTTTATTTCAATCTCTTATTCCTTGTATTTGAAATGACAGTGAAGGAAATCCCTATTAGTAATAAGAAAATGTGTATGTATGTAGTGTATGTGCACAAATATAAAAGTAATGTATGAAATGTCAAACAAAAAGAAACTTGCTTTCATTTTTTACTATTCTAGCTGTTCCAACGAAGAAGAATGATGGCATCATTTTTTTTATATGATACTATAAAAATGTAAAATCTATTTAAACATATACAGATTTTTTTCTTTTCATTAGAAGTTTTCTCTGCAGCATTCACTAAGTGTATCTCCACATATATTTGTACTTTCATATAGGAAATGTCTCAATGTTTTCTGCACTTACAGGAGAGATTAAAAAAACTCTTCAAAATCCATTTCATGATCATCAGTAGTGTAACATATATTGAATTAAGCATCCTAAATGTTAGGTGGTTTGCTTTGCACAAAATCAACACAGGTCTTAGCATTTCTCTACATGTTTAAATACTTAGTTCACATCACTAATTAGCCTCGTCCTTCCAATCTGTTACCCACTTAAGACCTGCTCTTACTTCTCATCACAGCCAATGGCAGAATGCCACCTGACTTGAGTGGGAGAGAGAAACCTTTCTGTATAATGTTCTAGAAACATAAATCCAATTTTGTTACAATATCGCTATTCAGTTTTACACTGATACATTTTAATGCATTTTCAATCAGTTAAATGTGTAAATTCTTTTAAAACAACCAATTGAAATCTCCTGAAAGTAAAAGTTTACCTGAAGAGACTTTTCTGATTTAATCTTTCAGTATCCATGAATAAAATTTCCTCTATACATACCATTCTATTCTATCAAGTTTGCTCAGCAAGTGATACAGTCCATGGCTGATGCTAGAACATCATCTCCCACAAGAAGCAAGTGTTCCTGTCAAAGTCAAATCAGGGTGTAATTTGGTTGAGGTGAGGTTTCATGTGATTTAAATATCACAGATCTCTTGTAAACCTTTATTTGGTTATACCACTTAAACACTGAACTTGACCATGACTTGCAAATGTCTGCCAGATAAGCATGAACAATTATTTGTGTTGAACAAAGTCAATTGTTCCTAAAAAAATAGAACTGACAAATCAAAATCCTCCTTACTCATACTAATGCGTGTATGGGCTGTCCAAAGGCCACTTTGCTTTGTTTTATTAATGTAAGAAAATGCCTCTAACAAAGCCTGCTCTGATTTCTGGAGAATTGTATTTCTGAGGATCAGATCAGTGCACGAGCCATTTAGGCTTGGAACTGAAAAACATTTCCTCATACTGGTGGGCAAAATTCTTGATGTCTTCCTGGCTGACGTTACAACCTTGCTTTCCTCCCATGTTCTTGGCCCTATGGAGTTCTTCAAGACAGCAGAGGCTGCCATGATGGTGGCTGAACAAATGCTATCGTCCTATGGATCTTATAAATTGATTCCATTATCTCAGGAAACCTAATACAGAAACCGAATCTTTTATTTGCCAGCATTCATTATTTTTTAAATTTATTTAAATTGTTTTTCATATGTTACCTTTCTCCAAAATTCTCTCAAGAGCAGAGGTAAACAAAAGCACCCCTCAAGAGCTTTTCTGAAATTATATTATTCTTATGGATTTTTAATTTGTGCTTTTTGGTTTTTTGTGACATTTGGCAATTACTTCTGTACTTCATGAAATAATTACATTATTTATCTGTTGGCACTAGCATGCAAACAATGCAATTTGGCTCCTTCTGTGGGAAGAAGTCTGTGATGTTCTGTTTCCATCCCTTGTACAAAAGAATATCTAAGACGAATGTATTTTGGAATTTTATTTTACTGTTTGGGACATAAGCATGACCATTAATTCACTTCGTCTGTTGCCTGTGGGCTAATTCTGTTGTTAAAACTTTCCAGATTGCCCTAAGGCAAGTTCACAAGATACTTCAGTAATTAACTGTGCTGCCCAATTATACTACAAATATTCTGATAGACTACTTTGTTATTGCCAAGCATGTTTCATTGAGTGACACAGTGGTGTATCTTCATCCTAAACCAGAAAGCAAAAACAAAAACCACTTCTCTAAAATTATTTTGTAGAAAGTATCCAGTGATTGTAGCAGAATCTGTTCCTTTAACTGATATACTGGCATCTTTGCTTTGTTTTTGCTTGCATATTTACAATCTCTTCTGTGTAGACAGGATGTCCTAAAATAACCGTAGAGGTTGTAGTGCCTTTCTGATGTAAGTAATGTAAAAATGTAAGTTTAACTGTCATCATGCATCTCATCAAATGTCTGTAGATCATCTCTCAGCAAAGCAAGCTTTATTTCTCATAGCTGATCTGTTGTTCTTTCTGTTCTTTTTCCAGCTCAAATGTCTGTTACAGAATAGTCTTTCTCAGGTTTTATGCCCTGGCTAAATAGGCAGATGCTGATAATACGAAATAAAACTCTTACTTACTGTCTCTAACTGTTATGCAAGGAACACTGGTCATTTAGCCTGCCAGATGCATAAAATTTAATCCCTTCATGAGATTATTAAAACTGGTAAAAATGTAAGAACTTAATGCAACAGTAGAAATCACATCATATTTTCTATGCTAATCCAAGTGACTAAACCTGTGAGCCATATCAAAACTTTGACTGCATAAACTAAGATAGCGATCATTTACTTTTCACATTTCTTATGTCTTTGTGTTGGGTTTCTAGGTAGCAGCAGAAATGAGAAAAATGAAAATAAATGCTTTGTGTTGTGCTCCTGACAAAATTCAAACCAGCAAGAATCTAAAACTTCAGATGAAAATATCTGACGTTTAGACAGTTGATACATTGTAGCAATGTGTCATTGAATCTATAGCTGAATGTAATTAACCCTTCCAAAAAACTGTAGGAGTACAATGAATAACAAAACCTGACAGGGATTTAGATGACTGTTAAGTATTTTATACTATCCTGGCATCAGTAAATTGAAATTAGACCTCTGGAAATGGAATTAGCATTTGTTGACAGTGTTTTTTCCGATGAGTGGTCTTCACAAAGCGTTACCTAAAATCTAATGCCAGTACAGGGATCATCTCCTGCATTCCTAACAATACACTCACAGCAATACCTGTTGTCAGCATTCACTTACACTATTCTTATGGCTTCCTTAGTTTGTTCAAGCGAGAACAGAATTTTGTGCTAAAAGCATTTTCACAGATGTAAACATTTTGATATGCTGCCAGTGCAGTTTTTACTTTCAAAAGCTAACAAATACATCTTTGCCATAAAGTGACTTCAAGTTTTTCCCAAAAGATGTTTCCATTGCATTTCCATTTTTCTCATGCCAAATTCTGTTTCCTAATGGAATAAACTCCAAATCAAATGTTCTACAGTGCCTTTGATGCACAGCTCTTCTGACAGAAGTAATGGTGCATCGCTGCCGTGTAAATGCGGTATTATGTGCCTCTAACGAGGGCTCATATGGCAGCAGCAATCACAGGGTTGCTTGGAACATGGGCAGACCTTACCCTTAGGGTTAAGAAAACCATCTTAATGGCACACATTTGTATTCCTGCAGAACTTCCATAGCCTTGTAATCAGCCTGCCCTCCCCCCAATTCAAGGTCTATCTGGAGATTTGAGCTCTGAATTTGGGCCAACTTGATTTTAGGGAGTGCAAAAAAAAGAGGTTTTTTTTTCTTTTTAAATTGAAGCACCATATATACTTCAGTGATGAACTGTTCTGTTGGTTCTCTATATTGAACTTAATATTTATTCTCAGCCATGCATAGTCTATTATACCTATGATATCTGTAACAGCTCCAGGGATATTCATGTTTAAATGTCCATTTCTTTTGTGCTTTCCATCTAGCACATTTAATCTGTTACTTGATCTGTGCTGCCTTCAAAGTAGTAGGCCAAGTGTCCTTCGTGTGGAAGGAAATAGTCTGGTATTGTAATCACTTCAATCACTAGCTGGCTTGCATGCCTTTCTATAATATTGCATATCTTATTCAAAATTGGCTATTTCTCTTCGCCTCTTTACCATTGATAAACAGATGTTTCTAAATTATTTAGACATAACCAGAGAAAGTAATGCATGCAACCATTCTTTTTGATATCCTACATAAGAATAATTTTTTTAAAAAAAACAGAACTGCTTAATTTTTGAAAGTACTTCTACATCACTGTGTTTTTAATATAATAAAACCCAGATTTTTTCCACATCTTTTTCCTGAAAATATTTTTAGCAGCATCTGTCAAATGCATACCTGGAGGGCGAGTCTTTTGTTCCCACAAGAGTAACTCATGCTACAATGAGTTTCTTTCCCTGCTTTTCGCGTTTCTTCATAACTCTCTCTGCCATTGTCTCAGCTGCCAGCTAAAGTGCCTTCTGTGGTTTTGATTGACTTTTCCTTCCCAATACATACCTCAGAGAGCTAAGAGGTGGCACCGCTATTTCATTGCCCTCCTTCCACTTTGCCCAATTTCAAAGTTAACCCACTGACCTCAGGTACAAATTGCCTTAGCAAGGACATCATTAAACCCATCATTTCTTGATGGATGTACAGTGAACATCTAGAATAACAGCACCCATATGGTCCCTTGGATATTAGCTGTAAATCCTCTTACTTTTTTTTGCAGTTTCATGCAGTTTTTCAAGAGCCTCAGGAAACTTTGTGGCCCAGCTGCCACCCATGCCAGAGGATGTTTCACAATGGCAGTTCTCCAGGGAACACACATGCTTATACATTTCTGATGTGCATAATTGTCGTCATTTTTTTATTCATCAATAATTGGACTTTCAAAGTACAATTCCAAGTCATACCAATACCAAATTGCATTCTTGTTCGTTGTTTTCTTGAAAAGTAAAATTAATAATAAGTGATGTGATCAGAGACATGTCTTACACCCTTCAAGTAAATATTTTTCTATTGTGTGTCAATATTAGTGGTGTGGAATAGCATTTAGAAGACTTCATCTAAAATTATGAAGGAATGTGTTGCATAATCTGGGAAACAATATTGATCAGGCCATCACTGAACAGATGTAGCTTTGTCGATGGAAGTCACAGGGAATACTTGCATAGCAACGTGTATTCATTGTGAAAGTAGTAGAGTTAGTAATAGATTATGCCGATGTATTCAAAAACAACAAGCACAAGCTGCCTATAATCTGGCAATTCAGTGCCAGAATCTGCCATCCACACAGGTTGTGTTTCTCCAGGAGTGCTCATAGTGTGAAAAATGGTATTATAAATATCATGCTATCAGTCTTTTCCTCAGCATGATGTTAAAACTGGAGCTGTGTAAATAGCAAAGTTTAGCATTTATATAAACTGATCAGAAGAGATTATTACTGTTTTTAGAAACAATATAGTTAATAACGAACTGATAAATATAGAATGATTAAAATGCTTCTGTTTTAATGTGCTTGAAAGATTTTATTCGATAAGTCCTGCTTTGTTTTTATTATGAATGATAAGTTACAGAACTTAAAACAAGAAAGCATAAGGAAGATGTTGATGTATTTCTGAGTGGAAAGGTCTCAGTTTTATCAAAACAAACCATATGGCAGATAGAGAAGCCTCATGAAATGTTTAATTCTGTCAATTCAGAGTACTCTGATGTGAAATTGTATTTCACAAAACTTATATTTTGGATACATAATGACCTTTCTCATTAAAAAATCAAAACGTAATTTATAGGTCCATGCTCTGTGTATGAACTATGAGTTAGATCACATGCCTGTGTCCGGGGCCCTTTCAAACAAAAATGTTTGAATTCTTTCTTGGTCTGTGTGCTGAAAAGCAATTAAGAATTACAATCCAGCTGTGTAGTGGCAAGAGAACACTGTGCTACCTTACCTCCCTCACAAGTGGAGCAGGCAGGCAGAGAGATCCTGGCTTGACAGGAAAGGACAGATTCTAGCTCCCAACATACTAACGTCCAAAAAGTGGCATTCAGCCAGTGCAAATTCTTTTCCTAGAGTGAGTGGTTGTGCCTTAGATGATAAGATGTGGGTCCCTGAAATAATTTGTTTTTATAACAAAGGAAATGCAGTTCCACATTTCTAAACTTAGATTTCTTCATCTTTATTCTGTAGACAATTGACCAGATTGAAAGTGCTTTGGATCAGAAAATATGTTAGATCATCCTTTGTAGGAAGAGTAATCAATTTTCTTATTTACTTATCTGACAGAATTCTAAGATGTAATGTCAATCTGTGAGGCAGCAGACTGAGTCTAAAGACTGAAAAAGATGAGCTCTTTCTGCTAATGATAAAGTGATAAACAGCACGAGGTGGTTATCAGTACTAGAAGTCTTTAGACTGTTCTTAAATTCTAGAAGACTGGTAGAATTTCAAGTTAATTGTAATATTACCAAGGGACCCCAATACGTTCCAGTAGTGCTCAGAAGTTCTCTCTTGCCAGATACTGAAGAAGCATTTCCATTTCCATTGTATGATTTCACATTGCTGTTGAAGTAATATATTCAACTCCTTTCAACTATACCATTTTGCAGTCCTAGCAAGGTTACACTTTCCATGGTGGAGTAGTGTTAGTCCCATGTAGTCTGAGAACGTCAGTATAAATATTCTCAGTAAATATCTTTCATGCCTAATAGCTTTCTGCTTCCTTTCCCCCTTCTTTCTTTACTACCATCGCTATTGACTGTGTTCTGTTATTTCCTGATGTTCTGTTTTTCCTTGATGTTGAATATCCATTGAGTGCTATTTGAAACAACTTCTCTGGCATAGAAGGATGTGATGTTATTTTCTGAAGTGAAGATTCCATTAATGTAGATGGGAAACCAGCATTTTTCCACTCCAATCCTTTTTGTGCCTTTCTTCACTGATACCTGCTTCTGCTGTCTTTCCCATCTTTCTTCTTGCATGCAGATCACTGCTCTTTCTGGACTCCCTTCTAATTAGAACCACAGAACCACCTTCACAGAACAGGTGAAGACTAAATGCAGTTCCTCTGCAAAGATATTTTTTAGCCTTATCCGGATGATTTACCGCTTCTTACAATGGTTATGTGCTTTTCACCACTTTGATAAACTAAAAAAGAGGTGAATTCTTGGTGCACATAGCTGCTCTAGCTGAAAGTGAATGTCGGAAAAATAGAATCAGCTCTTCAAAGGCTAACTCAGCTACCAACCTCCTCCACACGTTGACCATTCTGTCTATTCTGTCCATCTGAAACCTTATTCACTCCTCTCCTGTATTCAGGATGCAGGGCTCCAGACAGACAGATTCCCTCTCTCCTCCGCCCTAAGCCAGAAGTGATCCACCAAGTCTTCATTCGACTGGACAGGCCAACCTGATGAATGAACCAGCAAGGAGGGGGCCATCTGGTAAGCCAATTGTCCACTTTTAGGCATCTTTAGGCTCTTCTTCAGCTCTTCTGTGCTCCCCAGCACACCTGTACTTTCACAGTATTGTTGCTGGCAATGCGTTTCCCTGGGAGCAGTTCTGTTCCTAATGCTGTTTAACTTTTCAGTGCTGTTTTAGTCTAGCTCTGTGATAACTTCTTTCCAACCCTCACAAATGTAAAATTTTGTACAACTAGAGAAGAGTTGTATCTACAGAGTGGAAAATAAGATTCATTTCCACAGCATTGTATCCTTGCAGAAAAAGCACTTTTTTACCATGTGAGTCAATCACAACTAGGTAGATATTTCGGGATATTTGTGTAAATATGACCCAACCCAAACAACACAAAACGTGAGTGATGAAATACAAGATAATACTGTATATACGCAGCATACCCTTATACATACAACACTGAAGAGACTTGTACTTCACTTATTCTTGTTATCCGTGCTGCTACCAACATAATGTTGCCAAGGCATCAATTATGTTTCATTTTATAAATCAAACTAATTAAGAACCAGATGCAATCAGAGTGAGAAAGATCTGAGGTCAGTGTTGTGTGCCATCTGTATGACAGTGCTTACTCATGATGAGATGAATTGGACAGCTGTGAGTTTTCCTGCTATAGGAGTGTCAGCATGCCCAGAAGGTGCAACACACCAATCTTGTTCCAGTTTTTTCTTTAATTTCATAATAAAAGTGAAGAAAGGTAAGCAACACTGACATTAGTTTAAAAAAGTAAGTAAGGAATACAAGGTTATGAAAGCAAAAGAGGAGATAAGATTTTGGTCAGAAAATTAGCATGAAAATAAATCTATTTCAGTAATGATGATGTGGAACATGGGTGAAAGAAATAATAGAGATAAGAACAAATTGAATCTTGAGTATGACAATTTTAGCAACATAGTGGAGAAAATAATAATAATAATAATTCAGTGTCTCAAAGCTGCATTGCTTAGCAGAAAGGCCTTACTGCGTACAAAACTTCTAAGCTGAGTGTTATCAGGACAACAGCAAGATCCATGGTACCAGCTCTCTGGAATTTGTCTTCCCTGTGAAACATTGCTTAAATAGCCCCTTGATTTTTAAAAGCTCCCTTAAAACATAACTCCTTGAAACCTAACAACAACCATATTAACTTATATTGTAGGACTCCAAAGGTATTTCATAGGAGTATTTGCCTCCTCTCTTATCTATGTCTACTTTTAAAATCACCAATTTGTACTCAAATATGGCACCAAATACACATCTGTTTTGTGAAATATTTTTGCATATGAAAATGGAAATTCAGTTACTTTCTCCTTTCTCTTCCCTCTTGCTTCCAAGTTCATTGTTTTATGATAAATGTTACATTTCTTTCTTTTTCTTAAACAAACATACAATGTAGAACAAAAATATATACATATGGGAGCTGGAAAAGAAGTTCCAGTCTTTTTAATGTGGTAACATCTGTTTGGACAGACTATTTCCAATGTCTACAGCAGTTACGTGCTCCCTGCATCTCACATGTTAAGTGTTCTAAAATGCGACGGTTATATATGCAGATTAGTAAGCATAGCATTATTTCATCACATGAGAAATGTTCTAACGTACATGTTGCTTTAGTGTTAGGAGAATCAACCAAATTGTTGGCCAAGATGGGCAGATCAGCTTTCATGAATGCATAGGTCTTAAACAAGTGGGAGTGAGAGGAGAAGTCTGCATAATTGGTCAGCTCAATCATTTGTCATATTTGCTAGGGTTACTGGGTTCTCTGAATGATTTAGTATTTCTGCTGCTGCCTGACAGTTTGCATTGTGATTGTAAGGTACTTACAGGATCTGTTGAAGAGAATATTTAAAATCTCTGAAATATACTGTGTTGTTTAGAACTCAGACTATGCAGGAGTAATCTCCTCCGCTGTTCCTTGTATGGGTTTTTTTGTTTGTTTTTGTTTCTTTTGTTGTTTTATAACTAATTGCAAATAGAATATTTGGAGATAAGTTCCTATGTTTTTAATCAACTGTGCCAAAGTAGCACTTCTGGTTTCCTATATGTCCCTTCCACATTTTCTGCAGGAAACAACTCCTGTGGTGAGAGTGGTCATGGGCACCACGCCGCCTATATCTGATTTCTTTCACATAGGTTTAAATCTCTGTGCAGGAGGAAAGGTGTCCTAGAGCTGAAGCTTCTGGGGGGACCTCTACCTATCCCTTCACCATCCTAATATGTTACCTTATTACCTTCACGGTATTACCATGTTATCTTAACACTCCTCCTCAGCTTTCAGCTCACTTTTGGGTTCAGTTTGGTTTGGTTTTGATTACATGCATTTTCTCTCTAAGTAGCCAATTGCTAATTATAGCACAAAACCATATTTTTCCCTGGTTTGCACCTCACAAATGTATTGGTTGCTGTCATTATGGAATGCTTTGTTTTATCATGCTCTAATATGTGCTGTTGAGGAGAAATTACAATTAATTTATTACTCACTTTAATTGTACTTATCTTTTGTCGATTAATTAAAAACTAGCTAGTCGTCCCATTTATAAGTTTCAGTTGTAGTAAAGATTAAAAAACACCCACTCTTCCACTAGAGCAAGAATTCAAAAAGGCTAAAAATGAAAACAAGATAAGGAGAACAACATCACCTATTAGCTATTAATTTTTTTCTAATTAGTAAAATTCTCATTTTATTAATCTGAGTTTTAATAAATCCACCATACAGTAAATATAAAGTATACAGAATATTTGCACATGGTTCCTCTAATAAGATAGAAGGTATTCATTTTTCACACTTAGCCTAAAGGCTTGTCTAGACAAACTACTGCAAAACATTGTAATGAGAATTAAAAGGAAAAGGACTACGTTCCCATTTGCATCCTGCGCTGAACCAGTTACACAAGTGGTGGACAGGAAGGAAGGAATTATTGTTGGAATCGTAGTCATTCTTCATAGGCGGTGACCATTACATTTATCATTATTTGAACTCTGTCCATGCATTCGCCTGAAGCTGTCTGATATGGCCACATTTATTCCATACCCTTTCGTTTTGTCCTCACTCCTTTAAAGATGACTATTCAAGAAAGGCCTGTATTTCTCTGCCAAGAGCAAATATAGCCATCACATATCCATTTTTTAACCATTTTGGCCAGTGCTTCACATTCCGAGTTTAACAAATAAGGGAGACAAAGCCTTGAGGCTTTTATTTTGTTGGTTCTTGTATTTGTTTTTTTTGTACCACTTACGATATTTTCCCATCAACTTATGATTTTTTAATTTGTATGCGTGGCCTTGTTGTAAAAATGAGTCACATTGTTGATCTTCATTTAATTCTATCTAATTAGTATCTATTCTATTTGGCAAGCATCCAGTAATTAGTCAAATATTTAAGTAATTATTAGTATTTAATGTTTATGTAATAAATATACCTAGAAGGCCATCCATTTAGGGACTAGAAAGGAGTTAGAGTACATGATATTCCTGGATGCCAAGGTCTTACATTCTTAACCAAACACAGAAAATAAATGAAACAAGAAGCTGACCTCCCTAGTTTAGGGAGAGAGTAGCTGAAATGATAGGATGCGCGTACTTAGTAATCAGTGCTGATTACAGGGGGAGTGACGATGGGCCCCTGTTTGAAGTGAGCTAATAACACAGCTTATTAGGGAGAGATAAATAGAAGAACTTCAAGAAAAGGACCAGATGTCTGCTTGATGGTGTTGAAAAGTAAGAGCTAGTGGGGTCCTTGGAAGGTGGTATGGATGGATGCATATGTCCCTAGACTAATGAGAATCAGCTGAGCAGTGATAGCTGTCTGCCCATATGAAGATAGCAAAGGCTTAGCTCAACTTAAGCTCTAATTGTGGACTCAAGGAAGAAAACTTTTGCTGTAGGTTAAAGGCTGCGTACATTCTAGTGGAGTCACTGTTATGGTACAGTAATTTTTTCATATGTTTGATTCTATAAGAAGAGATAAGTCAGAAATAAAGTATTACATGTGGAGTAATTAATGGTGTTAGGTATTGCAGTCATAAATCTTAAAAGGAGCATTGGTAATAATCATTGAATGGTGATGAAAGTACTCTGCTTGTATTCTGTAAGCTATTGGCCTGCATGGACACTGACTTTTTCCTTCTATTTTTAAAATGTAATACATTTACATGTAACAACATGTAAAGTTACATGTTGCTTCCATAAAAGCACACAGAACTCCAATTTTGTTTGTGCTTTTTAGGAAACTTTCATTCAGCCTAACCTAAAATAAAAGCTATAATCTAGGTTATAGGAAATCATGAGAAATTGTAATAAATGTTGTGTGCAGGCTTTTTGAACTTGTTACTTCCTAACCTTGCTGAACTCTGTCACTTTCTATAGCATTTTAATCCATTACACATGAACCTTCTGTAAATTTCAGTGTTCACCCAATACAGGTTGAGCCCCTGTGATCTAAGAGCAATCTACAGGAAAGTGATGGGTTTTGTTTGTTTGTTTGTTGTTTGTTTAAGGAACCACTCTAGGGTTCTGAATAGTTTTGTACAGCTTGAGTACAGGCTTCCAGTATGATTTTGGACGAGTCATTTAATCTCTGTGCCTGTCATTGTGCCATGCATACAGTGCAGACATTCTTTTAAAATGTTCATCTGATGCTCACACAAGACGTAAATGGCACCTATCAGCAGCTCCCGAGAGATCATTAAGGGGTGAGATTTTCAAGAGTGCCTGATGGTATCTCTTCTGTTTTTTTTTTGTTTGTTTGTTTGTTTATTTTTTTTGAAACACCCAGTTGGAAAACACGTAGAAGTGATTCTGTTGCTCAATCAGGGAAATGGTGGAGACCAGCCTGACAACATGGAATACTAAACACAGAGGAAGGTAGCTTGGACTCAGTTCTACACCATATGTCTCCTTCTATATCATCTTTATCTGTCCCACAGCTTCTGTCTCTGTGCAACCTTTTTCTGTTTTTAATAGAAAAAAATAATGTCATCTATTTCTTTTGTTCTGTGCTTCTCTTCTGCTAACACACAGAAGCATTTGCTAAAAAATTTGTAGAGTTCTAGGGCAGTCTGTCTACCACAACCATTTGCTTCAAAACTTAGGTTCTTCTAGACTCAATTTTGTTTTTATTGATCTCTTTCTTGATCCTTTCGTCTTTTTCCCAGTACGGAAACATGTATCTTTCTCAAAGTATCTGTTGTTTCTTTCTGCTCTCCTTTCCAACTACTGCAGTTTTCCTTCATGATCTTAGCTGGTTTTTGGTATATTAAGATGTATTCTTCTTTGCCAATGGTTTCTTGTAATGCTGTCGCATGATTCTGCTTCATATTTTTACTGCAGCTCTTGCCTATACACTTCATTTGTACTTTGACAGACACTTCAGCATGAATTAGAAGACAACAGGAAACAATTTCACTATAATATGCAAGTTTATCTCTTCACATAGAGATGTATTATTTATTTGTACCTTATAGCTCCTCAGGTTCATATGAAGAAAATGAACAAGATGCTTTCTGTTTTGTTGCACACACATTTTAATTGTGACTGACAAAGACTTTACTATTTGCAGAATCTCCATCCTTGGAGATGCTCAAAAGGCATCTGGACATCGTCCTGCTGTCAGTGGCCCTGCTTGGACATTCTCTGGTTCTGTGAAAATTCCAGATCTTATGAACTGATGCTATAAATTAGCTTGCAGATCCATAGTATTTCCCAATATAAGCATTGACTTTGTAACAACTCGATGGCTGTGAGGTAGAGTTCAAATGCTGACATCTTTTCCCTGGTTTCTTCTTTCCTAGCTAAGCTTTGTGCCAAAATGTTTATAGCGAATGTGCGAAGTTAGGGTCTAGAACAGGTCTTGAAATTTAAAAGCGTGTGCCGTGTGTTCCTGTGTGCCTCACTTACCTGGCTGTGCATGCTAGCTTGCAGTTTCTGGCTATGTCAGGTTTTCTGTACTTAATGCTAACAGGGTGTGCAGAAGTGTTCCTGAGGAATGTTTTATTCTGAACTTTTATACAAGATATTCCACTCATATCAAAAATTCCCATACGGGGAATTTTTTTTTTCGCTTACTGAAATTCCCTATCTAGATGCATTTTGCTGTGTCCAGCATTTCAAATGACCATTAGTGCTCACCACAGGAGAGCTGTCCTCATTGGGAGGTATGCACACAATACGATATTGTGTATGCTTTGGGAGTAAGACAGGGGTATAAATTACCACCATTTATAGGATGATGATAAAAAATTGTTGTTATATGTAATCTGCATATGAAACTGTCTTCAAAAAGTCATTATCAGTGTCTGTGTGCCTAGGGGCAATCTCCTACCATAGTATTTCAGTCTTTCAGATTACAAACAGCTAATGTAACTCTTGATGACATTTACAAAAAGATATTATAGCACTTTTTTCAGTCCTCTCACAGAATTTTTTCTCAGTGAAGTTAAAGGGAGTTCTGTGTACATAGTAACTGCAGGGCTTGGCACATTTTAAAATCAAAGCCCCATTTTTCTTAAGTCACCCCAGCTGAAGAAAATGTTAAGTCAAATTTTTTCTAATCTATTTTTTGACTTAGACTGCTTCAGCCAATGTAGGTTGTATTTAACTTTCAGTGATCTTTGGCAGAGAGTACACGTTTTAAATTTCTTCTCATAGCAAGTTGTTATATCAAAGTTATAAACCCCTGAAAATTGGCATTTTGTAAGGAGATGCTGACAAGACTTTTATTACACTAGTGCAAGTAGGCAGCATTCCAGTAAATGCTAGGTTTTTTTTGGTGTGTTGTTTTTCTAATAGCCCAGTGGTTGCTTGCTGTTACTGTTTTTCAAAGTGAACATTACTTAAAAACCAAAAGTAATGATTAGGAAAAAAAACACACATCATAATGGAAATACACTGGTGTGGCTTGAATTTAGCTCTCTACCTAGTAAGAAAGCTTTGCACTGATGGGTCTGATTCCAGATTCAGTATTAAAGGACTGTTACGTGACCTACCAGTGAATTAGCCTAAATTCTTGGGGTGTGCATATGCATGCTCCATAGTATCGGGATAGAAAAGATAATCATTATGGCGTGGGGAAGTGCTTGTTAATTTGCTTAATGTGAAACTCACTTAAAAGCCAAAAGCACATCACATTTTAAAACCAGAGATGTTTCCACTTAAGTTCGTTTTTTACTATTGTATTCATAGTTTAAATTCGAGAAAGCAAGATTCATTCCAAACATCTGTGATTGTTTTAATTTTCATGATGACCCTGAACTTATCCAGATCCAGGAGTTAGATTACTGAAGTGAGAATTGAGGGACATGTGAAGTGAGGAAGGTGACAAGCACAGGATCCTTGGAACTCTTTGATCATCTTCCAAAAGTAGGTTACGTTTCATTGAATCGGCTTGAGATTTATTGTTACACCTACCAGATCCCAAATCAATGTATCGTGTAAAACTGAAAATCTTTGTAACCTAAGGGGCTTAGATATCTGTTGTTCATTACTTTCTCTCACCTCCTAGCATGCAGTCATAGAGTAATAATCTGTTATCCGTAAAGAGAAATACAGATGGCAAATCTTAGGTATATTTTGGCTTTTTTATTTATTTTCTAAGTATCTTACTAGAGTCTGGTAAAACAATGAAAGAAAGTTCTTGGTTTAAGTGCAAAATATTGCCATTCTATCAAAGCACTACATTACACAGTACTGCTTTCTGAAACTTTTTGGTTAAAATAACAAGATAATAGAATTAACTGGAATATGTAGATTTCAAAAATGATCCATCAGTCTATGCAAATTGCTGTGTTAATAATGCATTTTTAATGCTAAGCACATTTGACAGCCATTTCATCTCTCTTTCTAAACTGGAGCTTGGCAACATGCATTAATTCTTATTCTTTACAGATGTAACATTCAATGCACATGCCATGTAGTGATGTGATACGAATAAAGTAAAGCATGTCAAAGCAATGTGATTATTAGTAAACAAGTTTGTGGCTGGCTTGTTGAATACAGAACAGAAAAATGAGAGGCAAAAGCCAGTGCTGTTTTAGCATATATTGCATCTTCACTGGCCTGAATTTGCTTCAGGTTATGAGAGTGTCAATCATAACTGGCACAAGGGAACTTGGAAGAGATAAATGGGCATAAAATCAGAGTGGGTGAGATGAAAATCATGGTTGTTGGGTACAGTGCAGTGAGAGCCATGGTAGGCGCATAGCTTGACCAGACCTGCAGCCCGAGGTTTCCTTTTCTGACTTGCCATTGTTACCTATAAATTCAAAAGAGAGAGAGAGAGAAAGGTATTATGTCCTCATTATTTCTCTACCCTGATAACAGTAGAACTCACATTATTTCACACAACGCATGCCTCAACATGATTATTTCTTCAGATGGGATTTTCTATCCTTCCTTCAATGAGTTAAAAAAACAAAGTACAAAATACAACAGTTGCTGCTAGACTGCAAGTGACCATACAGGTATGTTTGATTATAGCTCTGCTGGACTAAAGGTCAAAGGAAAGTTTTAGAATACTTAAGAGACAATTATCTAAAGTTCAGACTTTTCCAAAGGAATAGAACGAGAAATTATACAGACTATTATCTAAAGTTCACATTTTTGAAAGGAAGAAAGTAAGAGGAAATGCCTACACCGTCCCTTTTCTGTTATTTGCCTGATTTT
This sequence comes from Penelope pileata, assembly GCA_013396635.1. Lineage (NCBI taxonomy): Eukaryota > Metazoa > Chordata > Aves > Galliformes > Cracidae > Penelope > Penelope pileata. The sequence goes on along the minus strand of WBMW01005650.1, from coordinate 4,892,281 downwards.
TATTTTTATTTTTAATTCTCTCAGCAATTTATTTACTACAAGTTCTGCATCACTGTAGTATTAACAAAATCATTATCCCTTTCAAGAAATTTGATATAATGATGTATCTTTGTATATTATTTTGCTCATGATTCAGAATTCTCAGCAGCACTTTTTATTTCTGCGAGTAAAATATGCTCAGTTATTCTATTCACTAGTAGATGCAGCAATTCAGTTCTGGCATAAGCTGTCATTATTTAGATCAATTGGTAAAGAAAAACATCAAAGATACAAAACACATTAAATTTTTTTATTCTTTACTTCATGAATATATTTTCTCCCATAAAATACTTTTCTTCCTGTGTTCTTATTGGCGTCTGAAGTGATTCCAGAAAGTCTAGGTCTCTAGAAAAATAAAAATTCATTAAGATGTTTGATATTGTGTCAGAGGCATGTTTTGTGAGTTGCCGTTATATGTCAGTACCGTGCAGCAGAGATAATTTGATCAGTCAGCTGAATTTTTATAGCACAAAAACTTTTTTTTGAGCGTAATATCTGCTATCAAACTCGATAGCTGTCATCAATCTGCTTTTTTAAAGACATCACAGATTTCTGACATTCATTAAAAGCAAGTCAGTTTGAAATACCTATGAATGTTTCAGTGCCCATATGGTTAATATAAATTAATACCTATGAATGTTTCAGTGCCCATATGGTTAATATAAATTAGACAAAATATACTATAAAAATGACATTTTTCTATTTTGAGATAATTTTATAAGCCTTCTACTTGAATAGAACATTTATGCCTTGACTGTAAAGATTAAGCAAAGGACCATCTACTCTGTACGCCGCTGTTCAACAGTATTTTTTAATTATTATTATTTTGAGATGCTCTCTCCTCAAGGAAGATACTCTAGCATATGTGTGAAATTACACGGCAGTTGGGTATATAAGTTCTCATAAAATGTATTTTGTGTGAATATGCATCCATGTTGAAAAATGCGGATCAGTTTTCCGCACAGGGCCCATCTAATGAACAGTGCTCTTTTACAAGGTGCACACAGATCCCAGAATGGTTTGGAAGGGACCCTTGAAGGTCACCTAGTCCAATCCCCCTGCCACAGGCACATCTTTCACTAGATCGGGGTGCTTAAAGCCCTGCCCAGCCCAAGTTTGAACACTTACAACAGTGAGGCACCCACAGCTTTGCTGGGCAACCTGTTCCAGTGTCTCTCGGCTCTCATCATGAAAGATTTCTTCCTTATTGCCAATCTAAACCTCTCGGTTTAAAACCCTTGTCCCTTGTCCAGTCACTACAATCTTTTCACTGTCTTTCTTGTAAGCCCCTTTTATATATAGAAAGGCCACACTGAGGCCTGCCCACAGCCTCCTTTTCTCCACGATGTACTATTGATGACGGTTCTGTTTTTGAGCTAGACCAGCAGGTCCTGAATATTCTTGCACGCTGTTTTTGTAATTGCCATAATAAAGACGCATTTTGGACAGTTTACAGAAAGAAATCACATGAAGGACTGTGATTAGTGAATGGTTGGTGTTGCATTCACTGGTTTTGTTTCTGTCATTCTGATCTAAATGTATTTGTAAATCCTTTCACAGACAGGTATACATTATTGATAAAATATGCAAAAGAATGATTAAGCAATGCCTTTGAGCTCATGGAGAGTATAAAGTCTTTTTGAGAGACACGTGTGTCTTTGGACAACTGTATTAGTTCCCAGCCTCTAAAGTGAGGATTGGGATCCTCCCTATATTCCACTATTTCACTGTCTCTAGGTTTGAATTCTAAAGAAAAACAGAAATACCAATATTACGACAGATCTTTTGAAAATCTGTGTTTAACATTGTGAGGTCTACAGTACTGAACAGTAAGTACTACAGGAGGCATGAACAGGAATTAATAGTTATCACAGGAGGGATATCCTTTCTGCTCTTCTGTTTGTGCCAAAGGACTCTGTTTTTAGACTAAAATGTACACAAAATCCCTTTAAGAGAATGACTTCAGAAAATAGTTTCAAAGATGACTCTAATAAACATGGAGAAATGCACATCTCTGGTTCTAGAGTTTTCAGCTGTAAAGTTTCCAATTAAAATTTTCTTTCTTCATACAAGTAACACATCCAGCATACCACGAAGCCCTTATTACCATTAATGATTTGATCTTCCTGGGAAAATTCTGAAAGGTAGAGAAAGAGAAGGATAGAAAAATAGCTATGTAGGTGTAAGGGTGCACAGCATGAACGTCCACTGATCTCAAAATACTAAAGAGATCATCAGGGAATTAAAGAATTGCAATAGTTCGTGCAGAGAAAATGGCACTTGGATGTAAACTGACTGCTTTTGTATTATACTTTTGTCCTGACATTTTATTACCAGACTTAAATTTGCAACATACATGTTTTGTACAAAGTGAGAGATGACGAAGTTGACTCCTGACTGTTAATTTCACACCAGGCTTGATGTCAATGCCATTAAAGTCACTCATGTCCAAAAAATACAAAAGTTGCTTTGTATTAAAATTATTACATTTACTTTTTCTCAAAATATTTCATCCAAAAACTATAAAAAAGATTAGGGGTTCTTGAGAACAGTTGGGAATCTGCGTGAAGCGCTTGGCCCTGTTTTAAGCCTGGCCTCAGTTATGTTTATTCAAACCACTTTTGTCTAGAAATCACACTGGGCATCTTATGAAGATCTACCCTCCTGTCACGCTGTGTTTCAGCTGTGAGGGAGATATTCCCACAGCAGTCTATTTAATGGTTGTTTCACAAATCTGCTTGTAGGCAGATCTAGTAGAAACAGGCTCAAGAGAAAACTAAAATGTAGTCATTGAACTGGTTTTAAATCAAGATTTGCGGAAAACTGTGAGTTACACTTAGTTACTTTATTACAGAACTAGAATAAATAACAGTGCCTGTCAGTTTTGTGCTCTCATTGCTTATAAATTTTTAACTTCCTTCTTTTTGGCCAAAGTCTTATTCCTTGATAAAGATCAATTCTATTTTCTAGAGATACTATTTCTTTATTTAATACTTTGTTAAATACTACAGAAAATGATTCAACCATTCTGAAAGCAATAAAGAACTTCAAAACACAAAGAAACATTTCAGACATTAGTCCTCATAAAATAGAGGAAACGATGTGGATTAGCTGAATGACTTGTTATACCGGAATGATGCTCCCACAGGACTGCCTTGCAGTATGACCCACATACATTGGGGTGTCCTGGTAACCTCTTCTGTATCAACTGTAAGTGGTGGTACCTGAGAGTTACCTGCTGATCCAAATGTCTGATTTGGTTTTATGTTTTAAAAGAATGGTAAAAATGAGCTGCAGATCAAAGTTGTAGATATATATACTTGGAGCTGTGTTAACATGACACTGATGGAAAAATTTTTAATGAGTTAAGACAATTATTAAGATCATTTAAGTTGCACCGTTCCTTAAGCTTGCAGGACAGAACATAGGTCCTAGTTCCTCTTGTGTAGTTGGTACATTACCAATGAAATGAAATTTAATAGGACTTTGGCATTTCAATGAAGTCCTTCAGCCCTTTCCCGTATAGAAGAGTACAGAATTCAGGGAGGAGGCTCACTTTGATACTGAGAGTGTCAAAGGACACCTACTAAGGCTACCTCAGTTTTTGTAACAGCGAGGGTTGAAATTTTTTGCCTGTGTGTAGTTTTCCTTGTTTTGCTAAAAGTAACATGAATAAATAAATAACCTGAACAGTGCTACAATGAAGGATCAGCAGGTTAATTGGAAAGATGAGTGGAAAGCGATTGTCCCCTCTCCTGCTGAGCACCTGCTGCCAAGTTAATTCATGCAGCAGTGCTGGAGGTTATTCCTGGAGGAGATTCCTGCTGTTTTGTCAGCTATGGGTAAGGAGAATGTTCACAGAGAATAGAAAGCAAATCAGATAAATTGAGTTAATTGCTAATCAGCTGCTAGAATTTATTTGCAAGTTCTAGGAATCGACTAAAAAGTCAATTGGAGAGTCATTGTTCTTCACTCAGGAGTCAAATCTCCAGCAACACCAAGGGATGTTTAGTTTTAGGAGACAGCAAAGAAAAGGAAAGCAGTTGTTGCTAAACAAAATTCCCAAGGCAAAAGTGAGAACTTGTCATTCATTCGCAAAACTATTTGGTTATTTTGCTTTTTTTAATTTCCTTTTCCTATTGGCTACTTCTTATTTCTGTTGCTTATTTTCTCCCTGGGCATAATGAATGCAACTTCTGTCTAACATGGCAGTTTTTAACAAAACAGAACTGCTTAGAGAGAAGTTTATTCTCTTGTCTTTATATTCTTGTCTTGCCTATCTTCTTATATGACCCTAACTATTCAGTCATTATAGCTTCTTTTACACTGAAGTAGTTCAGATAAATGTCTCAAATATCTTCCTTACCTTTATATCATTTCTTCTGAACTGGAATTGATAACCACTACTGGTGCTAGGTAGTTTCTTGTACACAGATATCTTCACTGGTTGGCAGAAATAGGCACTTTGTTTTCTCCATCCCACTTCCTTCCTCTTGTTTTTGCCTTGGTTTCTTACAGTACTCTTCCTTTTTTGCTTTTGTTTACTCTCTGATTCTGCCTTATTACATTTTTCTGAAGCAGGCAGAATAGCAGTGAGCCGGTTCTCGTTTCATTTCTCTCTAAACCAGGTGCCGTACCTCTTCTTCCTGTCTGTTAAGGGCAGAGATGCTAGAGCTCAGCATATCAATCCAGTCCTCCAGCTTGGACAGATTAGCTTAGTACAGTGTGTACTAGGCTTAAAGAAGGAACAGGCTGTACTGGTATGGGTTTCTAGAACACAAATCACTGTGTAATATAACTGTAAAGATCTCCGGAGTTCTGAATGTATGATTACAGATGTGACAACATTCTGAGTGGGATTTCTCACAGGGAGCTGTAAATTGAGCCTCACAGTTTTTTCTCTTTCAAAAGGTTACTGTAAAGGGATTAAGGATGCAACTCATGCAGAGATATTTATAATTTTGCAGGAGAAATTCAAGTGGACAGATAAATTTATTTTTCAGTGTTTGAAAATGGTTGATGAGTGCTGAGGAAGAAAAGAATGCTATCACATACAAAATACAAAATACACCTTTTGTGCATTACAATAGGTGCAATAGTCAATTATTTGGTGAAGCAATACACATTGATATTCAGCAAAACATAGCTACAATTACTTTTTTTTTAATAATGTAATGTGATATTCCTTGCATGTCAGCTAGAGAGCAGGTATGACACAGGGAGTGGTTTAACTTGCACGTGTATGTGTTTAAATCATTGACACCTTCAACCAGCAAGAAGGAGTGCAGTTTTTGCTTAGTTCTCATGGTGTGCTGGTTGTTGACTGGAAGCCTGCTTGCCTTTTCTGCTGCATCATAGAGGCAGGTAAAATAATGGGTTATCATCAGGGAGCTTGGTCCTGTTTGAGTTGTCAGAATCCTTAAGAGCTCGTTCCCTGAAATTTATCTTTAGTAAAAACACATGCTTCCTTTAATTTTAAAAAGGGCACAAGAAAGAGCTGGACTATTTATTTAGCCCCAGAGTGCTATCAGTTTTAATGTGAATGTTTCTAACTTGAATAGATAGAAACTCTGGATTCCTGGAAAGAAAAATCATAAGAATTCTTTTTGTTCTGCAAAGGAATTCTGAAGTGTTCATATGAATACTACTTTACAAAGTAGTTTATTTATAGGTAGATCTTCATATGTTATATATTCTAAATGCTATGAAGAATTTTGAATCCATGACATAACCTGCAATATAAATTACGGCAAGAGCCGCTCTAGGTTGCATAAATGCGATTGGTAGGTGATTCCACCATGGAAGGGATACAGGAAGACTACAGAATCAAAGACCCTGAACTTCAGAAGAAGCCTACTTGAAGTTCAATTTCATAGTCACTGAAAGAAAACAAGCTTTCTGTGTCCGTTGTAAGAATCTATTTCCTCATGTTCTTAAATATATAGTTTTTCTTCATCTTTTGTTTTATGACAGTAATAAATTAACTATAGGAGTTATCCACTGATTGATAACTCAATATACAATCAAACCATGATAAAATTTAGTAATGTTTCACTGCATTCTACAAGCACTATATTCTGCGACTACCTTCATTCCTTACTAATATGCATCGCAAAGATGTCATCAAGATAAAATATTGCATTTTAATTTTTTCAAGGGTGCAGGATGTGAAAAATGTCTCTACAGTATCAGCTTTGTGAATGTTTTCCCCTTCCTCTGCATCTTTCTCTGGCATTTGTACTTCATAGCCAGCCAGCTCTTGGGAGCATACACGTGTCTTTTATGTTGGGTATGGTGTGCAAATGCCATGGGCTGTCAGAAATGTTTCTGGTGATCACAGTCAGGAAAATTAAACATCTCTAAACTATTTCATGTTTGCAAGTGAGTACCTGACCAGTACAAAAATCAAAGTAGATACAAAGTTTTCTTACAGTCACTATGCACCCACCTGTTGTCATGTACTTCAGCTACCTTATTTTTTGGTTTAAACTCAAGAAACGGAAATAAATCCACGAACTGCATATTTGACATGCTCACTAATCATGGTTTATAACTGGGCATGTTGGGACACACGGGATCGTTGATATTTGAGAGGAGTATGTTGTTAAATGGCTAGCATCTATAATTACCTAAAGGCACTAGAAAATCTCAGGTATTGACCCGGGAGTTTGATTCAGAAACTACCCATACATTAAATGACTGATGGAGATTCTTACTGCTATACATAAGAGAATCTATATGATTTCCTTAAGCAAAATCAACATTCTTAGAGTAATTTATTACCACAATCAATTACAATTAATTGTATTTAAAATAGTATTTAAGATATCACAGGTATCATGTATGGATGAAACTGAGAATTGAGTGATTACGAGAAGTTTACCTGTGTATGAGAAAGAGGACAACGTGCATATATAATTAATGAGTCGAATGGTCAGCTTGATACACATAGAAAAGGCAAATGTCTGCATTTGCCAGTAAATGGACTGAGTCTTAATACTGGCACAGCAACAGTCATTGCTGTACTTAACACTAAACTTAAGTGACTAAATGGGCCTCTGTTGGCTTCACGTATGAAGTTCAACTTAGTACCTTACTAAAGTGGTGTTAAGCCATTGTGAAGAAAGAAGACAAGCACATTAAGTAAAAAGTACACAGATGACTGTGTAACTTAAAAAATACTGATGAATAATGATGAGAAGATGTCTACAGGGATGGGTGCAGAGAGCAAAGTGAGGGGCTGCCATTATGGTCATTACACTCGATACAAGACTATGCGTATGTTGCACCCACTCACGTGGGCATGGCAAGCCAGGCAGAAGGGGAAGGACTTCTCTACCACATGCTGACAGTATGGTAAGTATAGTAAAACACGTGTTTGTGTAGAGGTTTTTATAGATGCATTAGGAAAAAGCAGTGGGTTTAGCAGTTATGTTATGTGGTGAAATGATGTGAATTTTCCCTCTTTCAGATAATACCCTCAGCATTTTGGCTAAGCATGATGGATTCAGCCGGCAGAAGCAAGAAGTATACCTCCTGCCAATCATAATAAGCGACAGTGGAAATCCTCCCATGAGCAGCACTAGCACTCTTACCATTCGAGTCTGTGGTTGCAGCAGTGATGGTATTGTCCAGTCCTGTAATGTTGAAGCATATGTACTTCCTATTGGACTCAGCATGGGAGCTCTAATTGCAATATTAGCATGCATCATTTTGCTACTAGGTAAGTATTCATTTCACAGCCTGGTGTTCAAAATGTTTCTGATTCACAGGCAGCTGTAAGTAAGCAAAGAAGTCACATACAAGGACATACAGTCTAATACAATGTAACGTGCTGCCACACTGAAGGATCTGTCAGAGCTGTGTCTCTTCTGTACTGAGAACTGAAAAAAAAATTCAAAACAAAGTCCGAATCTGAAGGAGTGTGGAGTATGAAACCAAAAACAAAATCACATATGTCAAGTAAAAAGGTGTATGCTGCACCAAATGAGAAATAGGTTTGTTGTATAAGACTTGTATGAGTTCACTCTGCATTGTAATGGCATAAGGGATATTACAGTTTTAAAAGATAAGAAGCACTGTGTATTTTAATTAAATAGACAAGATTTGCATATGACATCAAGTCAGAGATAGAACAGTGAAAGCCTGCTTCTGTGCTTTGTAGCTTCAGTTTGTAACTGAGGTTTACATTAGTAACTGACATTGAGCTGCAAAAACAGCAAGTATAACCAGTTTAGGGCTTTTTATGCATCTCTCCATGATTCTGAAGCTGCTCCATCTAAGACCTTTCTTCCTCTCTTACTGTTTCATCCTCTTTTCAATTGTACGATAAAGGCCAATTTCCTTCTGTCATTAGGGCTCTGTTTTCAGAAAAGCACCCTCTAATTTTGGAAAAGTTCATCCTGAATGCAGATCATTATAGACTAATGTTCATTGACTGGTGGTAGCTTGACTTCACCTAGGTCTGTCTAAATTTGAGGTTAAAAAATGGAAGTATGCAGTTTCTTATTGCTTGGATAAAATAGAGCATCAAATATAAATACTAACTGATAATCATAGAATCATAGAAACATTAGGTTGGAAAGGACCTACAAGCTCATCTAGTCCAACCGTCTTCCTATCACCATCCCCACCCACTAAATAGAGGACTAAACAGAGGTTCTGATCAGATTTACATCACTTGAGTGGCATCAGTTACAGATCTTTCAGCTTTTTTTCTACCCTTATTACTCTTATTTTCACCAAAAAAAAAAAAAGCCTATTAACATCCCTAAGTATGCTTAACATATATTGCTTTGAGTTGAAACTTTTTTACCTATTTGGCCTGTGATTATTTTTCAGTCATTGTGGTGCTGTTTGTAACGCTACGAAGACATAAGAATGAGCCTTTAATCATCAAAGACGATGAAGATGTGAGGGAAAATATCATTCGCTATGATGATGAGGGAGGTGGAGAAGAAGATACTGAAGCTTTTGACATTGCAACGTTGCAAAATCCAGATGGAATTAATGGATTTTTGCCTCGCAAGGATATCAAACCTGATCTTCAATTCATGCCCAGGCAGGGTCTCGCACCTGTTCCTAACGGTGTCGACGTTGATGAATTTATTAATGTAAGGCTTCATGAAGCTGACAATGATCCCACGGCTCCACCATATGACTCTATCCAGATTTATGGCTATGAAGGAAGAGGGTCAGCCGCTGGTTCCCTTAGTTCATTGGAGTCCTCTGCATCAGACTCAGATCAGAATTTTGACTACCTCAGTGAATGGGGTCCTCGCTTTAAAAGACTTGGAGAACTTTACTCAGTTGGAGAAAGTGACAAAGAAACTTGACAGTGGATTACAAACTTTTTCACTGTTGACTTAATGATCATGTAATATTCTAGGGCCACTGTTGTTAGTTAAAACTAATGTGGCTTTTTGTTTTAGAGGCAAGTTTAGCGCCAGTCATCTATAAAATCAACTACATTGTAATGTTGAACCAAATAAAAAAGTATATGTTAGGAGGTTAAGTCTTGTGGAGTGTGAAGTAAAGTATGTGGAGTGTCTAGAAGTCTTTGGATATTTGATATTCACTTGACCACTCTGAAGATGGAGATTTAGATCTTTTGATTATCTTCAGTGAATTGAAAAGAATGAATTGGTGCTTTCTTAGAAAATGGACTTGCAGGGATTTTGCTGTTGAACAGTAGCTCCTGCCAGTATGTGTAAAGCTAACGGTTTGTTTCTGCATTGCCAACAAAGATCCCGCCACAGAAATGTTAAAAGCAATATCTTGGTCTTATTAGCAATGCTGAATAGAAATAGCATTGTAATTCCTTACTGGCTTCTACTGTGCAGTGACCATACATTGTACATACAGTAATTGTTGGCCACGTAACCACAGACTGAATATCATCCTTAAATATTGTGTCAAGCCTTAAAATATTCACATGTTCTTAATCCATTCCAGTGATGGGTAAAAAATCCTACTCATGTGCAAAGATTCAGACGCAGGGGTACAAAACCTTGCTTTACAAAAGGATCTTTTTCTAAAAGAAGGATCAGTCCTGTGCTTCGTCTTCTGAAAGGAAAGAAAAAAACTGTGAAAGGGGATGGACTTACATATATGAAAGAATTGCTGATTTTATTGCTAAAGATCGAACTTATTTGTTTTATCTTTGAAATAAATATTTTATTGATGTCCATTACTGCTTTTATTTATTAAGATCGATAATCTATAGAATACGATTATAAAGAAAACTAAATTATATCAGTTAGATTTTTTTCTATATATACTGAATGTTTAATACATGTACATTTTGAAAAGAAAAATGACAAATTGTTGCAGGTTAAAGCAGTAACCTCTCCATTTGCAGTCGCTGAATTTTAAGAGAATGATGGCAGGAATAAAACTTTCCCAGAAAAAAACTTTTGACAGTTTTGTATCTTCTTCATAAATCTAGTACCTGGTGTTTTTAATACAAGCACAAACAGCTGGAAGTAAACTGGTTCATGTGAATATTTAAACTATAGACTTTTAGAAATCCACACATAACGCAGTACAGTAAAAAAAACATGCTTATAGTTCTCCACTGTATTAGAGCAGGAACCAGTGTGTACATAATTTTACTGCTTATGTTATTAGCATTTATTTTCTATAATATTCATAGTGATGCACCAGGGCTCTTGCACACAGAGAAAGAACAACACTAGAAGTTGCAAGCATACTCAATTTGTAATGCAAACTTGCCATTTAGAAGTAGCAATTGTATAATAAAACTATGTATTACATGCAAATCATTTTAATTTTCTACTTTGTTTTGATGCTATATTATTGTTTGTTTATTTACTCCATGTATTGTATTCAGAGAAACTCCTGTATTGTTTCCTACTTTGTGAAATATATTTTTATAAATACTTCCCTTGTTATTGCTTTTCTTTCAGTTTTACCTGTGCACTGCAGAAAGGAATCTGCCTGAATAACTTCACAGTCTGTGGAGAAATGTAGTTTCTCCAAAATCATTTATTTATTAGATGAATACAGTCAAAATAAAAAGGATAATGTTTGAAGCAATTTATGACAGTGTTTGGAGAATTAGATATGCAGCAGCCCGTGACCACAGGAGTTATGTGTGTCTAATTTGCTGCACCATGCTGAAAAATAACCTCGTCCTTTTTTACTTTTTTATTTTTTTAAGTATTGCAAGTAAAAACAATACTTTCTCTTTAAGTTCCTCAGTAACTTTTGCTGTGCAAAGAAAACTATCTTAATGCATCACCTCCAGCTTCATCTATATTTCAAAACAGAAATATTGAATTTGCTTCAGCTATGGCATGTCTGATTTTAATGACTGCAGCCTGTGGGCAACTAATAGGCTAACACCACTTCCATATGTATTGTAAAGATTTTATTGAATGATGTATCCAATATTTAAATTTTATATTGTTCAAAAAAATTGTATTTGAGAAACTTTAGCAATTTCAGTAATACTATGAACTAAACAGTGAAGTCATCTAAAGACAGAAGAGAAGCAATCATCGACTGCAGTAAAGTCACGTATACATAAGCGACTGTAACAGCGGCCAAACACATTCTAAGTAATCTTGTACCAAGTGCCAGCGTGTTCTGAATTGCCATAGGTGTATCATAGTGTAAATGCAAAAGTCTGATTTGAAACTTACACCAAGCCAATTTCTAGTCTACATCACAGCCCTGGGAGCAACAGAAGGTGCTGTGAGATATGGAGCACATTATTGTTTATAGTCATATAAGCACTTAGGACAAGTAGCTCTGATTATGAGTTATAGTATACACTGAAGAGTTTTGCAAAGCTCCTTTGTAGAAAAACCCACAAATGGATAACCTTCTGATTGCCTTTCTGATTGAAAGTTCCATCTGAGACCTCGACAGCAAACCCAGTAATAAGATTTCTAGAAAAAAAATCCCATCACTGGCACTGTAGGAGAGGCAAAGCATGACAGAAATCTCATCACTGTCAGTCAAACAGGGATGGTAGTTACTACTGGTGGGCATAGCTTTAAACTGTGCTTTTATACAGGCTTTAAACATGAATATTTGAAGTGCCCAAGGGGGAAGAAATGTAATGAATTTATGGGATCTGCCAATAGCCACATGCTATTTTTTAGAGTGCTACCCCACCAAAGGGAAAAGACTCATTCTGCAAAGTAATTCAGTGTCATTTGAATATAAATGTTATAGTGGTACATATTAGAAGGTTAAATGTTGATCATTCAGTTTTCCAGTACTTGCTCTTTTTTTGACAATGAAATTAATTCAGTGTAAAATTGTTTTGGATAACTTAGGGGGAGTAGAATCTTACCACTCTACATTTCACATCTAGATTTAGACATATTAGCAACATTCCTTTTAAGCATGTGGAATGGTAATTCATCTTTTTCAACAACATTTAATTAGCGATTGACTCATTGTAAGTGACAAGGAAATGCATTAAATTAGACTTATTAATACTGATAAATTTGAGAATTGAATTCTCAAAATCTTTTATAAGTGCCAAGTGCCTTTGAGTCCCATTGATTCTGGCTTGCTTTCACCTAACTATGTCTCACACTCATTTGTCAGAAATGCTAAAGTAAATCATCCCACACATAAAAGCTGGGATTATACATTTTTGGCCTGGACATTGTCCAGACCAGAAATTCAGCTCCGTCATTGCAATATGGAAGTGCTATGAAGTGAGTGTGTACATTTTTACGAATTATAACTCAGATGACTGAAGTTCTTCAACATGTTCTGTCCTTTACAGTAGCTGAAATCAGATGCTATTTGTGTGCTGTGACCTTGAAACCAAATCATGGAAAGCTCATTTCGATATAATGTATTTTTTATCTGGTATCATTTATACCTTTTTGTCTATGATGAATTTGAAGTGACTATGAAATATGCAGCAGAGAAAATGGCTGAAGATTTTCATTTAAATCAGCAGTTGCTGATCACAGAAGCAGCATTTAACACTATGGCAACTCCAAATACCATCAACTATATCTCAGCGCAGCAGTAACAATTCTCAATCTGGAGAACAGACAGAATGTCTGCAAAATAGTAGATTCTAAATACCTTTATTTGTATAGCTCAGCTAGAGATAGCTCTGTTGATTTTAGTATAGAGAGAAGAATAAATCAGCTATATTATATGCATGCGGCTGTATGTACCTACATATTTGTGTGACTTGGTTTTGGTTTTGTTTTTAACAGCCTGAATTGTTATTGAATTCTAGAAGTGGATAGATGATTTACAAAGCTTTCCCAAGATCTGTCCAGCTATAGGAAACTGCTAGGTACACTGTTGCTGTATCTGTTTTTCTTGGGATGTAACCTCTGTCTTAACTGAGTTATTTGACTGTTTCTCTCCTTCTCACTGCCCCTCCAACAGCCCACCTACCTTGAGCTATAGTGCTGTGAATGTAATGTTAGGAAATTCATCAAGACCACATAGCTCTTTTTTCAGCTGCTTTCAGTTGGCATGTTCAGTAACTGGAAACAAGCAGGTAAACCAGAGCAGTTACGTTCACCAAACTATCTTCACTCTCTCTTATCCTATTTGTTCTTTTTTAAGTATACAACTGTATGTTTTTGTATATTTTGTTATACAAGTAGCTTGCTTTTCAAATGTAGTCACAGGACTTTAGGGAGTTCAAGCACTGCATTAAAAAAAA
>WBMW01005650.1:4811992-4878534 GCA_013396635.1 Penelope pileata | reverse complement strand
AAAAAAAAAAAAAACAGCATGATTTGAAGCAATATGAAAACCTATCACAGGAGGACTTACCGTGAACACTCTTAGTCTTGGTTACTTACATGAAGAACTGCTTCTGTATTTAACATGACGCAGAAAAATCTAAAGCCATTGATGCTAATGTTTAGTTAATAGAAAGAATGTACAATAGCATCACATGTTCACAAGTATTTCTGACCAAGAGAAGTGAAAAGAGGTTACTGAAAAAAAAAAATAATTTTCAGAGTTGGAGACTTTTTAGCAGTGGTAGGCTATCCTGGTAAATTGAAGCTTAAGAAAGAAAAAATGCGGGACTATTCACCATTTATTTTCAGAATGTAGCAGGTATCGTTAGCAGCAGGCAGAGAGTACTGATGGAGTGAACAGTGGAAGCTTTCTGTAGTCTTTCATTCACATAAGTTGGACTTGTATTATTTCTACATTTGTACACTATTTGTGCAAGATAATATTCTGGCTTTGAAGAAGGTGGAAACCAATTTAACTTGCAGTATAATTCACTGTGATGGGTTTTGTAATCACACTGCAAAATGAGTCTAGCTGCTGTATTATACAATACTGATACTGGCTTATGTGCTGCAGAACTAGTCCTTCTCCAAATAATGTCATAGTATTCTAAATGAGAAAATATAAAAGCACTGACAATGCTTTTTGTGCAACTGCAACTAAGACATCATCCAAAAAGGCTAATAAAAGCAAGCTGAAGAGCAGTTTCTGGCAGAGCCTTGTAAATGTGCTCATTAGCATTGCAACACAACTATTTTTCTTTTTTTTTCTTCTACCTCAACCCTCCCCCCCATATTACAAAAATTAAACTAGTGAAAAGAACAAAATGAAAATTTCAGCCTTCTCTTCAGAGGAAATATGTCATAATTTACAAAATTCCCTTTCTTCTCCCAGTATTTCAGAGGCTTGCATGAATGAAATCTGTGTGATGACAGCAGGCAGATGGAATGGATGAGTACAGGTTACCTGTTTCCTTACATGAGTGAAGCATTTATATTATGAGGGCAGCAGTATCCTCTCCTCAAAGTCTATTTAAAAAAAAAAAAGAAAAAACAACAGCCTGAGAGGCTCCTCTAGAGAACTGTCAACACCCCACATATATCCAGGACAAGATTCTCTTCAAGATACACAAAATGGAACTGTTCTTTTCCTGTGCACTCCCAAACAAGTCCTTAAATATTAGCATCCCAAATTCCTATTCATGAAATGAACATGGGCATTCATATACAGACTCACTCCATGGTGCTCATGACCACAGAGATCTGTTTCTTTACTAACGTGGAACGGTTTTAATTTGTGAGATCTGAAATAAGCAGGAAGACAGAAGACAGATAGCACAGGTAAGTGACGGTAAAAGATTGGATGATTGTGGAATAGGTGATCATTTTGTAACTCACTTGGGACTTTGTGTGGTCGATGGCTAACCTTGATTTTTACCTTCACAGTGTAGATTTTAATAGTGAAAAGTGTCTTCCTTGCTGTTCATAAGATCTCGTTTTTCAAATTATAAAGTAGGTCTTCTAGTTTATCTTTTAAAGGGGAGGAGGTATGGGAGGAGCAACACTGACACAGGCCAGTCTGCCAAACTTCACAAGCCATCAGTTTTAACAATTAATATGAAAATAAAATATATACATTTTTGTAACTGATATGATTTATATAATTGGAGGTAATGGAAAAATACTTGAATCACCTTTAAAATAAACTCCAGCAGTCTCACGTGTCCATCCACAGATGTTATTGCTTGCATTTGCAAGCACACTGGTATACCTGCATTCACATGCAGCTGGCATGATTTTTACCTTCAAGACAATGCATGTTTCCTTAGGTGTCGTTTAGGAACAAGTTACCTACATGTTATCAAAGAAGCACATCATGACTTAACCCTATGGTCAAAACAAAAATTGGTTTTATCAAGAACAAAACTCTATATACAGTTTTAGACTCAAAATCACATGCACAAGTAGAATCCACAGCTGAATACAAAATGCTCATCTCAGCAGTGAGATACAAGCAGGTGGACAGCTGATTAAAGATAAGTGACAGGTTATTTGGGCAATGCCTATGACACCTCACCCCCTCCACACAGACCACAGGCAGTTCTTGTTGCAGCTACCAAGTGCATGCTTATTCTGTAGACTGCTGAAGGCAGCTTATCGAGGCTCCTGCCAGCTAAGTTCCAATGCAAAGAGGTGAAGGTAGCCAGGAGCCTGACATCCACAGAGGTGTAGATGTAACTTTTTAGTCTTTGTATCAAGACAGCTTTTACAGCCTTCTGGTCAGCACTGGCTTCTTTTCAATTTTTGCAGTTTCAATTCTGACTGTTTCAAGCTGTATATCACAGTATAACCTGTTATACCAAATAAAGGCAGGGTATTGTTAGGTAAAATGTCACTGCAACACAGAGCAGGAGATACAATTAATCCCTGCAGAAAAAGGCCAAGTATGAATCATCAAATGCTGTAGGGTTTTAATGGATATTTTCCAACTCCCTTATTTCACATGAAACAGCAGCCATTTATTTTATTGTACACAACATTTCTTCTTTAAATAAAAGTAACAGTTGATGATAAAGGGTCTCTATTTAGACTGTCCTAATGCCTGCTGGTTCTTCTTTTATGATTTACAAAGCAAACTGGAAATTTTCAGCCCATGATGGTACAGAACCAGTATAACACGTGGCCAGAGCAGAAGACTACATTACTGACTCTGTCCCATCTTCATGAACACTTTTCTATTGTTTAGCCATTAGTTATGTGTAGAATTGTGTCTTGTACACGTGATAGCTCATCTGAGAGCTGTTTGACTCAGGCTGTCAAGAACTCTCTCCTTTCAGGCAGTGTGCTAATAACAGGGAAGGGAAGTAGTATCTTACAAATCTGTGATTGCCTTAATAATTGCTTTTCATGTTTTTGCACAGTTTCTCTTTCTGAATATATTTTATCCGTTGAATATACAAGAAAGATTGAGATGAGTGTTTTTTGCTTGCTTGTTTTTGTTTTGCTTTGTTTTGTTTTGTTTGGCAACCCTAACGTGGCACAAACAGAATCTATTATCTGTGAGAATTTACTTTCTCTTGTGTTATCGTGATTGTCAAATGAGCACATAATGATGTGAAAAGTTTTGTTTTCACAAACCATCTTCCAGTTGAGAATGGAAAGAAAAAAGAAAAAGACATTCAAAAAAAATACTATAACAGATATATTTTCTTAAATCTTGAGAATGATTCAGTCCAGTTTTAGTGTTCATTTTCCTTCCTCACATATGGATTCCAGTAATTCCAAAAGTTACTTACACCAAAATCTATAGCTGCTGGCTAACTTCGTAAGACTGCATTTAGCCGAAAGAAATGCTAAACCAAATGTTTACATCATGGAACAGAGTACACAGATAAAAAACATCCCTGAGGTGTTTGCTCCCTTCTAGGAAGGGGTTACTAATCCAGATTTACTTGCTGGCTGTGCACTGCAGATGTTCTGTCAGGTACCAAGGCCGTGGGGGCCTGTGTTGCATAAAACCCATTATTAGGAGTTGGGCTCAATGATCCCTATGCGTCCCTTCCAACTCGGGATGTTCTATGATTCTATGATCCTTATTCTCTATTCAGGAGGTAATACAAGGGCTGCTCTGAAAGTAATGGCTCCTATTTTATTATGTTGGCCCACAATGTCAGAGACATCATCAGAGTTGGTGGGATGGCAGTAGAGGTTGAACCTTCCCGCCAGTGTTCTGTTCCATGTTGTTGCTGTGTGACAGATGGCAGCAGAGGGGCACTCTGACCCAATGGTGTCTGACATGGAAGTGCAGATGAAACAAAGGTGTGTCAGTGAATTCCTCTATGCAGAAAATTGTACCCATTGACATTCATGGATGCTTGCTGAAGAGACCAAACAGTGGCTGTGAGCACAGTGAGGCAGTGGGCGGTGCCTTTTAGCTGTGGTGAGGGTGATGTGAAAGGCAAGCCACATTCCAGACAGCCATGCACAGCTGTCACACCACAAAACAAAGAGCATCTCAATCAGCTCATTTGTGCAAACTAGCTAATGGTAACTATATTGAAAAAGAGTGTTTTGTAGCTGAAAAGTTGGTCTATCAAATAATGTAATTGTGCTCTTTGCATCTGTTGTAGTTTCCAAGGAAATAAATAGGAGGCATTGCTTTCAGAGCAACCTATGAGAGTTCAGGTAAGTTTTCTGTTAAAAAGTTACATTTTACATTGAAAAAAACATGTTGCCACTGCTGAATGTTCTTGGGCTTCTCCTAGTCATTCAAGCCTAATTATAAGCACCAACACACATACAACTCTTTCACAAACTGAAATCTAATGGTATTCCTCATGAAAGACTGAGCAGTGGCTACAGCATTTTATTTTATTTTGCTAATATTTTAAGTGTGCTTTATGGAATATTTTGTGGAAACAAATACAGATGCTGACAGTCCTAGGGAAATTATTTCCATTACACACAGAACACACACTGGTGCTGTAAATGGTTCTTTCATGTGGACTACGAAACATGATGGCCCAATATCAAGTTATTTTTCAAGGAGTTGTGAGAGCGGTAGTCCCCAGGGAGAGCTTGGTTACACTGGAATGCTGCACATCAGGACAGGTGAAAATTGTGAAAACTTCAGAGAAAACAGGTTTACAGGGTGTAGGAAAAAATGTTGGTAAGACAAAGATGGTTATGATATCTTTCAAAATGAGAAGAATTTTATAGCAGTGGTGGCAGTTTTCAGTAGTCTGCAGACATTGCTTAAATACCTGAAATTTAGGTAGGGCTTCAGGTTTTATTGGTATGCTGTTAAATGCTTCCTGATCCTAATTTTTTGTTTTCAAATGACACTAGAAAACAGTAGGCTGAGTATTTCAAGAAGTGGACTTAGGATCCCATCAGCCGTACAAATTTGGGGTGGTAAGTAGAAAAACCTTTTGTTACTCAGTATCCTAAAACATGGGAGGAAGTGTGTAGGGCTCCATATAATGCAGTATGTTACTGCAGATATTTCTATGGTTAAGGAATGCACTGCTGAGTAACGGGCTAATGAACTGCACAGTCTTAGCAAGTGCCCACTGCACCAGGTGTGAGTATTTTAGACTGAGTAGTGCTAATAGCCTATTTGTATTTTGGTATTTGCCTTTGATTGCTTTTATGGAGAAGGTGAAGCACAAGAAAAAGACCAAGAAAAAAACTGAGGCATCACCCCAGACATAATACAACACATCTTGATCTGATGTGATACCTGACCAGGTAAGTGCATAGCAAATTAATTTTTATATATTTGTCCTAATAGCCCAGGCTTTGGCGTTGCTTTCTTGAAAGCTAAAATTCAAATTGTGAATATCTTATAGTGCTTATAGGATGTGGCTTGTATTCATAGTTCTAGATGATTCATGTAAAACATTCTAACAGGTTTCTAGAAGTTGTGAAGGGCTAATGATAAAAAAAAAAAAAAAAAGGAAAAAGTGGGGGAAAAAAAAAAAAAAAACCAAAAAAAAAAAAAAAAAAAACCAACCCTGCTGTGAATAGCTTACCTGGCTCAAAGGGTAAAAGCTTTCCCTGTGCAAGGAAACAGAGTGAGACCTAAATACCACTTAATTAACACTTAAAGCCACAACACTTAAGCCCTCAGCACTATAGTGATTTTCTCTGAGGACACAAACATAGAGAATAAGCTTCAAACTTGCAGGCTATTGCTGCTATGTTGGCAGTCTCATATATCATTGTAACTTTCATGCCTTTACCCAATGGCTTTACAATTCTGTAGTGCAGTGTAAGCTGAAAATGTTCAAAATTGTACCAGTCAGCTGGTGAGAATTCAAATAAAGTACAAGAGTTGAAAGTGAATGAACATCTAAAACATAAGGTGTCACTTATAATCAAATCACTGTGTTGCATTCTGAGTCTGAATATAATTGTTTTTAGTGTGTATGCAGTAAAACCCAAATCAGACTGGGAATGTAGTGATTTCTGGCATGAGTAGCAGAGCAGAAAGCAGTGTAAAAGAATAACAAACCAGAATTTCTTTCTCCCAAACACACTAAAATATGAGAGCAAGTATGCGTGTGGAATATGGGAGAGAATAACAAAGAAATTTTGAAAAATAATTGTAAACATGAACATTTAATGTCCTGACATTTGGTCTTTATAAACAGGATAAATTAAGGCCCAGCTTATACAGTTCTGAAATATTTCTAATGAGTTAACTATTAGAAAACTTAAAAACCTACTTGAAGTATTTTATTTACTGCTCTTATCTGTAAAAGAAGAAACTTCTTGTTATAAAATGAATCATAATCACAGTTGTGTAATCTGAGCAACAAAATACATCTGGTCATCTAACTGAGCTTCAAATAGAATTTCATACGTCAGACTGCCTCTCACCCAAAAGCGAGACACAATCAAACATCCTTACATCATTACTTTCTGACGTTTTGGAAGTTCATCTCTAATTTGATATTTATACAGCTTTTTTTGGGTGTTGCAAACTGAAGGAAATTTATCTGAGGGTTTTTTTATTCCTGTTGTTAAAAATTGAACCATCTTCAAAAACAGATGGATTTCCCTACCATCACTAATCTGTACTCATACCAGGGAAGAAAACTGGTTAAGACTGTGGAGTGGATGCTGTCATAAATAAATGCACTGAGCTGAAGTCCTTGGGCTTCACTGACTTAAGGCACTTGATGATTTCAGCATACAGCATGTTTTTTTTTCCTTTAAGATGGAAGTTTGTTTTTTTTTTAAAAAAAAAAAAGAATTTACATCAAAAATAAATATTTGTAAAGCACTGCATAGATGCTGGTGATACATACAGAAATCAGAGAAGGTTCACCACTTCTGGACCAAATGGCTGTATCTGATTACTGTTATCCAGGCTGAGAAAAAGCAAAGAATCAATTTCCCAAGACTGCATCTCAGATGAATGTTGGGTAGAGGTAGGGAAAGACTGAGATATATCCAGAGATTTGTTCCACTGCTGGTACAAGTTCCAAGTTAGTCCAAAATATACAGTGACTTCCTGGTGCACCTGGAACAACTTTACATGAAAATCTGTGTATGAGGACAGGCTGTACAGGGAGGTAGGGATGCTAAGCCTTGGATGCATTCTTGGCACTACCTATTTAGATGTAGCCTGAGTTCAGGTTTATCAGAAAGTGTTATTCTGCCTCATGAGGAGACCTGAGTATGACTTTTTTTTTACTTACTGTGAGCAAAGGCAATAGAATCAAAGGTGCAGAAGAAGGCAAGAAACAAAATATCAAGTCTGTTGCAAGATTAGGCTTGGGGCAGAATGGCTTGAAGACTGTGTAGTGGAAAAGGACCTGGAGGTGTTGGTTGATGCTCGTCTGAACATGAGCCGACAGTGTGCCCAGGTGGCCAAGAAGGCCAATGGTATCCTGGCCTGTATTAGTGTAGCCAGCAGGAATAGTGAGGTGATCGNTAGGAGGACAGTTGGACTAAATGATCCTGTAGGTCCTTTCCAACCTAGTGTTTCTATGATTCTATGAATTCCTCTTGAGATTCAAGAAAAAGACTTTCAGATATTGTTTTGTTTAAAATACATATAAATATATTCAACAAGCTTGAAGAACTTATGGTACTATAGATATCTTCAATTTTTGAGTAGGAATTGTCACTTTTATACATGGATCAATAAAGAGGATTTATACAGTTCCCAAGCAGATACTTCAGAACAATGGTCAATTTCTCATTACTCTTTACTCTGTGCTGTCCTATTTTATGTGCTATTCTCTCAAAAAATATTTCTGGCTTGTATGTGTGTTTTGCTGATGTTCTTATAGAATGTGTTGCATACCAAACTTTATTTAATGGGAGGTGCCAGAAACAAAAACAAATCCCCTTCCCCCTTGCCAATTTTCCTCTCCCCTCCAATCTTTATTCTGTTCCCTGACAGGTAGGTAGATGTATTTTATGATGTGTGTTTGAATTCTGGATAGAAAGTTATTTTTAATGATAACTTCATTCACATAAAGGGGCATGTTATGTGCCAAAATATCATATTTTTTGGGAACTGGTACTGTGTTTATGGAAGTCTGTGTGTCAGGTGGTGGTGGGGGAACTGAAGACTATCATCATGATTTAAATAATAAAATCTCTGAAAATAAATCAAAATGTGACATTCAAGCTAGATAATTTCCAAAGTATACCTCATCAATACAGAAAGAATCTGAACCATTTGTCCTTGTATTGCCTGGTTTTAACAGGAAGGTAAAGAAGAAGGAAAAAGTAGCTAACACTAATGGATTGGTGAGAGGCAAAATTATTATGGTGGTTTAGAAAAAATATATATCCTTTTATTCATAGAAAGTTACTAAAGTGTTAGACTGTTTATTTGCCTAGTAAGTAGAACAGAGAAGGAACACATTAATAATTTAAATAATAGCCAAACTTCAGAGTCTACAGGATTTCAAGGCACTGTAAGAACCTTTTCTTGAATGATTGATTTCACCAAAAGTCTAATAAAATTAATGGGGAGGTATTTAATTCTGTCTTTCATGTACATTATTAGTGTGTACCACTATTAGTGTGCAGCTACTATTATTAGTAGCTGAATGTCTTATGTTTTTTAACAATCACTCACAACACCTCTGTTTTGAAACAATGTGCTATTAACCACCTTACACAAATAGGCAGCTGAAACTGGTAGGCTAAAGGACTTGTGCAGGGCTACACAGAAGATGTAATAAAACAAGAACTTGAATCTAGAACCTATGCAAGTCCTTCTTTCCTCTTTGCAGTAAAGCAGACTACATGATAGTTTGAACTGGTCAACAAAATACACTAAAGCTAAGTATAAAATGAAACAACATACTTCATATTTCTGTCCTTTGATTAGAATCTATCCTTTTAATATTGTTGTGATGTTCTCCAACTGCTACTGAAGTGAACAATAACTTTCCACTGAGTTTAATGTCAGTATGGCCAACTAACTAATTAATGATAGATCACCATTCAGATGAGTGATCTGCCTCGTTCCTTAGTAATATCTTTTAGGTGAACCAAACTAGAATTTCCTATTTAGTTCAAAATTCTCATCTTTTTTGGTTATAAATTAATAATTTGCACGTCTCTGCACTCCAATGCACCTGAGTGGAACAGAACACTGTGGGGAATAGTCCAAATGGGGGTAGTAGTCTCAAGAGATGGTATAAAAAGCAGGCGACCGTCACATTTTTCCAAAAGGATGCTTTGGATAATCATTTGAAAAGCATTTGAAATAAGCCTTCAAAAATTTTAGAATCATCCCTCCATCATAAAGGGCCTTTTCTGCATCACATCAGTGAGATGAAATGAAGATGAAGGTTGCTCTATTTAAAATTATTTCTTTTTGACCTTAGTTTGAATTTGTCTTTTATTCACTCTAAAGCAATCTCAGTGGAGATCATGTGGCAAGGGCTGCCATTCCCATGCTTAGAAGTTTTACACTTCAATGATGCACTTGTATTTCTAGATATAAGCAGAGAGAGATAAGTAGTGATTTGAGCATGCCCTGAATCCAGAATGTGCAGTCCACAAACTAGAGAATAAATGTACTTATTATGGGTTAGTCATCCCTGTTCCTGCGGGAGCTGAGACTAGGGAAGGAAAGGCTTCTAAACATCAGCAACATTCAGCTTAGCCCTGCACTGAATGCACTGTGAATGTAATGTACCCTTGGGTAGTTTGGCCCTGCTGAGCACGTGCTCTGATGTTGACTGGCATACACAGCAAGGAGCTATACTACTGACTGAGCTGCTTTGACACACGGAGTTCTTGGACAAATGACCATTATCACATGTTCTCACATGGTCTGCAAGCAGGTAATACAGGGCACCCTGTCTTAGGAGGGGAAAAAAAAATGGAAGAGCATGTGCCTTGTGAAAGGAAATAACACATTCTCTGTAAAACTGCAAGAAAGTTCACATTTAAATCTGTGAAATGCAACGCGCTTGACAACCTTGCTAATCTTCTGTTTTATGATAACATAACGTGTCAGGTTGACAACCAAGTAAACAGAGTAGCTGCAACAACCTCTGTCTAGACAGATGTGCTTTTTTTTCTCCTTTGTAACAGTCATGCTTCAGATGGCTTTAGGTAATGAAACTCCATAAACTATCTATCCAGATTCCTAACTATTTCTTACACCATTGTGAACCTTCAGTAATATCAATGAAGGGAATTTGTAATCCAAAGCCAGCTGAAGCCAACAAAACGAACTGACGTCAGTGAGTTTGCCTACTATCTTGCTTCTCAGTATACACTAGTGTAATCATGCCCCTATATGGGCATCTTTTAACATCCGTGTAAGAGATGCTGTCCTTGACAGTAATTTTGCTTTCATCATGTTTCTTTTTTGTTTGTCCCATACAATAAGAGGTCCTAGGTACTATTCCTGAGTGTTTTAAGGAAAAACAGAAGGCCTGGAGAGAATGTCTACAAATGGCTTCTGCTTTGTTTTTTGTGATGATTATAGATAAAAGGATGATAAGAGTAGTTCCTTACAAGTAACATTCTTTAAAGGTATGACATTTCCCCTTACATTTATGCATTACTTGTTTACCTAAATATTTCCTTCTCCCTGTTCTCTGTGTTTTGGAAATAACAGAAGTTATCAATCACCTGGAAATGTGCTGATGTTTCCATGGCAGTTTTGTAATTAGGTCTGTTCACCAGGGGCTCCCATTAGTCCAATAAAATCCTTTGTACAATTCTTTCAGACAAAGTATTACACTGTGTTGCTAGCCTACAAATAAAAGTAAAATTATTCAAGCCACAGACACTTAATTTCTCATTGGTAAAAAACATTCAAGGCCTTTATTGTGCTTTTTTATGTTTCTCAGTATTCAAGTCTGATCCAGAAATCCAAGCTCTGACCTAAGAATGTGCTCCCCAGCAGAGAATAAGCAGTTAAGCAGCTCCTACTCTAGAAAGTGCTAACAGCTGGACAGCTTGTGCTCCCAAATGACCGACACTATTATTATTTAACTAGTAGACAGTTTTCATTAGGAAAAGAAGAGCTCTGTAAACAGATCACACTATTTGCACAACTATGCTGTAGATCAGCATCTAAAAACAGTCCTTCTGCTGAACTCTTATAAGGCACAGCAGCACCTACAAATGGTAGGAATGTGATCACTAAGATAAGATCAACCTATCACATCAGATTTTTCTATGATGTGCTGTCGATGTGCCATCAAAGCTGAGATGTGACCTCTGTCTTGATCTGACTTGCCCTTACATGAGAAAATTATATTAACACGGTTGTGATACATGAAAGAAATTTCTATTTTATTTCTGGTCATATACTCCTTTCTACAGGTACTACCATACGAAACTGCTGAAGTACAATGTTTGCAAGGAACCTAAAGGGAAACTCTGGTGACTTGAAATTTCATGTAAATTTCTGATACTGCAGAAAATCGTAAGGCCCATATGTAATACCTACCAGTGTTCGATTCTTTCTCAATGCACCTTGCTTTCTCTCATATCTATTACTCAATTAGTCATACACAGTAAGTTGCAAATTATTCTGAGTTCTCAAGAAACATTAAACATTTAATTCTTGTCATGTAAAGAGTTCAGTTGCTCTTTACTGAAGATATTCAAGTATTATTTGTAGGCAATACTTTGTTTAATCAGAAGCTTTTGCCAAAAATACAATGCATAGAAATGAGTTTTCCTCAATGGTATAAACATACTATATGTTTTCTGTAGCAGTGTAAATGCAGTTCACTATACCCATCTCTCCAAACAGATATGCAGAGACTTGATGAAGTGGCTAGTGAATGAAAAATGGCACATATATGCTCTGTGCAAAATGGCAAAGGAATGGAAACTACTGGCAATGTTTCATTAAAATTTGCAAGTGAAGTTTCAGAAACTTATTGAAAGTTCAAGGTTTTTAGTCTTTTGATACAAAACACAGAACTTTTTGGAAGACAAATGGCAGCAAGGAAAAAGTAACAGGTTTTACCCCTTTGTTAAAACCTGTATGTTCGCTTGTGGTACTTTTCCCTCTTTCTTCTTACTCATCCCCACAAGTCCACAAAATGTTCCTGTTTCCTTGTTTCTACAGCAGTGAAAGTGTGAACTGGGACAAATTTTAGGGAAACAGAAAATCTCATTCATTTTACAGCAGTTTTATGCTGAGAAATACAAGTTTCATGCTAGTTGGTCTCCTCGTTTCCTTGTCATCTGCTCTTTCTTTTCAAAGAAAAAGAAGATAGAGGAACACTTGTATCAGCAAAGAAATTGAATATAAAGGCTGGGTGTACTAAGTGGTATGTCAAGTAGTAGTGTTTGGACAACGAGGACTGTTTCCATTAGCTTTAGCTTTGTTGTTTGGACAGCATGACATCTTTCTTGCACTGATGTTGGCTGTTGAAAACATCACAGCAAAGCTTTTGTTCATGCAAATCTGAAGACGTAGATTTTGGACTGCAGCTTTTTTGTGATTGAGAATGGAAGTTAAAAATTAGCCTTTTTAATAGAAAACACTAATGAATGCTTCAGTGTTAGGTACATAACCATAAGCAGCAATCCTCAGAAGAGGAATTGTAAAGCCCTAATTAGAAGGACAACAATGTGAGATTTTGGCTGTGCAAGACACTAGCAAGTTAAGAACCAAATTCCTAAAAGGTTCTGGGAGTTGTATTTAATGTAGCAGCACTATGAATACTCAAGGAATCTCTACACAATTTCTAAACAAAATGTCAATATGGAGAACATACCAGTGTGTGGGGGGGTAGGGGAGGCGGTGCGTGGCGTGGAATAAAAGTGCTGCTAGCTGGTTAATCTCTGAACACTGTATTTATACCCAGGTATCTGACAAATCCTGAAGCATCTTAACTGGAATTACAATTACCACGCTTTATGACTATTCAGGGGGCTGAGTGCATAATGCACAACATTTAATTCCTACTTCCAGGATTTCTTTTTCAAGCACAAAGCTTACCTTTTCTCTGATTTATTTGAAGAAGTTCCCATTTCATTAAAATGAGAGACTGCGGGGTTTATAGTTGGTCAATGATGCATACATCATCATTCACTGACTGTTTCCCTACACTAGAAAACTGTGTTGCTTGAATCTATAATCAAAATGGTAGAGGTCTGTGCTACAAACTCAAAAAATAGGGATACTATGGGAGACTACAACCAGGTGCTGCTATAGGAAATATCCTGATATACACTGAAAACTAAATTCTTGAATATTACATTGATGTCTGCAGAGCAGTATAACTGGCTTTTATCATCTTAAAAAAAGTGTGTATGTGTGTGGGGGGGGGGAATGACATAAAATGGCTTAAGAACGGGACATTAAGCAGATGATGGCTTGTTCTTTCTGATATTGCTTGTCTGTCACTGAAGAACTCTGAAGTAAAAAAGAAATTTAAACTATTGGAATATTTGATTTCTTTTGAACTAGAAACTCAAGGGTATAACTAGATCTCTTCTGAAAACTGTTGTAAGCCTCACTCTTTCTTCTGTCAAGTGGTCTCTATTTTTTCTTCCTAACAATTAATATGATCTCTTGACATCTAAGAAAAATGTAAATAAGGGAAAATACAATGAAGAGATCTGAGCTGTGACTATACCCAGAGATAACCAATGCCAAGTAGAATAAAAATATGGTCATCATTTTAAAAATGCCTTTTAATTCAGAGGAAAGAGATGTTCAACCCACATCATTGCCATGGAGACCTTGAATTCCTGAATACCCTGTTGTTGAACCTTTAGAGATGCAAATGGGACATCAGAGCACACAGCTCTTATTAAGTTTTGAATATGCATAAATATAAAAATGAGATATCATCTACCTACACACAGCTTGTAATTTTCTTCAGATTAATTTTTTAGTATTACTGCTAATTTTAGTCTTTTTGTTAGTATATGTTACATTTGCTATGAACTAAAAGGCAGAGATTGCCCGTTTCAAGCACCTTGAATTTTCAAATGTATAGCCAGAAGCTGGAATAATGCACAAAGTTATCCTGTTTAAAAACAGCACACTTTTTTCAAGTTGTCATTTTTATACCTTCCAGCGTGTTTATTTCTTTCTACAGTCCATTTGAGAGCCACGTGTTCATCAGCTGACTGTCTTGGTAGCATTTCAGTCCAAGCTAAAAGATTTTTCTCAAAGGAAAACTAACAGCGTAGCATGTACATCATTATATACGTACACATATATATATTTCATATCTCATCACATGATATTTGAATGTAGTTAGATGAAATGAAAATTATATCCTTAAGCAAACAATGGGGGATTCTGCTAGCATGACCTTTAGGGTCAATCATCTCATTAGCAGTCAGCTTTTACAACTGCACGTTATTTATAGGAGAGGGATTTACAAGCTGTTAAGCTAAACAACAAATTAAATTGTCCATGAGCCATCATCATCTGATATAGAAATCCCCCCTGGGTAACAAGCTGCTGCTTTTTCAATGGGAAGTTTTGGAAAAATTTAATACATTTTTATTTTTTGCCAGCATAACCTTTATAGTGAACAGTCCCTTTTTTATCATGACGAAAAACGGTGCCATCAGTGTAAACAGCTCCAGATGCACAGTGAAAATTCAGCAGTCACAATCCACAAGCCTCATTTTAATGAATGCTCACAGGCATCTCTCTCTTCTGCTAATTGTTTTCAATCAAATTTAAAACACCGCAAATAGAGAGTAACTCAGTAGTGCATTTACAGTCTCCATTAACTAACAGTTTTTATTAAATATATTTAAAAAGCAATAATCTGAGAAGATAGCTTTAGGAAAGGATTTCATCTCTGCATTTTGAAAACAGTAGTATTGCTTGAAATAACCTGTCAGCCCAAGTATGGTATTTATAAAATAAATAAAGACATCATAAGTGTTATGTTCTTAAAAGTATGCAGACCAGATTTCTAACGTCCCTGATGCTGCTGTTTTGCAGTAACTTAAGTGTACAAGCACTTTAGCTACTATCATAGGGACTGTTGATTTTATGTGTTTTGCTGTAATCTTTCTGCCTTAATTTTTTCAGATACTTCATTCTTAAGTACTAGTCTTCTCACACAAATTCTACTAATTGTTTTGGTTTTATTCAAATTACATATTACTTTTATAAGTCTAAGTCATTGCTCCATTGTGTTTCAGCTTCCCTCACTTTTGTGCATTTAATTTTTTAATATTTCTCTTATGAAAGAAACATAGTCCAGTCCTAATTTCTCACTTTTCCTTGAGGAAACGCTTGCATCATAATGACTCCAAATAAAATCATCTTTTGTTACTCACTGTTCTTTGTGCTTGTTCTGACCTCTTTGCATTTCATATGTCTGGGCAGAGAAATAGAAGGCTGCCTTCTTGAATTCCAAGTTCCCTGTAGTCAACTTTTTTGGGAAAAGATAGCCAGAGTCAGGTGCTTACGTAATACAAAAACCCCTATAGGCTTTTCCAGAAATAATAGAAGCTTCTGTTTGCATGGTAGATCTTGAATAAGGAAACAGTTGTTTGTTTTTAGGTTTTTGGTTTTTGGTGAACCTCTTTTTTAAAAGAGGTTCCTGTTCTACCTATTTATGCTCTCAGTAATGGAAGAAGTCCTGGCTGTGGTGACCGCCTGGCAGTTACCAGGATGGACATTGCTCAGTTTCAATCCTAGTATGATAATCAGTCTTTCCTCTTTAGAAATATCACACTGATTAAGGAGTTGTCTAATGCTCAGTGAAACCTCAATATGGTGGTTTGACTTTAAATTGTGTTTGACAGTAGACACATACAAAGCCACGCTGTGTGCCTCCCAGAACTCTATCTAGGGTGAAAAATTTTAAGTGTAGGTTAAAACTCATGCAATGCTGGTTTCAGGAATGTTCCAGCCTTCTTATCATACTTTCTACAGTACCAATTTATTAACAGAAAATTAAAAACGCTTGTCTTTATCTGCAACTTAACGGCTAAGCCATATGAATGAAGACAGAGGACTTCCTACCCCCAATTTAAGTCAGCGTACAACAAATAAAACCATATTCAAAGAAGTTTCTCAAAGCAGATTATGAGCACCAATAGGTAAGAGTCATTGGTTCATGAACTGTGGGGGCTTACTGCTGTGTTGCCATGAAAAAGTAAATCTATGTTCAGACTGGCAAGAAGGACAGTTTCTCAAGTAATGAACAGGCTCCAACACTGATATGGAAGGGAAAGCTTGGGGAATAATGCAAGGCCTCCAATACCTAAAGCAGCAAAGAGAAACAACATTTCGCTAGGGGTTGAACACTACCTGAGGACAGCTGCTGGTAAACTTCACCCTGGCAGAAAGAGTTTGAAAGTATCTGTGTCCTGCACTGTGGGATGTAATTCTGGATAGCTCTCACATGAATTAAATTAAACAAGCTTTTAGTTACTATATATATATGTATATATATAGATTTTTTTCTAGTACATGTCAGAAGAACATTGTCTAAATTCTGCAGTGAGAGTCCACATTAAGGAAGGCACTATATTTAATGACAGTTTTGGACTGTTGGAAAACAACTCAGGAGAAAACAGAAAAATGTAAACACTCCTTTAAACCAGTGAAAAGGTTTTGAAATGATCTTCTCTCTTCTTCTGTACATAATACTAATCTCCAGAAATAAAATCTTCTAAAGGAAAGACTTCTGCTAGATGCTGGGGATAAGCTAATGACAACATTGCTTTGTCCCAGGTGATTAATTCAAGTCACTCACAATCACTGAGTGACACCTAGTTTTCTTACTTCTGTTATGACTGTCGAGTCTATGGCATTATGAGCTGGTATATATTTTGTTGCATGCGTCATCAGCAGAATTGCAGCTGGGTCTCACTGTAGAACTTTTATTAGAAAGATGATGTATGAAGCAGAAGGAACACAGCTTGACTTTCGGAGCCCAGACTGAGTTTGCTGCTCTAGCAGTAGGAGAAGTGGGAGAAAGGCTTTTGACATGCAAATTTTGTATCATTTTTGTACAAAGGCAAATGATAGATGATAAATACCATATCTCATTATATATACTTTACACTTTGCAGACAGAACCACACTTTGATATTCAAAACCAAGAGAAAAGGAGTCAAAGAGGGGGGCTATGGTAGGGACATAACCGTCTACAAATAATTGAGCAGCAAGAATCCCTGTTGTGTTATTGGCAGAGGCTGAAAATGGCATAATAAGGAGCAATAGCGTGAAATTACTACATAAAAGGAAATATTTAAATCAGACATTAGGGAAAAAAGTGCTTAACAATGAGAAAAATTAGGCAATGGAAGTACGTATTTGTAGAGATACTTAAAACATCACTCTGAAGTGTTCCCAAGTTTGATTTCACCTGACAGTTAGTTATAAAAATAACAGTTTAATTACTCATTTGATCTGTCTGTTTGGTCATGTTTACTCATTTTTAATGAAAAAATTTGTTTTTATATTATACTTTTCTCCTATGTGCACTGGCAAGCAACAAAGGAGAATAAGGTGAAGTTTACTGGAGTTCAGTTATAATAAAGATAACTGATGTTCTTTAGAGGAAGATGACAGTGTCTTTTGGTTTCCTGAAAGAAGATCTTGATTTCAGTACTGATGTTGAAGTGATAGAAGCACGTCACACTACTTAAAATGCAAATTTAATTGTATGGTTATTCTAAGCAGAAGAGTGACTTTGAAGTGTGTAGTAGTCATACTGAGATTTGTGTAAGAACGTAAGAGAACCAAGGTCTGTTGGGAGAAATAGCAGCTTTAATTAAACTGCTGAGTCTCTTTTTATAATGTAGCATTTTAGTAGCTTTTAAGTCTCAGCCTCCTTTTGCAGGTCACTAAAAAATGGAATCATTTTGAAAGTTCGAACATGCTGAAATGTAAGAAAAAAACCTAAAAGATAACAGTAGTTCATCTCTGCAAGATAAAAAAAAAAATAAAAAATTTCTATCCAGACAGTATCTTTTGTGTGATGAACTGTGAAAGAGAGAACTTTATGAAAGCATTCTGAGGACAGGGGAACAACTTAGTTGCATTGCTAAGATTTCATATGTGTAAGCAGAGGATGTTCGTTTCTGTGTTGTGTTGTGTTTTTGGCTTTTTAGTATTTGGTTACTGTAGAAACAGTTTATTTTGCATTTTGGGAGTATAAGGACAAATTAAGGATGGACTGCATGCTCTCTTAATGTTGATCATAGCACAGAAGCCATCATTAAGGTGTTCTCCTGGGAAATGTGGTTTTCAAAATGAAAACATGAACCAAGTTCTTATACCAGGCATAATTTGCAAAGAACTATATGTAAGTAGTAGAAAGTGTGGTAGCATGAGGGGAACAATAATTTTGTTACCTACATATTTGCTGGAAACATTATTCTTGTACGAAGGGGAGGATATCTTCTAGAATTGGGCAGGTCAGTCTTCTGCTTATTAGTGAAGCTATAGCAGCATTACGTCAAAATTTCCCCAAAAATATTCTCCTATTTCTTCCTTATTTCTTACTTTTATTAATTCTTCTGTAAGGAAGCTTCCTGTATATTTTTTGGAAATGCAGAGTGTTTTAGAATTTGGAGTCTGTTGAGACTCCTCTCTATCCCTAACTTGAGCTAGATTCTATTATGAACAGTCAATACTTGAAGCTTACTTAGGAACCACAAGAAATCCATTATATGTGCTATGCTACTACCTTTAATGTTGTAGCATATTGTATGTGTTTAGCTTAGACTATTTTATAATTCAGTTTAGTTTATTTTAGGCTAGATCAATACCACCTGCTGGATTTGATACTGCTTCCAAGACATTGACTACCACTGTGGCTAAGAAAAGGAGCGCTCAATTACAATGTATATTCTTTTTTTCCTTTTAAGATAATTCCAGTTAAATCAGCTTATGTGCACTTTAAGGCATCGAATGATAAATGCATTTTAAGAAGATTCAAGAACTGAATTATTGAAATTCTGAAATTATGCTTATATGCCAATTTTTTCTACTAGATATTCAATTTGCTGTTTTTATTTTTATTTTTTTAACTTTCTTTTTAGGTTATCATTCTGCATTTGTTGATTAGCAGGTCATAG
Source organism: Penelope pileata (assembly GCA_013396635.1). Classification (NCBI taxonomy): domain Eukaryota; kingdom Metazoa; phylum Chordata; class Aves; order Galliformes; family Cracidae; genus Penelope; species Penelope pileata. Next base: position 4,859,473 of record WBMW01005650.1, on the reverse strand, counting down.
TCCGTCACTTTCAAATCACAAACAAGCCTGTTATTTCACAGTTCACTGTGAAAGTGACTTAGTAAACGCAGTATTAGACAGCTTTATTGTTATTGCACCTTGATGAGTCTTTGCTGAATGTACCACTCTCCAGAAGAGGGATCTGGCTGACAGTATGGAAAACTCAGGCTGTGTTCTGAGATTCACACAGGTGGGATTTTTTTTGCTGTCTCAAGCATTATTACTAGTAATAGAGTAAACAGAGTATTAGTAGTAAAGAGTCCATTTGCTGAATTAAGTCCCCCATAGCTCTTGTGTAACCTGTATAACTGTAATTGATGGGAACCTAGAATACTCTGGCAGCAACACCCTTCAGTTAACTCTAAATTATTTTGGTTCTGCAGGAGTAATAGGAGTAAACTTTTGTCACTAATTAGATATGACTAGATACATATATAGATCAGAGTTGCTGAGAAAGAAGGTGCCATTTTCTCTTGTCACTTTCCAGAGCAGAGCAATGCTTTAAATAAGACCTGACAGAACACTGCTCTTTCTAGTGTCTGAGTGGACAACTTGATACATTACTGTGTAACATCACCATTTGTTTGCAGTTCTTCAGCTAGCTTCCAGTCCAGCTGGCTTGCATCCAAGCAATTTTGAATTGCTTTTGGAAGATTGTGTAAGACACTCTGTCCAATAGTTTATTACTATAGAAATCTTCAGCCAGATCATTCTTTTAGAAGCTTCCCCCCCCCCCCCCCCCGTATTTTTCTAGACTTTTATATGGGGCAGCAGCCCTGGAAACAATTTAAACAACTTTTGCAGGACATCTTGCAATGTAAGAAATACCCTTATGGCAGATAGAATGCAGCATCCCCATCCCCTTTTCATGTTTGTTGTCTTCTCCTTCTCTTACACCCTCTAGAAATATCAGTTTACTTATTTGTTACAGTATTGTTCCAAAATACTATCAGTGAAAGGTGTTATGGAAAACTTATTCTCTTTATTAACTCACGCGGTTTCTGGATGGCAGTGTGAGCTGGTGTATAGGTTTCTGGGGTTTAGACCTCAATTCTGCTCATTTGCCAGAAGCCCTTTGCCAAGACTCTTTTCTCCTCGTGTCCCAGTCTTCTCCCTAAAATAAGAATAATGAAACTGACTTTTGTAAAGCACACGTTGAAAATTATTATCCTTTTTTTTTTTTTTAATTTGGTAACCTCTATTTTTTTTATTATTATTATTTTTTAAGTAAAAAGTAGTAATGAAGTTTTGTGGTTTTTTGTTTATTTTTGTGACACATAGAAACCTTCTCCTGGTGCACGACACATTAAAAGGTGCCTGGTAAGACTGTCCTTTTGAAGGTACTGTTTCTGTAGAGTTTAACTAATACTGAAAAAAAAAAAAGAAAAAAAACCAAAACAATATGATATAGGTCTTGTTTTCATTTTCAGATTAGAAAGCTTCATCTTCAGTTGCTTCCTTTTTCTAGTAAAAGATGAGCAGAAAAGCTGCTAGTGCAAATAGAACAAATTTTGGTGTTTTTTTTTTTTTTTAAATGCTTCAGTGGGTAACTTTTCAGTAAGATGACAATGTTTCTTGCATTGCTGAGAAAAGAAATAATAGACTGGATAATTTTTAGCTCTTTCTTCTAAAAATGTAATGTCATAACTCTTCCATTTCCATGTTTTCTACTTCCCGTTATTTCTAAAAGAATGAGTCAGAGAAATGGAAACATAGCTGCTGTGAATAATTTAAAAGTGGTCTGAGAATAGCTAACCATTACTTCTGGTGATGCTGCTTGTGATGGTTACACAATGACAAGATTATCAAAAGGATTGTGGGAGACAGAAAAATGGAAGGGATGCATTAAGTCATGCAGTCATTTTTGCTATTGTATGATTATGCCTTACATTAGTTTTACTAATGGCTTGTCTGGCTACCTCTGAAAAGTTTGAGAAAATGGATTTCCAGTATTTCTTCAAAACTATCCCTGCACCTTCTGCATTCACTAAAAGATTCTTTAAAAAAATTTCATCATGCTACTTCTAGAGACTGCTTTTGCTGCTAAAGACACTACAGTTTGGAACAGTGGTCACTCCCTTTCTCCTTCATACAAGCAATGAAGTAACATGCCTCATATTTTTTGCATAACAAAAACGCATGACAACACGTGGAGGATTCCATGACGTTTCATAAAAACTAGTGAACTTACTGAGTACATTTCCTGATATTTTTGATTTCTCATCAATTCTGTCTTTGCTCCATCATTCACATCATTACGAGTGAGTAGGACACACAGCCCAGAGATTAGTGCTGTTGTCCAACCAATTTCTGCTTTTCTCTGAAAATAGGATTGCACCATGCTTGTCCTAAATATTCTCTCAGTAGCAAAAGGATAGGATCATTTTTTCTGCATATTCAGTAACCCTCAACATATTGTGTAATCTTGATTCAACAAATGTTTGATACTGAGGCTGAGGATGGGAAATGAATTTCATTTATTCCTTCATACTTGCTTTGGAAGGCTAATACCACAAAAAGCAACTAATTTATTCTAATTCCATTTCTGATTTCACTGTTTAGTGAAGAGAAATTTTAGCTTTGCCATGGACTACAACGTGCTGAGGAACTGTAAGATCAAATGTAATCAGGATGGGAGGATACCATTTTCCGAATTGCAATTTCAGAATGTAACTGCCATCTCAAAACTGAGCTTTATTGTTTGCTTTTCTCCAGTTAACACTGTTTTCATAAAAGATTTTAATCCTTAACTCAGACAGAAGAAAAGGGCTGGAATTACAGATATAAATGGCTCAGGGATACATACAAGCAGGAGGTAACCTTTTTTTTCTGTTGCCTGCCAAAACAGAACAGTGGATATTTCCCATTTGGCATCACTTTAATTAGCTGATTCCATTGCAACTACACAATTACCTGTCTATTAGTATTGCTTAAGCTCTGTTAATTTTCAGAAAAAGTCTACCTGTGAAACAGAGCCCTTCAAACAGCTCTACACTGAGCCATTCTCTGTGGTTCTGAACTAGGCAACTACCAGTATAAAAATACGAAACGATAGACCAAAGTGAACTCCAAGGAGCTGTATAATTGCAGAATGGTGGATACTGGATTTCACATTTGCCTGACAGCTGACTTAACTGGGAGAAGCTGACCATCTCTGGTCCTCTGAGAACTGAGTGGAAGCCAGGAAGCAGCCTCACCATTCCCTCATTCTTGAACTCCATGTTGTCTCATCAAGACCTACGTTAGAAAAAATATCTCTTGCACTGTTGTTATTTCACAAAAATCATTCATTTTGTTTGAGGCTTGAAATTCCTCTAGTTCCATAAACTCCGACTTTTCACCTGAAGCTGTACCCTATCTTTTATCTATAGTGCTTCAGTTCCAGTAGAAAAAGCAGCTGGGCAGCTGCTCTGCTGTTTCCCTTAGCTTCTGTCTATTGAGCTTATGTCTAATAAGCAAATATAAAACTAAGACCAATGCCTTGGAAATCCCTCTAAGCTTCACCTAAAGGCCAAGCAGCTACATTCCTCTCAAACGATCTGTGCTTTAACCTTAACTACTGCTGATTTTCCTCTAGCTTCTCGACTTATCCTTGTACCAATGTTTTTCCTCACAGATTCAAGCAACGTTAATATTTGTAAGGGAACTGGTCACTTGTTGTTGTTCCTAGCTCTTTCCACAGGACAAAATCAATTTCAGGGCAAAAAAACAGCCACCTATAATTAAAGCTTTCTGATATTGTTCTCGGTCAGAAACTACTTCAATTTTGTTCTGACTTTGGTAAATTTTCATTATGGAAGCTAACAGGATTCCAGGTTGGACGCTGCTCTGAATCTGGGGAAGAAAGAAGCGCAGGAGGTGAGACAAAGGGTTTGTCAAGCAGCTCCCGAAGCAGGCTCGTGCCTCTCCTGTGCTGAGGGACAGAAGGCAATCTTTTCCTTTGAAAGCACCAGCTTTCTTATACATGCACCGAGTGTTTTCTCCTTTATTGTCTGGAGGGTACCATCGGATGAATCTTAAAATTTCCATGAATTTTCCAAAGTTCAAAATTGCTTGCCCCCAAACACCACAGATAGAAAAGTAAGAAGAAAAGCAAAACTGATTCATGGCATCTGAGCTCAGCACATGTGCATTCCTCCAGGACAGCTTCCCCAAGCAACAGGATGAGAGGATGACACTGAAGGAAAATGGCTGAGTGACCACTCCATGCTTTGCTTACAGATGCAATGCCAGGCAGCTTACATCCTGGGCTTTCTCCTCCATCTCCTAAACACCTACAACCTTTTCCAGCAGCTGCCTCTCCTGCAGAGATGTATGGAGGGGACAGGGGACAGGGGGCAGACCTCGACCTCTCCCTTCTCCAACAGCAGGGGGCAGCAGGGCGGGAACAGCTCCAGGGCTACTGCTGAGGGGAGCCCGAATGAGCCAATCAGAAAAAAAACGCTTCCCCCAGCCCAAATGGGATTGGCTGAACACGGTGGGCAGTGTGCAATCGTGAGTACCTCTGAGTCGAAGTCTGCCTAGCAACCCAGAATGTTCTGGAAACTTTAACGGTCGGCTTGTAGCAGGTGCTGGATTTGCCTAATGCACAGCAGCTGGGCGTTGCTGTGCATGATGGGGTTTGGCCCCTGGTCCTGGTGTAGTCATGCTGATATTGTTCACTTGTCTTCTTTTGCTTACCTTTGTGAGTTCTGTGCATTTCTCCTCAGTAACTGAGGTGGCTTTCTTCTTTAGGCAAGCAGTGCTGCGAGGAGATGGCTGCTATGAAGTTTGCCTGAAAAAAAGGTGGGAATTGCTGGCCCAGCAGCTGTAGACTCCTTGGGGTGGTAGTGCTTTGCTGCTGTAGGTGTTTTTACAAAAAGGTGTTAACCTTTTCTAAAAACAATTGCACAGTGGTCACAACTTGCAGCTCATGCTGGGTGTTGCAGCTTTCTGTGCTACCTTGGCTGCTTGTCCCTCTGCGTGTCACACTGTGGTGAAACTGTCAAGAAATTGATTTTTCTTCTCGTCTCTTACTAAAGCAAAAAAAAAAAAAAGTGTATTAATTCTTTAAAGTTTGCAAAGTTTGCAAAATATAGTACTTCAAAAATAAACGGTCTTCCTGTTTAACTCCTAAGTTAAGGATTGGTTGGTGCTGATGATTGTAGCTTGGGCTCCTGGAGCAGTGAGGTTTAGGTGGTATGTGTTTGTCCTCCTTTATTTTAGTAAATGCAACGTGAGAGAGATGTTTGCTCAAAGTGATTTTTGTGCTTTACTGGACTAAAGGAAGCCCAATGCAGACACGCAAATGTAGGCACAATTTGTTTCCGTGCATGCAACTTGACTAAACAAAGGTACACGGGACCACCTTAAATTCTGTTTTTCCTGTATTTGCCCTTTCAATTTAAGAATATTTGAACAGCTTTTCTTTTTTTAATCGTCTCCAAGATAACACAAAGAGTAAAGATTTACAGAAGTGCACGCCATGCTCAGAGGATTCAGTGGATGCTGGCTGCTGTGTGTCAGGGCAAGACCCCGTGGCACAGCTCGTGAGATGGCGGAGCGTGCTGTGCTGTCGGTCTGCCTCTGCTGAATGCGTGTTTGTGGATGGCTTCAGTGTAGGATGTAACAGAGCTGCCTGTTTGAATGACTTACAGAATCAAGGAAGCACAGAATAGTAAAATGGCTGGGTTTGGAAGGGACACAGAAGCATTTCTTCCCCTCTTAGTGGGCAGGCTGTGCACTTTCAGCCACCAGAATGCGTAGCTCTGCCATAATTTGTATAAATTCCTGTAAGTTTAAACAAGCTTCTACGCATTGTGGTGATCTCTGTCCAGAAAACAATTTTGTAATTAAAATTCTGCCCATAGCATAATTTCCATAGTTGATTCTGCCAGGCATGTAGCCTGTGGTTCTGTTTTTATATTTATGAGGTCAAAGTTTTACCACTTTCAATGACTCATTTTCTGTGCTGTGCTGTTGATTTAATTTAAAGCTGAGTAAACAGATGAAACCATAGATTGAGGGGTCACAGCAAAAAGGTAAATCAATAGCTTCCATATTCAGATAGGTTTTGATGACTCCTTGCAGCTTCAGTTTTCTATTCCTTTCTCCTCCCTCCTCTCCTCTAAAATATAACAGATTTTTTCTTATTTTAGTGATAAACTAACCAAACTAACTAAACTTAAGGAATGTTGAGTTCAGCCAGAAACCAGCCATCTTGCAATACAGATCATTCACTAATGGAGAAAAAGAACTCGTGGCTGTTCATAAAAGTAGCCTGTCAGCTTCATGGGGGATTTTAATATAAATAATCACTGAGACCAAGAGATTTGGATTTTTGCCTGTTAATGAAAATTTAAAGAGTAATTACACTATTAATACACAACATTTTTTTTTTCATTTTGAAACACTTTCAAATGTAGTGTAAAATACTAGTGGTTTTGCTCAAGGGGGTAGGGAGGAATATATTTTTGTTTCATATCCATGGCAACTCTTTAGAAAGAGAATTTGCTACTATTTAACCTCTTCTTTAAAAAGTTATTGAATCATAGAATCTTTGTTTTCTATTAAAATATATTTTCTACTTATTAAAATGTTGAAGTAGCTCTTCCTTTTTAAAAGAGAATATAAAGAAAAATGATTATAAAAGTTGAAGTACTTTAAAGCAGTATCTTTCTCATTTCAGTTCAAGAGCCTTAAATATTTCAATGCTGTGTAACTCCCAGTATATTCATTTTTTATGTTAGGGAACAGAGGACTATCCCTTTTTAGAGAATCAGTTGTGAATTTGGGTTCGTCTCTAACTTCTGATAAAATCCTTGCCTTTTTCCCTGGAGATGCGTGTCCCATATATTAACTACTGTCTATACCTTCTTCATGTTTAATACGTGAAATTCATACGGTGGCTCAGCCCTAGCATTTATAGTAGGGAAGGAAAGGAATGCTTCATTATAGCTTTTTTTTTTTTTTTTAATAAATTATTCTGTATTAGTAAAGAAGTAGACCAAAATTTGTGTTACATACAAGTACCCAAGCAAGCTTCTTCTTGTTGTAGTCTCAAGAACATGAACTATTTAATTGATTGTAGTAATGCTTTTCAAGTGAAACTAGAATTTCAGGGAAACTTTGAAGAGTAGAAGGAATCAAAAATGTTAGTTATAGTTTATGTCATTACTGGAAATTGCTGGCAATGACACTCGTGTGAATTGGAAGTAACCTGTGGCTTCATCACTACGCACCTCAGCAGGGTCCTCAGGCTAAAAAAGTTGCTCTAAGTTTGCAGGCTTTACTGGTAAGCTGTCCTCAGGTTGGCCTCAAAAGTTTAACCTCCATCAGCCTGACCACCTTTTCCATGAAGAGTGAATCTAAAGATATTGTTCACTCTTGCACTGTGGAAAAATGCCAATGATACTGGCTTAGGACCTGCTGAAGTGAATGGCTGTTCTAAAGAGTAACCTTATGCTATACTGCTTCCTTTCTGAAGGAAAGGGATAAATTGGGAGCAAACAGATGAGGCATAATGTGTACATTGAGAAAGGGGAGAAAACAAAAAAACTCACAGAGTTGGGATTTTGTTTAATAGCTTCCTCCCCTCCTATAAGAAAGGGAGTATCTGGGATGATTTTCTGGATATTAGAGGACTTAGTCTTACATGGCATTCTTTCATATGCTTGGTAATGTTCACGGCTTACATGAAGCTGAGAAGGAAGCCAAATAGTATGCTACAAAGTCTTACCACTTGAGTAATCCTTAATGTTGGAGCTGGATTCATGTTTTTTGTATGCCTTGAAGAAATAATGGGACAGGTTTTTTAATGCTTGTTTTTGAACTTTTCCTACGGAAAAGAAAAACTCGTTCCTTTTTGTTTGTGTTTTCTCATTTCTTTTGTGTTCTTCCCAACACAATTCTTGTTAGGTGTTGTAAGTGAAGGACCAATTTTGCTTTCTCAAAATTATTTAAAAAAAATGTAAAAAGTGAAAGTTTGTGACAGAAATATTTGGGTTTTATTTACTTTTTCTTTTGCTATCTTTTAGACTATGTTCATTCTCCTGGAGAGAAGAGATCAGTTGCCAGCAGAGCTCTGAGCATACATTCTGAAGGCATGGAAGCTTGGTGAGAAGGGCGCTACTGGAGCTTGCCCGTGCAGAGGGGGAGAGCCAGCCAGGCCAGTGACAGTGCAAGAGGGGCTTCCCGTGGACCACCGTAATGGGCAAAGCTTGCTGCAGCTGAGGAAGTTATTGAGTCAGCATCACCAGCCCGGGAAGTGGAGACCTGCTGGAGGGACGCAGTAAGTAGGGAAATATGTTTTATTTCTGTCTTCCACCTTATTGCTTTAAAACTGTTCTAGTCTCATGCTGCTAGTAAGGCTGGCTTCTCTGAGTTTGTGAACTTTGGCGTTTGTGGAGTTGATGGCAGAAGGCTGGCAGCTCAGGTAGACTTGGCATTTGAGTATTTTGCCTTCTTGTCAGCTAAGCTAAATATTTATGAAAAAGACGAACAAACTAACAAAAATACTGCTCTTTTGTTTTTATCCTGCTGAAAATAATCACATAAAAAGATAACATTCACAGCAGCCTGAAAATGCATTTTAACTTAATGTAATGTTAAATTAAGGTATGTAGTAAGGTACAATGCCTGAAAGTGGATGATATATTCCGTATCGTTTTTTGAACATAAATACTTCATTATTTTTAGGTATCAATATCTTGATTAAATTGATTATTATGTGCAATTCTATCTATATTTTAAAATACAATTTTTGGTAGATTAAGCAAGTGAGATCAGTGTTGAAGAGAGGTTAAAAAAAAAAAAACCTGTTAACTGTCAAAAATGAACTGTGTATTAGCTGTTTATTTTTACCTGAGGTCATTTAGTAGGCCAAATTACATGTATTCAGATCTAGCATGAAGTATTGGAAAATGTTTATTTTTCTTAAGATGCCAGTTGTTTTGATGATGGATGCTCTCTTGGATTTGTTTGAGGAGTTTTTTCATTGTTTCTGAATTAGTCAGGCAGATGTGCTGATATGTTTAACTTATATGAGGGTCTAATATTTGCTAAGAAATACTGCTAAGATTGACCTAATAACAGCCTCAAAATGGATTTGAGTACTTAAAACCATAAATTCCATGTTGCATGAGCGCATTCTAGAGTTCAAACTCCTAGCAGTAAAAAAACATATCATATATAGGATTGGAATATTGCATGGCATGTGCATGCTTTTATATTTTGTGCCTACCTTTGTCATCGAGCAAGTCAATGGAAGAAAAGTGTTGGTGGCTAACCAAGCATTGAAGCTGATCTATAAGAAAACATTGGTTACCACTATGTTGTTTTGGAAGTATCCTAATCTGAAAAACAGGTTTGGTTTGCTGCCTGCAGTATGGCTGCTCTTCAGAATTCAAGTCAGAATTCAGTCAAGCAAACTAATCTTAGTTTATCAGCTGTGAATGTGGTTTACTCTGATTTTGCTTAGTAACTCTGTGACTGATGTGGTTTGGGAATGTGGAAAGACAATGGTGAGACAATTTGTTATGGCAAGAAAATCTGAGTTAGTAACTACGCAATTTACATATCAATTGTGTTTTTGTTTTTTTTTAAGGGGGGGGAGGACATGGAGGCGAGTTATTTTCTTGAGGCAGTACTTCAGTAGTATCCTATCTGAAGTGCAGGGAAGGCGCTGTATTGTGTAATGCTTGCTAGTTTGTTTTGGTCTTTTCTTGTCTAGTTTGTGGACCTGTTTGTGACCTGTTGTGACTCATTCTGGCTTGTGTGCAACCTCCCGCTTTTGGGGGAACCAGGTTATAAAGCAAGTGCTCTGTCACATGAAGTCAGCCAGCTGTACACATCCACTGAAGAACTAGACGGTGCTTGTGGCTTAAAGGTAGTTCAGAGTAAGAGTTCTTCTAGGTCAATAATTATTGTTTAGACTGAGAAATAGTGAGGAGTTATAGAGTATGTCAAACTGTTAAGAAGCAATGAACATTTCTGTAGGTTTCTTTGGGTTTGATTTGGTAGTCCATAGTGGCAGTTATTTGCCACAATTGACTTGCAACGTTATTAAGTCTAGAATAGGATAAGCAGGCAGAAGTCATTCTAGTGAAAAAGCAGGTCATGGCATCTATAATCTCTAGTAACAGGCAATAAAATGTCTTAGTTGACATTTTCATTGAGTAGACAGGTATTCTGCTTTCTAGGTTACAAAACTTTTAAGAATTGGATAAGAAAATGCAGCAAGGTGATGCAATAAAAAGAGCATCTGAGCCAGTTGCCTATATGATGCTAATTTCAGCATCAGATCTAGGATTAGCATGTAATCACCTTATATGTGAGCTAGATGCTCTTTCTGAATTCATTTAACTATTGTGGTGCTTTAAGATTGAGGTCTGTTTTGTGAATTACACCCTAAATAACAAGAAATGCAGTTTTGATTGAAGATAATACTTCTCAGAAAAGGAGCTCTAGAACATGGCGACAGATCTGTCTCTGCATTTTGTTGTCAGTAAGGAGGATGCTGACTTTTATTTTGCTGTAAACTTTTTAAAAAAAAAAAAACACACAAAACAAAAAAAGACATTCTGTGGTGTCTTAAAGTGAGACTTAATTTTCTATAAAGTGTCTGTTGCCACCATGCCGTCTGAAAAAGTTTCTTTTTAACATGAGACATGAGCTGCTTAGAAATTTCTGTTAGTGGCTCTTGGTAGTGTGATATACCGTGTACAACTGATGAATAGTAGCTATGATGAAATGGATGTGTTGTAAGAAAAAAGTACTATTAAGAATTTAAAAGGGAAAAAAAGTTCCAGAACATCAAGTCATAGCTTTCCTGCTCTTTATTGAGTGTTATCTTCTGCACATTGTGTGTGGGATCCCTTCTTTTTGATACTTAGAATAAAATCCACTGATGTAGTGCAAGTGCAGAAATTTAGGAGATAATGAATTCCAAGCATGCCTTTTATTTGTGCTTAAATTTTCATTTCCTGAGAGAAAGAAACTATTTAGGTGGATATATGTATTCTCATTTATAAAATGGCATGGAAAACTGTACTTTAAAGAATGCATTGCTTTCAAGCAATTCCCATGAAATCAATATATAGTAAATTTCTTTTAGAAGTGAAGATGTAGCTTAAAGAATCGAGAAACCTTTTAAATAAAACACCTTTAAGCAACAGTTACTTCCCGCTCAGATTTTTGATATTGTCGGTCAGATTCATTAGAAAGGAATTCGATTCATTTAGGAAACTGTAAAGACTTGAGTAATTTAAAGATTAAAAGCTGTCCACATTGTGCAGTACTTCTAAAATTCTTGTTCCCATTGATGCTGTGAAAGAATTCCACAGGCAGCTGGTTTGTTTTTCCTTACATATCAGTTGTTCAAGGAGTATCTCTAGAAATTTCAGTTATTAGTGTAGTGTAATGGTATTTCTTGCTAAACTGAAAGACATTTAGGAATCCATTTCACATCTTTAGACCATCCTTGGAGCACAAGCACTGACTGCTTTCTGAATTTGGCATACCTGTTTTGCACATGTTGCAAAGTGAAGTGCATGGGACCTGATAGGCTTAATGCTGGTGTACAGATAATTTGTGTAGGAAGTCACTTGGTTCAAGTTTGCTGCAAGTGTCTCGCGCAGTGGATATGCTTGTTTCTGTTCAGCAGATATTCTGTTTCAAAAGTATGGGAGTCTGCACCCAGGAAGAAATCTGGCATTTAATTAAAGTTTTCCTGCTTTTAATTGGTATTCCAACTAAGCCTGATCATACTGAGGTTGCTAGGGTGGTGGCATGAATAAACGTTTATGTGCTTGTTCAGAACTGTAGACTACAATTTACATACATTTCAAATAAAATTTTGCAGTAGATCTAGTCATATTGTGTTTACATATTACATAATCAGAGGCTGTGTGATCTATACTTTTGTTTTCTAATTGGTTATGCATTCAGATCATTAGGATTCAAAGAGCCAATCTTAAATATTCCTCACAAATATCTGTAATGTCTATATTTGGTGAATGGGGAGGGGGTGAGAGCTATTTGTTTTCAAAAACTCTTAAGTTCCTGCAGTGCAAAATATTTTCTTTAGGTCAATTGATTATTGACATCAAATATTCCCATTTCTCAGATGAGGAACTGAAACAAGGCCTGCTTGGTGAGAACAAAGGCTGTTCTATTGTAGTGGATGATTAGACTTCCAAACCTAATTATCCCCTTTGGGACTCAGCACAGACCTAATGCAGCCTAGATTATGGAGGCAGGTTGTTCCTTTCAACTTTCTTCAATAGATTTCTGACAAGTGTGTTCTTACAGATGATACACAGCATAATGATTAGAGATCTTCCTGCAAAGGAATCACTGGATTTTTTGGAGATTGGAATGAAACAATGCTTCTGTTAAATTTTGTGGCTGTTGCTCCACCTCTTCAAACTGGTGTAGGGCCTGGTATTACCATGTTGCAAGAGAAAGGCTGTCTTCTCTGGCCTGACTCTTGAGGTTTGAGCCTTTAGCTTAGTCAGCATCATGGTGTAGTTGTCAGAATTGATGGTTTGTACAGTTTCCAGGAAAATCCAGAAGTCTCACCACTTTCCTATCCCAAAAGACAATGCACATCTCTTTGCCTGCCGAGGGCTGCATCTTGACCGTCTTCTTTGATGGGGAATTCACATCTCACCATTCCATGGACTGTTTTTGTGACTCTGGTTCATAGTGGTGACACCATGTCTCATCACCAGTAATGATGCGATCCAGGAAACTGTCACCTTCACCCTCATATTAGTTCAACGTGTCCTGACAAACTTGCAGACTCGCTGCTGCTGAAATGCACCACCCACCACCTCACTGTCCTGACACCCACTGGTCTCCATAAACGTTCATCAAGTGTCAGTGGATGTCAGTGAGTAGCTTTTTTTCCACGTGGAAAAATTCACTTCCACCCCTTTGCTTCATCCACACTCCCATCTCAGACACCATTGTGTCAGAGTGCCCCTCTGCTGCCATCTGTCACACGGCAACAACGTGGAACAGGATATTGGTGGGAAGGTTCAACCTCTGCTGCCATACCGCAAACACCTGCCTCTGATGTCATGGGCCAACATAATAAAAAAGGGGATGTTGCTTTCAAAGCAGCCCTCATAATTTGCTTTCTATTATGAAGGCACCTGTCTCTTTCTTGAAGGACAAAAAAATGGTTGCCAATGCTTTCTAAAGTAAGAATTTAAAAAACTATAATTTTTAAAAATCTTGACTGCCTTGCTTAGCAGGCTTTCTGCTTCTTTAGGAATTTTTAAAGAAGCACTAGAATTTGAGAAAACCTGCTTGTTTTTGAAAACAGCATATGAAACAACTTCAACTGTGGCAAGTATCCTGGGAGAGTAGAAAATGTAAATGAGTACTTGCTGGTACGAAATCAAAAGGAGAAGGTAGTAGCTTTGATTATGTAATAATTTTAATCTTGAATATAGGGTTCAATTTTTTCTTTAAGGTGTTTTTAATATGAGGGTCTTCGTATCCTTGTGTACTATTTTGTGCCGTATAATGCCGATAATGAACGTAGAAAACTTGTCTTTTTTATGTATTTGAAACTAGAAATTATAACATCAGTTCTTTGTGTTTATCCAAACAATCCACACCTCCAGTACTTGGAGAGTTTGGCAGGGTATCTCATAGCAGCAGTCCTTAAAGAATCTTCAGTCATCCTCTGTGATTTGGATATGGCTTGTTACTGAAAACAGAAAAAAATAAAACACAAGCAACTTAAATCTTCCATGGTGTTTATTATATGTAGCAGAGACAGAGGTTGAACTCTGAATACATTTGTAGCAATTTTCTTTCAATACCATTTCAACTGTTTCCTGAGACTCAAAGGATGTGTAAAAGAATGGGGGGGGAAAAAAAAGTTCCTTGACATCTAAAACATTTGTAGTCCTGTTGTAAATACGGGTACAGCTACTCTTACATTTTGAAAGCAGCATGCAGAATTTTTCTCTTATGCTTCCACAAAGTTAATGGGAGTCCAACAGCTAAATTACCATGCCAGTCTTTTGAAGCATGTTTGGTTTTCAGTATTCATTTGGAGGGTTGCCTTATGAAAACTCTCTGCGACTTTCTTTATTGTAGAACTTTTTTTATGAAAAAGGAAAGATGAATACAGATTGAGACTTGACAAAGTTTTTGCCAGATTTAGCGTTCTTTTTCAGGCTTGTCATTTGCTGTAGTATAAGCATTTGGTCTGATGATTAGCTCTTCTGAGATTTTAGGCCTTACTTGCTTAGCATTTTCATACTGTGCTGCTTTATGGAAGAAACTAAATTGAGTAAGGACCTCTCCAGGTGAGCAGTGAGAGAAACATTTCTTTCAAATGTTCGTGTATGAACAGGGTATTATAAAGTGCTGCCCAAATATATTCAACTCAGGACATTCTCTCTAGATATTTTACTGCTGTGTATAATAGAGCACAATTATTACAGTAGCGTCTAGTTAGTCAGAGCCTGGAAATAAAGACTGGACATTCCTTTTTTTTTTTTTTTTTTCCTTAAAAAGTGCTGAAGACTGCATGTTTCTAAAGAGGCTTTCTTCGGAATAAAAACAAAGTATGTGCTTACATCCATAGTACAGATGCTAGATACAGTAAATAAGGGAGCCATCTTATTTGTGGCTTACTCACACTTTTTAAAAAAGAATGTGTATATTACTGTAAATGCACACATACATTCAGTGATCAGTAAATGGAAGCCCTACCCATTCTGTTGTCTTTCAACTTTAAAATCTGATAGTATCAAATACAAAAGTAAATTATCTCAATGCTTAGCAATTACTGATATTATGCATTATCACTAGTCTAATAAGAGAGCAGCTGATTGCAGGCTGAATTCCTTTAAATAAAGTTGAGAGAAACAAAGCATTTAAAAAACCACCACATGGTAAAATACACAGCAATTTATTGTTCCCTCTGCTATGACTGTTGAAAGAGCATGTAGTATGTGCACCTCAGGTATCTTATTTCATTCTAGTATTTCACTTTTGAGTAGGGGAAAGAGCCCAATTATTACAAATTTCAGCAATACTACAGAGGAAATTTGCCTGTTTTTGTACTGGATACAGTGCAATTTGCCTTCTAGTTCCAGTTAGTCTGATGAGTGAAATTTGAAGTGAATTCTTTCAGAGAATGAGCATTTTAAAATAACTTGAAGACCTATATAGGTTTATAGGATGCAGCTTTGGTATTGGTATGATGGTCTAAGGAAGTAGACAAGACCAAGGCTTATAATAACTTTTATTGGAGCAGGTGTTAAACTTGGAAATACCTAGATCAGTTTTAAGGCACCTAAGCCCTTCTTGAAGGCTGAAATAGAAATAGCAGATTTCAAAGCTTAATACAAGTGCAGAGCTAGTGCTGAATTTGCCTTGGCTTTATAGAAATTTTTTCTTATCCAGAATGAAGTTAAATAAGATCCATGTTCTGTAGTAGACCTGATACTCAGATTCAAACAGCCTAACTTAGACCTAAATACTGTGTCTCATGCTTCTGCTACCTAGCATTTGGCTTCAGATGTATGTCATCAGCTTTAGTAGTAGCCTAGCTTCCAACGTACATAAGAAGAACCAGATTTTCTGACTATCAGGTAAAGGTGTGTGGACTTTCAATGAATCTGCTTGTCTGTGACAAGGTTTTCTGTATTTTGTTTTGAGAATTTTGATGGAATTCTCAAAAATCCTTATTGTAGCAGCTGAAGCCTTGATTCTGGGATTTTACTAATTTAGGTTGATATTCATTCCCATGTAGGAAACAGTTCCACTCTTCAACTTAGTAAAGTTCCGTGTAGGTAGACTTGCCAGGCTGTTTTTATTGCAAATACTCATTTGTATCATTTTAACTATTATTCAGCCATTTTGCCAGAACTTTTTCAAAAGTGAAGATGTATTGAAAAGCTCAAAATGTCCATCTTGCATTGGTGATACCTTATGTCCCGTGACAGGCTCCGTGCGTCTTTGAAAACTGCTTGCTTACTTCCTTAGTTGCATGTTAAACATTGTATGGATGCTGATGTGTTGCCTAATTTTCAGTGTTTGAGCCAGATTGGAACCCACCTGTTTAAAACGTGGCACTCTCCCAGAATGCTAGCAGTATTTTCTAAATAATTGTAGTAGTTAAACTGCAAGTACAATGTAATTAAGTAGAAATGTCATTTTATAGCACAGAATCTAACACAAAAAAAGCTCAATCTCTGAGAGAATATGAAATGCAAAGCTATTTAATTCAATAGGAAGGGTTTGCAGCCCTCCCATTTTGAAATACGGAACAGAATTATATAGTTGGAACCTTAACACACAATGCTTCTTGAAGATGTAGGTGACTTACCTTCTTTAAATGTTCTTTAGAAGCAAGCAGATAGAGAATACACGTTTTCACAAAAGCAGTTTCTTTCAAAAAGCAAGCAACCTTTATAAAGCTGCTAAGCCTTATAAAGTCTGTTATTGCTCGTGTCCTTTATATGCTAGGTGTTTTGGCTTTTAAAGTGATATTATCAGTTTAATTAAAAACTTATCAAAGTCTGCCTCTTACATGGAACCAATTCAGAAATTCTAAACACAAACATCTTACCATGTAATTTAGATGCTGAAAATCCTATCAAAATTATAGTATGTTAATTATATAAAAACAAACAAAAAAACACTGCCACAACCACAACAACAAAAAAAAAAAACTATATATAAAAAACCCTTATACATTTAATGAAAAAGATAATCTGAGTCTCTTCTTAGATCTGAAATTTTCTTTGACCTTTGAGGTAGTGGAAGCAAGTAGTCCCTTTGAGCTTTTATTTTTACACTTAAACACGTCTGGTAACCTAGGTGTTTTTCATTGAGAGTGATATTAATTATGGGCCAACATGATGCAAAAGTCTTTGATGTCTACAGATGCATTTATCAACAGAAGACTTTAGATCAGGTTCTCTGTAAGGCCTGAGGTCCTGTAACTCCTGTCTTGTCAAAGAATATCCTTTATCTCTGAGGGATTATCCCTCTGTTTACAGTAAGCACAAGGAATATCAAGTATTTTTTTTCCTATGTAAATAATGAATGAAAACTATGAGCTTCTTGTATCAAAACATTTTCTGTTACTTTAATAGGGAATTCAATCGTGACTGAATTTTTAAAATAAGTTCTTACTGTGTTTTTTTGTTTGTTTTTTACTTCCTTGAATAACTTGTATCCTTTGGACGTGCACTGCAGCATGAATTGATCCTTTTGACTGGTAAAGCTTTCCCAGGGGTCATATGATCTACCTTTGGTGGAACAGAATAAGGCAGAGGTTTTATTAATAGGGTATCAGAACACACGTTTTTCTGGAGCTGTCTAGTTAGAATAAATTGTTACTGTGCTACATGGTGCTGCCAAACCTCAGTGGATGTTAGGGTGAAAAGTTGCCCATATTGTAAATTCTATCATTGCAGAAGAGAAAGCTTTCTGGGTATATGGAGTTGATGAGCACAGTTTATGAAGTTTCAAGTTTGATTCAGCAAACAGAATTTTGTAGCCTGAGTTGTTGATAGGGTCCTTCTGGGTCCTAGATTGCAAAGAAAGCATGAACAAATTTTGACTCCCAGGCATTTTCAATTCTCTGGTTTTGTTCCTGAAACAAGACAATTGCCCTGTTACAGGCTGGTATTAAATTTAGTATAAAAGATATTCCATCTATGTGGTTGTCCATAGTCAACCTCAAATTTCTGAAGATTTAAATGGTAACATTGTTCATCATTGTAGCAGAGTCTCAAGTTTTCCAAGTAGTGATGAGGTTTTTTAGAGTAGATTTCTTCTGTAGCATTGTTGTAACAATTGCCTGCACTGTGATTTTTTTTTTTTTGGGTTAGGTTTGATAGGGTTTTTTAGTTTGTTTTGTTTTTGTTTTGTTTTGTTTTGGTGTGTTTTAAGTTTCTTTCATTTGAGAAGGTGGTAAGTAAAGCTGCCTGCCTGGTCTGATCTGAATGCTGTGCCTAGAAATCTATGCACAGAACATATGGAATCACTGATCTATTTTAAAGTTTGAATTATTGTGAAAGGTTGTAAATACTGCTTTTTTTTTCCTTTGACATTTAGAAATTATTGATTTCTCAGCACCTTATTATTACCTAATGATGATATTAGGTGGAAGCAATGTAATGGGTTCATGTAGTATTAATGTCCTAATGGATACTGTATGCTATATTTCTGTTTGCTTTCAATATACTTTGGTAGTTTGTTTTAAGTTGATTAGAGTACGTAGTATCTGAGAGTAGCTTAAAAGTTTACTGTTGCAATTCCGAGGTATGTCACTGAACTGGACTGTTAGTTTTCATGTAATGAGGCATATTTGTAGCATATTCAGAATCCTTTTTTGCCTTTGAAGAAGAATAAATTGGTAGTTCACTGTCAAAATCATCTTCAGTATTTGGTTAAATCCTATATAACTTTATGACTAAAAATACACATATATATATTCTGTTAATATATTTGATTGGAGGCTTGCACCAAGTGTGTCCAAAATTCTTTGGAGTCCATATGTACTGTTAGTAGTGTTTCTAGGTTCACAAAAATCTTTTATTTCACAGCTGAATTATTTGGGCATCAGCTGAATACCCAGACATACAGATGTGTGTGGAGGTGAACTACTTGGGGCTTCTGAAATGTTTAAGTAAATGTATGCACATCCTCAGTTTCAGCAGGAAGCATGAAGGCCAGAACAAGACTGCTCTTGAAGAATGGGCTGGCAGGGCAAAATTCCATGGTTTTAAAAATAAAAATAAGAAAAGGCAGTTCTGGCTATTCCCAAATGACTTCCAGCCTGTGTCTTTTGATTTTGTCTGGGAAATGAGGTAGATCTACTTTTCTTTAGGTGTCCATAGGAAATCTTAGGAATTCCGAGCAAAAATGCGTATAGAAGAGATACAGCTATGCCATGAATGTTTTTAATATACATGCATTCTCAGTACTTTTACACTGACCCATTTTTCTTGCTCGCCTAATTATGATTTTTCACAAGATATATTATTCTGAACAATCTTGACATTCCTGGTGAAAATACCAGAATTTTCAGCTGTGACACAGGATTGTCCCTAGCTGGTATCCTGGTATTGGCACTCGTTGTTTGCTGTTCTGAAAATGTACTTCCTATTGCTAGATGTTGTTTTAAAATAAGCAGGTAGTGTTCTCTTGAATTGAATGAATGGTGAAGGAAGAAGAAAGGATTTCCCTAATGGTTCAACAAGAGCACTTAGTAAATAATTTATCATCATCAAGTGCCAACCTTATCTGAAACTTGACAGGTCTTTCTTTTATGATTCAGTAGAGTCTGTGATGACCTGCTGTACACGTTGGCCATCTCTTAATGTTGTAAATGCATCCTGGTGTTATCCAGCCACAGTTCCTTTAGAAAGTATCAGAAGTGGTGGATCAGTGTAGCTTCTGATATCCCTGAACTCTAGTAAATGAATTCCTGTATTGAAAATATTAATGAATGTCAAAATACTTTCTCATACAATATTTGAATTTGCAACCATCTTTTATGTAAGAGAGTGATTTTCTTTATTGATTGACATGGTCACACAGTCAGGCAGACACTGTTAGCAGGAAGAGTTACTTTTTTGTGTTGATCTCTGCCAGAATTTACCAGAGAAAGTGATGTCCTTTCTGCTAGTGAGAGCTAATATGCAGGAAGGTAATGGGTTTTAGAAATGCTGCAAACCTTAATGGTGTGAGATCAATATTATTGCTACTAAAGGTAAAATGCTACTGCATATATTATTAAGACCTTCTTCAGAATTGAATTGCTTGAAGCACATTTGGACCATTAGAGGATTCAGTATTTATCTTTACAATAAAATACGAATGGATCTGAATTTGGGGAAATAACACTCTTGTTTTTCTTCTAGTTTAGGAATATGAAAAGTTTTGTGTGTGGAGATGAATACCATAGTGTTAGACAAATCTATTGGTTGCTTTGATACTAGGTAATGTTTTGAGGTTTAGGGAGAGCTAAATTAGCTGGTAGTGGAGCTAGACAATTTTGCAAGGATTACACGTATGCCTGTGTGTGTATTTGTCTGATGGGAAGAGAATGAGCAAGATAATCCTGTTTCGTTCTATTAGCAGTATGTTCATAACCCTGATACCAAGGGTGTACATCCCTAGTGAGGCCTCTGAAACACTGCAGAACGTTTAAGGCCTCAGGTATTTTGCCAGCCCCATTATTTGAATATTAATGTATCTATGTTATTCTAAGGTTACACAAATTAAATGGAAAACATACAACGGAGTTACTGTAGCTTGCTGTGAATCTTTTTTTATTTCTTATCTCAAGAATATTCTTGTGCTCTGCAAATTATCCGATCAGGTTTTAACCTAGCTTGCAGCACCTTTATATGTTTTAATCATTTATTCTAGAATGCAGCTTAGATAGGCTGTGGGAGAACAGTTTGAGCTTCCTGATGGTTTCCTAACTGGTTAAAGTAAAATTATTTATTTTTTTTACTTAGAATCATTTGAAATGTAAGGGGCCTTTAAAGGTCATCTAGTCCAACTCCCCTGCAATGAACAGGGACATCTACAGCTAGATCAGGTTGCTCAGAGCCTGGTCCAGCCTGACCTTGAATGTCTCCAGGAACAAAGCATGCACCACTTCTGGGCAACTTTTTCTAGTGCTTCACGACTCTTATAGTAAAGAACTTTTTCCTTATATCCATTCTAAATCTCCCCTCTTTTAGTTTCAAACCATATCCCTGTCCTGTCACAACAGACCCTGCGAAAGTGTCTGTCTCTTCTTTTTTATAGCCCCCCTTTAGATACTGAAGGGCTGCTATCAGGTCTCCCCAGAGCCTTCTCTTCTCCAGGCTGAACAAGCCCAGCTCCTTCCACTTCTCATTGTAGGATAGGTGTTCCAGCCCTCTGATCATCCTCATGGCCGTCCTTTGCACCTGCTCCAACAGCTCCACATCTTTCTTGCATTGGGAGCTTGGATGCAGTACTCCAGATGGGACCTCACAAGGGCAGAGTAGAGGGTGACAGTCACCTCCCTTGCCCTGCTTGTCATGCTTTCTTTGATGCTGCCCAGGATGGAGTTGGCCTTACGGACTGCAAGTGCATGCTGCTGGCTTATGTCCAGCTTTTTGTCCACCAGGACCCCCAAGTCCTCTGCAGGGCTGCTCTCAATGAGCTCTTCTCCCAGTCTGTACTTGTGTCTGGGATTGCCCCAACCCAAGTGCAACACCTTGCCCTTGTTGAACCTCATTGGGTTCATGTGGATCCACTGTTCAAGCCTGTCCAGGCCGGATGGCATCTCTTCCTTCTGTTATTTAAAGTCAGTAAATAAAAATCCCTGCCCACTTGCCACCCACGTGATATGTTCATACATATCACGTGAACGTTGTGTTTATGATGTCCTCTCAGACCTTTTCTCTGGTTAACGGATGAGCATATAGAACCCTTGCATTTCTCTCAGCCAGCTGCTGAGCTGCTGGCAGAAGGGAGGGATGGTGGAGGTAATATTCTTGGCTCATGTAGCTTGCTGTATGATGAGACTGGGTATTTGATTAAATATTTTATTGTGCATTGAAAAGTGATATCTTATAAAGGCTTGCTTTTTTTTAATTAAAAGACTTTTATTATGTTTTTGTAGCGTGCAGTTAGTTGCTGATGGGTTGCCAGGATTAGGATAGAATAATGCAGTGTAATTAGAGGCCGGTCTATAATTACATAACAATAAAAAGAACCACAGTTCTCGCTGCGGTGTGTACGGTAGCTCAAAAAGTGTTCATAAATTGTTTTTGTTTGTAGTATGCACTGATGATCTAGGCTGTGATTCTGAAATCAAGTCAAGATTCTAGTGCTTCTGTGAAACACCATTAAAACCAGTGGGGCTGATGCAAGGATCCTTGTTTGTACATCTGTTTGTAGGCTGTCAGATGTGAAACAGTAGCTGTGCCATTTTTGTCATATCTCTAATCATTTAATCCTTAAACTTTTCTCTTTTTAAAAATACATAAACAGGATAAAAGTACTCAGCAATTTTTAAACTTTTTTTTAATGGAAATTGTATTATTAGGAAAAATAGACACAATGGTTTATGTACATATGACTTAACTAATATAGTGTATTAATATAATTGAATAACATTTATGACTTATTCTGGATTCAGTGACTGAATCCTTTCTTCAAAGGAAGAAGCATTCTTGGGAACGCCAGATGAACCCCCATTTTTGTTTCACTGCTAGAAAAGCTTGTGTTCTCATTTAGGAATTATGAACCTTCTGATAGTAATTTAATTTTTTTTTTAAAAAAAAAAGTCTAATACAAATGTTGTAGTCACATGCTCTGTAAATTTTCAGGACATGATTGGCCATTCCATGTTACCCTTGCATAGGAATCCTATTTCAGCTATACTAATAACATGCTGCAGCTGCTTCTTGCTACATGTTGCTTTTGCTACAGCTGTGAACTGAATTTCTCAGCAAGCAATGATTAGCATTTTGATCTTGACAAGCACTTTACTGTCTGAATACCAATATCTCAATGATTGTTTTCGCCAAGCAAGGCCTAACCAGCTATTGCATATATGGCATATAGATAGCATCTGCTTACTAGAAACATTCAATCAAATACTTGCATGCTTGATTTTTTTTAAACTGCATCAGAAGTGATATCCTTTGATTTATAGTTCCAGAAGAAGTGTAGTTTTATGTATCTGGGTATGCTAAGTCAACTGATTCCAATGCAAAATGCTGAAAGTCCAAAAGAGCATTTAGTGTGAGGTGTCATAGTGTAATATGGTCGTGGTTCATACCAGTGCTCCCAGCTACATGCAAATTAGCAGTGTTCAAGTGTAACGAGACAGCATTTCTAGTTTACAGATTAGCGTAGCCTGAAAAAAATCCTATTATCCTTTCCTTAGTTATTTGCCTTCATTATATTTTTGTTTCAGGGTATCTTTCTTGTTAACATTTTAGAATTATTTATAGAACTAATATCAGATTTATAAATAGCAAATATTAAAATGAATCACGAGGCAGACATACAAGAGAGTGCATTTTGTCCATCCTTTAGTATAGGAACCGTCTCACAAATGAAGCCCAAGTACTAGGGACTAGGGAAATAGAAGTTAAGCTTTGCTGTCTATTTATGCTTTGCTGGAAAATAAACTTGAGTTAAGATCAGCCTGTGTTCCTGGCCACTCTTCAGCAATTAGAGAAAAGCCTCCTGTCCTCCAGGAATAGAAGAACTGTAAAAAAGTTGTCTTGGGTAAAGCTGGAAAGAATAGAGGGCTAGGTGCTGGTGCTTCTGTTCGTGCTCTAGTGTTCTCCTTGCATATGCATGCAGCTGAAATGAATGTGCTGCAGCACATGACTACAATGCGTTGTATTCAACTGGATGGTTGTGAGCACGGTGCATAAGAAAATACTGTGCAAATGATAATACCTATTCATGGAATAAATATTTATATTTGTTAAGATAATATTAGAACTGCATTAAATAGGTTAACTAAACTTAAAGACATGGCCAGACATAACTACGTCATGTGTAATAAGGATACCTAATGTGTACAGGAAGCTATCAGCTGCCTAAGAGAGTCAGATCTGCTAGAAGGCTGAAGAATCTTCTAGGTTGAAGCTCTGATCCATTTTATTGTAAAAAGTAAAAGCTTGAGCTGGTAAGCCTTCAGCTTTTGGGCAAGAGCTGCAGGCTGCCAGATGCTGATGAGTCAGGCTGTCTCCCAAACCAATTTTTGACAGGCCTGAAGGGTATGGATTTGGCCCAGTGCAGAAGAAACAGTGTATTCAAGCTTGGGAAATCATACAGCTTTCTCAAATCTCTCTGTATGGCTGTAAATGCAGCATTTTCTTCAGGCATGTTGTTTGTGTGATTTTCATCTGTATTAAAGTTGAAAGGAAAGGAAAATGTTTGGAAATCACTTAACAGGGAATGATATTAATAGCAATGATAAGAAACAAATTAGTTTGCCAGTTGTTCAAGATCTGCTCCTGAGCAATGCCATCCAGCTTATTAGGGATTTGAGGAGAGCTGACTGTGACTGAGCCCACCATCTGGTGAGGCTGCTGATGAGAAGGAGCCATGTCACAGCAACAAATCAGCTGAAAAAGCTCAGTTACAAGTATCTGTGAGGACTTTAAAAGGAGTATCAGGTTGAAAAGAAGAGGTCTTAGATTTTAGCAAACTGTGTGAAGGTTACAGAGCACGTTGACACCAGGTGGGAGGACATGCAGTGATATGGTAGAGAGAATCAGAGGAGGACTGTGAAAATCACTTTAAGTGTAAAGAAGAAAAGATGGTTTGAAGATTGCATGAAGAAATTGAGGACCATTGTGGAGTATAGCAAATACACATTCACGGTTATCTATAGTTTGTTTAATGCTGTGAAGATACAAGACAATGCAAAAAATTGTACTTGTCTGGCTTGATAGAGGAAAGGAAGCAGATCAGGAGTACAACTAAAGAGTTTTTGAGGGATCCCTCAAGAGCAGGCATATTCCTCTGCATTAGTACATGTTTTTTCCTAAAGTTGGAAGACCTTTGCAATGTCTCAGAAAGCATAAATGTTATCTTATGGATACTTTGTAGAAATATACAGGAACATAAACGTTTTGGAGTCCATGTGAAATAGTGCATTTTCTTGGGAATAGAATAAGTTACTGCAAAGAAATCTTTCACTGAAGTCAGGCAAAGGTAAATGGGGAGAGAAATCTAACAAGAAAATTCAAAATTAACAGGGTGTTAAATTACTGTCAAAGGCCTCTGTGTCATAAGTATACAGGGAACACATAATTTACTTGCAAAAAAAAAAAAGTTTTGCACTCTTGCAACTAGAATTTTAAATCTATGAAATGCACGTGGCCAGGAGCTCGTATGCATCTCAGGTGCTTGGGCTGTATGGTAGAGAGCAGCATTTTAGCTTGTGGCCAGTTTCTGTATTCTCTGTTTTCACATTCTTCCTGTCTAAAAAGAATGTCTCCACAATCTATTTTTTTAGACTGGAATTCCACATGCTACCCTATGAATTACTGGATCTACTTTTTCAAAAACAAACACCAACCAACCAAAGGGGGGAAAAAAAAAAACATGAAAACAAACAACACCTATACAATAGAAAAGAGCAACCCCCCTGTCTTTTTTCTTTTTCTCTCCCATCAGAAGTGGTAAGGCTGCCCCTTAGGTGATGATACTGTTGTCGCTAACCTATGTGGAATGAGGGTCAGGTGCATAAAAACCTGTCTTTCTCAGCTGGTAATTTCATGCACAAATCTGAGTCCCTTTCCTACACTGAAGCTTCTGTTTAATTTCTGTGCATTACTTAACTAATAATGTGATACAAATGTAAATGGAATTGATACATTCAGCTTCCGGTTTTTTTGAGAAGAGAATAAAACACTGGGATAATTGATTGGGGTCTGTGTCCTTGGAACGGGAGAGGTAGGGAAATGAATGCATGATAGAGTAAATAAACTGAGAATCCAAAATAGTTACCAAGAATGTAATTACAGAAAGGTTGAGGGGGTAGTGTAGTGAGAGTCTTAATGGTGAAATGACTAAAGATAAAGGCAGGTATTTTCTACAAAATTGAATTGCTTGTAAAGAATGAGAAATTGAGAAGGCGATCAAAACAATCCAGAGTAAGTGAGCACCAGGTGTTGATAGTGTTCCCTTTGGGACTCAGAATTATCAGTCTGATTTTGTTAGTTAGCAGGGAAAAATCAAGGAACAATAACTACTGGTCATAATTTATAGAAGATTTTGACTTTATAGACAAGAACCATTTATTGTTATTACCTGCTGTAGGGAACCTGCTCTGGCAGGGGGGTTGGACTCGATGATCTCTTGAGGTCCCTTCCAAACCCTGCAATTCTGTGATTCTGTGATTCTGTGATTATCTGTAAGAGACTGTTTTGGAATCTTTTGTCTCAAAGCTTGCTGTGAGAACTCTTTTGTCTCAAAGTCTGCCCACGTGCCTGCTGCCCGAAGGCTTGCAGACCGGGGGCAATGAAAGGTAAGCAGCCACTAAGCGGCCATCCAGCAGCCTTTCGGACTGGCATCTTGAGGGAGGCAACCGCCAAAGGAGACGGGCAAGCCCGGGCTTGCACCGTCCGTGCCCATTCGTGTGATACGTGACATACCTGGGTGCCCAGGAATGTTGTGCTGGCCAAAAAGGAGGATTAAAAAGACCTCCTCCAACAGGGGAAATGCTAGGATTTACCTGTTAGCTGCCTAGGAGCTGCCTAGGGGCTGCCTGCTTGCTGTTGTCTGACTGATGCCTGATGGATGCCTGGCTGGACGTGCTTGATATCTCCTGCTGCTTGAGACATGAGGTCCTGCTGCCCTGCTACCTGATGCCTGCTTGCTGCTCCTGCTTCCTGCTTGATGGCCCGATGCCTGACGATGCCTGCTCCCTGAAGCCTGCTCCTCCTTCTCCTGATGTCTGCTCTTGCTTCGCCTGGTGCCTGCTGCCTGAGACCTGACGTCCTGATGCCTGCTGCTGCTACTGCTCCCCCTGTGCTCTCGCTCCCTCACTCCCACATGTACCTGAAGATATTCCTGGACCTACACAACGGCGTGGGATCCATGGCGGTGACTGTCCTTGCTTTTTCATATGTAACCCTCGCTCTTATTTCCTACGCTTTTACTATTGCCTGCTTTCCCATCCCCATCTCCCTCACTGACCAGAATTTCTATTAAACTGGTTGGACAACATTTGACCTCATTTGCATCTCAGTCTCACTCCGGGTATGTTACAGAATCTCCCCCCACTCCAATAATTGGAGCGGGACATTGTCTAACACAGTAAAGCCAGTGGCTGGCACCAGTATTCCCATAGGCAAAGTATTATGTTCACCACACCTGATGGAGTCATTTGTGAGTCACTCCCTCAGTCAGATGGAAAGGTGTCAGCCTGTGCTTCATGTTGGAATGTGGCAAGTCTTGATGTTTCTAAGCTACTGTCTTCCAACTCATTTTCCCTTACAAAGTTTTATGCTTCTTTGTGTCCATGTTTCTCTTGATTGGTGTTATAAACTACTACCAACTCAAAAGATTTTGTTCTTCATTTCTGCTTACAAAAAAAATCCTGCAAGTCCTTAGCTTATATGGTTATTGTATTAATTCAGCAGTCATTTTTTGCTTTGAAGCTGAGCCAGAGTAAGACAGCTGTGCTTTGCAAAATTGAGCCTTACATTAGGGATAGCTGAGCCTCATTAAACTGGATTCTGGATTATAGTCCATCTACCTGCAAACCGAACACAATGACACAATGATAGGGTTTGGTTGTTGTTTTATTTTTTTGGCGTGTGCTTTGTTTTATTGAGCTTTTTGCTTTTTTTTTTTTCCTGCAAGCATTCTGGGAGTAATGAAAAATGAGATTTGAGATGATGTTCTGATGAAATGTAATATTTGAATTAAAAAACGTGAAGCTAGACTAAATACAAGTAATATTAATTGCTCAAATCTATGGGAAATTCTGTACAAACATCTAAGTAGCACAGAGTTAATTTAATATTTTATAGAAATTTTAAAGGTTCAGTAAGCCATGCATCAAGATCCTACTTGCTATTACATTCTCAGATATGAGTCAGCAGCTTTATAACCATCTGAATTTCAAATGCTAAATGTATTTTTAACACAACTCTAGAGTGCGTAAGAAATTATAGAAGGTCACCCTTTTGAAAAATTTAGCTGTACATGTGTAATTTGATATAGGTAGTATAATCTATTATGCACATCAAGTTTGTATTGTGCATGTTATTATGTTATTGTTTTACATAATGTCATTATGTAAAACAGCACAACCTTCATTTTTTTTCACCTTACTGCCAACAAAGTCACTGATTGATAGTTGCATTTCAAAGGCAGAGATCTGGCTTCTTGAAAAACTCCAGACATAAACTTTCTCACGGGTGGGTACAGGACCAGGCGTCACTTCAGGTACAGCTTTCCTTGGAGCTGTGCATCATCTTTAACTGATAGGCTTCTTTCTTATTGCTTAAAGAACGTGATCGAGAGTCTGGCCTCTCAGACAGAATTGCCATCAATTAGAAGGAAGCAGTCTACATATAAAATCTGAATTTTTTGGTTGCCCAGTGACCTGGCAATACTGTCAGACAGAACGTATTTGTACACATTGTCATTGAGGTGTTTACATTTTCATAGGTAGTAATATGTCTGTGAACATTTAAAAATTTTCATTAAGGAGTACAAAATCTCAGCCAATATTTCTTTCTTAATAGGTCCAGTCTGTGTTTACCAATGATGTAAAACCAAAAGGCAGATCCCATAACACTGACTTATATATGTGTCTTGTGTGTGTCCTACTGTTTCAGTTTCAAAATAAAAAATAATCTTAAATTTCTTTCAAATTATGTCTTTGAGCAACTACAGGCATTTTGAACTTTATAATGTTTATGTATGATAGGTTATGAGTTAGAATCTATTTTGACGTATGAACTCATGAAGTATAATCACCAAAGATGATGACAGTAGAAAGCATGTTTTAAGATTCTTGAAAAATAAAGTCTTTGGTTTAAAAAATAAAAATCAGAAAGTGTTCTGACTATGGCTTAGTTTTTGAAGTCTTCATCTGATGAATCTGTAGGTAAAACAGCACAGAGACCATCTTAAGTGCTTATGAATTTAACACATATATACAAAGTATAAAAAGTGCTTCAAAGCTGCATGCTGATTCCAAGCTGGCAAAGTTAACAAAATTAATAGCGTATTGAAAAGGGTGCCAGGAAGCCCAGTTGTTCAAAGAAAAATTATTTGGGAACATTTTTAACAGTCAAGGGAACGGATGAAAGGTATCACTGTTAAAATGCATTTAGATATTGCACTTTTGAATGTGCAGTTTGACACAGGGCAACACAGTCAATTTTGCCAGAAACAACGCAGAGAGATGTTACGTTGCCCAGTGAGTAGCATCACTGTACACTAAAAAACCTATACTACAATAAAAGTACTGTAAAAAAAAAAAAAAAATAGTATCCATAGGCAGAAATTGACTTTATAAATCCATGTGAGTAGCATATTGTTTCTGCACTTCTTGTTGTTGAGCAACGCTGTGGTAAGGCTTGACAGGGAAAGATAAGCAGTAAGGACTTTCAGATGAGAAAAGCTTTGTGACCAACAGGAAATGGTAACACTGGGATACAGCCAGCTGTTAAAAAGACATGCTCTCAAACACTAAGCTACATTATTTATGTTGACACTGATTACCGATGACAGCTTCAGAAACTGAAGATACTAAAGCAAAACTACAGAACAGATTTTCTGTTCAGATTTCAAGCAACAGTGAAGAAGAGCAATGTAGTGTAGAAGATAATTAGGAGAGCTAAATAGTCTTGTTACAGGACAGAGGCAATTTGGTTTTTTTCCAAGCACTGGGATAAATTGGAGAGTATGAAGAGTGAGAAGTTCAGGCAAAATTTCTAATATAAATGTGGACAATCTGACGAAGGAAAATGTGTACTAAAAGCTGTGAAATTCAAAGTTCTTTTTGTACAGAACACATATGTAGGTTTATAGACCATCTAAGTATCTCTTGAGAGGCATCTTGACTTCTTTGTTGGCATGAAGAAATGTGAGGGAATGCTTTGCTTATGTTGCATCAGTGTCCATGGTGAAACTAATATTCAGCAATCTTTACCTTGGTCACAGCACTGAGGAGTCCCTGATGCCAAAGGTATTAATACTCTTTATTAAATATCCTTTGAATAGTTGTGCTGAGGACATAGAAGAAAATGTCTTTCATTTAAATATGGCTACAGCTGACATGTAGTTCAAACACCGTGCCATATTTGTAGAACTCTTTAAGCATATAAAAGGTTGTGTAAGTGCTGCATAATAAGTACTTATTTCTCCTGTTTTATTTTTAGGTTGCAAAATAGCCTTCCAGAGTGATAAGTATGAAGTTCATCACTAGAGGCAGTTAGAACTGAACTCTTACAGTACTAGAGAATATAGCTTTGAGTCTTTATAATGCCTTGGAGTTTCTGAGGGATGAAATCCCAAGGTGAAAGCCAAGAGGCTTCCTCTGTCTGTAGTGACTGGCTGAGAAAGACATCCAGAAAGCCGTAGATCTTTCCCTGTTTTGTTTTGGTTCGCATACAGTTGTTTCTCTCAACTTTCTGTGTAAAAATGTTTTAGCTACAGAATAACTTAACAAATGAGTGGAATACTGTGTTCTTTTTCGCATTTATTCTTTTTGTCCCATATTTAGCTGTGTTTAAAAGTAGGCTGTAAATGGCAATATTTAGTTACTCTTTTACAGTAAGATAATGTGTTGCTAGTTTCTCTTGCTTTTTTTGGTAGGAGTTTAGAGACAGCTAGAAACGCGAAAGAGATGTAAAGCTCTTCTGGATTGATTGCTATGACAATTCAGACACCGTACCACATGAAAATATCTGACTGATATCCATATACGTTTTTACTGGCTTTGTGATGTAGAACCCATATTTACTTCTTTTAATGTGCAGGTTGGGATGTGGAGTAGCAGAAAAAGCAGAGACTGTTAAAAAGAAAAGCAAACAAAACAACAAACAACCGCACCCCACACAACAGCAACAAAACAAACAAAACCCCAGCAGCTAGATGCCAATTTACAGAAGTATGTTTAAAAATATTAACAATTGCTTGCAAGAGAAACAGTCTTTGAGCAGACAGATAAACATCTGTTAGTAAAAGTTTAAGTAGAATTTGTTTTCACCAAGCAATCAGATAGTGCGTACAAATTGATGTCCAGCTTGTTAAATCCCATTGTGTCTGTTAGAACACAGACATTACTTACAAGTTGAGCAGACTATGTAGAATGCTATTGTTTCTAAAACAATGATGGATTAATCCCATAAGAACTCAATTATCTCCTATATTTCATAAATTCTTGCCTCATGTCATCAATTCATGAATATTTGATATGCTGAGCATGCTTCATTGAAATAACTAATTACAAATGCTGTAATTTATTGAAATTACTTTACTGGAGATTTAATAGAAATATCTATTCCAAAGCAATATGAACACAGTATATGTGTTTGCTTTTTAAAAATTCCATCCAGCATAATAAATTTTATGCTTTAATTGCATGTTAACCTTTGAGAAATTGTCCTTCTGGGAAGGCTTCCCGCTAGAATATATAGTTCCCGAATTTGATGATGGTACAGTTGCAGGTAACTACTCTGGGGAAAGAATCATAATCTGTTTATATGATCGCGCTCGGTCAGAGACATTTTGATCTCTAGGCTTCATAATAAAGGTCCTTTCAGACTAAGTTCTTTGACAGTATGGGTCATCAATTTAAGAGCAGGGAGGAGAAGGCCTTAACCTATGCCTTGGACCTAAAGAACCCTCAACCAGGAAGCTCTTTTTCTTTGGAATTTTTTTAGATGTAGTATCTGTTTTAAAATTGAAGAAAAAATGTTTACATTCTAAACCAAGAGTTCTTTTACATTTGCAAGCGTTACTTCCACTTTCTGGAAATAAGTCTTTTAAAAAAAGACAAAACATAACCCACAATAGATGTTCATCTTATTCAAAGCTACACAAAATTTATTTTAAAATACTGTAAGGAAGGAGACAAAATTATACATGTCAGCAACCTTTATTTATTGGCACTGGTAGTCCTGTAGGGACATGAAGTGAGAGATCAGCTCCATGTAATTCCTGAGAAAGGTGCATAGACATATTTAGACGTAGAAGCTGTAGATTTATTTCAAGAATAAAAGATACTGAAGTTATGGGGTGAGAGGACTATTCAATCTTACTAAGCAAAGACTAAATAGAGTTCTAACAGAGTTGGTAATGTTAATATTATATACTGTCCCCTTTCAGATTTTAAAAAGATCTTCCCTATAAATTTTGAACTTAGAGGAGAATGTCTTTGAGATGGTACAGTCTTCTCAAATGTTTCAAAAGCTTGTCCATAGTTGTGTAAAGGAGAGACATAGTTTTTTCCTAGTCTCCAGCCAAAATTCATCAAAATTCATTGCAGTCTTCTCTATGCTGTATCGCGCTTGAGAGTGCTACTTGCTAAGATCCTGGATATTAGTGTTCAGTAGCAGTGAGTTGTATTTCAGCATCAGGTCAATAACCTGTGACCATCTGAAGTAATTGGCAATGAGAACACATCAATGATATTAAAGAAATCATTGTTGGATTTGCTTTGGGGGGAGGAAAGAAAAGAAAAAAAAAAAGATAAGAATAAATCCAGTGGATGTAATCAAATAGAGTGACAGCTTTAAGGACCATGTTTGTTAAAGTACACTGCCTGATTAATGGATGTGGGTATGAGATTAAATGCAGATTTGAACACATTACAGTTAATAAAATAACCTAAAGATAAACTAAATGGTCTTGAAAGATTATTGAATGCATTTTAAAGTACTATTTTATATAGGTTAAGTGATGTAAGCCCTGAGTAGAATAAGTTCTTAGTTATATGAGCAAGTTACCATTGCATACGGAATAACTGTTAGCTGGCCTGTACTAACTATTCACATATATAATACTTCTCCATATCAAATTCAAGATAACTTATCTATATTGCAGATTCTGGATGCTTGAGTATAATAACGTGACTTCAATTTGAGAATACAAAATTGAGAAAGGTAAGGAAAAGAGAAACACCTAGGTTCAAGTTAGAGATTAGGGTTACTAGTATAACATAATATACAGATTTTGGATTGAAACCCAGGTTCTTCGTTGGATCTTGGATAAGATTCATGCTTTATTTTGTGCAGTGGCTGTTGGTATATTTTTTCTGATGGGGTAATCATGAATGTTGTAGTGATGGTGGCATGCTCCTAGAGGGACAGGTAGCTGGTACATACACTGTTTGGTCCATTAATGTTCTCACACCACTGGTTGTGGGTTTGCTGTATAACAGATGTGGAAGAGGTCCAATTGACTCTCCCATCCACTGCAAATTGTTGTGATCCATTAAAAAGATGGAAATACGTAGTGAGAGGTGTTGTACTTTCCTTCTCACTGCAGCCTATATCTTGGCAGTTAAAGCACGCTCTTAGGAGCTAAGAAAGATGGAATTTTTTCTTCTGCTGGAGACTTTCATGAATGGCACACATCCAAAATTATTAAAGACATCAGGGAGTTACCATTTTTGCCAATAGGATTGGATTAAATGTGCTAGAGCAGACCACCTGGTTATGAAGGTGCCTCTGTGTTGCTTTTGGCAAAAGAATAGCTTTATCATTCCTGTAGTGGCATGATCATCGCTAACTGCAGGAAACATGATGATCACAATGCCAGTTTACTGTCTCAAAAATGAAATCTTTACATGTATTGCAATGGAGGGTTCATCAAGGAAGCTTGTCAATAGTGTAATAATTCCAGTATTTTGTAGAGCATGTAGTAGAAAACTGAAAGTGATGTGAGTTGAAAGGAGGAATAGAGGTGAGCTGTTATTATACAACAAGAAAAGAGTCTCTTGTCATGTAATTTTGTTGTTCCTAGAAGAAGACATAAAGTAAGATATTCACAAATATTTGCAGATCAAAACCCAAGATTGGATTGTTTCTAACTGGAGTAGATTTGCTGTGTGCCCTCACCCTCAGAAAAAGGTCATTTCTATTGGCTTGAAATGCTTTGTACATTCACCAGAAAGTTTTGTCAGAAAAATATAACTTTTGTAGCCTGTTGAGGTTTATTGAATGACCTTGTCGCTTGGATGCTGGAACTACATGCTCAGTTGGTCCTCTGGAGGAAGATGAAGATGAGCTTTCACACATGTAATCACAGTGCTTTAGGCTCACCTGGAAAGTGAGGTGAGTGGATCCCAGGCTTTTTCATGACTATTCCAGCAGTTTTATTCAAAACACAATTGCTTCATCAAAAGAGATTGGTGCATCCCAGAATGTAATATAGCCTAACTGGTGTACTTGCCCAAGATGTGAAAATTTAAGTTGATGACTTGGCTCCAAATTAGTCAGAAGGAAGACTTAAATTTGAAATGTTTTTAAACTTTCCAAGTTTTTGAAACAGTTCAGACTGAAAGCTGAACTAAAACCAGTCATCCTTCTTCATAACTTGTAGCATGTTATGTTTCACAATATTCATTATATCCTATCCAGCAAAACATTCAATTTCTAGATCCTATATTCTCTTCTGCAGAAGTTAAAAAGTTTAATTATTTAACTAACATCTCTGTTTTACTAGTCCGTGGTAGTGTCATAACAGTAAATTTAATTAAAGTGATAAAGAAAGCCTTTTGAAAAGGGAACATGAAATGTAAAAGACCAGGCAGGCTGCGCATGATTGGGTTTAAAGGCCGGATACTTTTGATAATAAGTTTTGAAACATTGAATTTTGTTTTCCCTCTTTGCCCTTTCCCCTAAAGGAAACTTTTTTTACTTGGTACTTAATGATAGCACCTTCCTCGTAGGCTTTTTCATCTGTGTGGGTATTAACTCCCCAGTCTTGAGATCTCTGCTTTCTTTTATTTGCAGTTATCTGAAAAATTAAGTGCATGACTCCAGTTCCAGTTTCCATCTGTGAAGTTTTTAGGCTACCAACTGTCAGATGTTGAGTAAAAGCTAGACAAGTTTAAAGTGAAAACATTAATGTTATTTTAACTGAAGCAAATTTAATTTTTGATTATGAAAATGCATAAAGCAACCAGCTGAGCAGCAGAGTGCAGATGTAGAGTTATCCATCATTCCTCTTCTGTTAGAGTTGTTACTTACAGGGTTTTTCCTGTTATACTAATCTTCTTCAGGTCACTAGAGATCCTGGTCAGAACTCTATCACTGTTTACTAGTGTAAGATTCTGTTCCAGAACTATTACTTTTAGTGGCTGGAGATTTTCTAGCTGCAATTCAGTGTCAGTGGAGATTCAAAGCATAATGTCACAAGAAATTACTTTCTTTTTTCCTAATTTGAAACAGCTTTGTGTTTTGGCCTTGATTTTTGCAGCTTCTTCTATACGGGACTGGTAATGAATCATTCCTGAAGTTTGAGAAGAAATCTCTTTGAATAGAGAAGGATGTTGGTGTGTTAAATGCCTTTATCAGTGGTATTTTTATTTACTGCCTCAGGCAGTAAGTAGAATTGCAGTTATATATTTATTTCTCTAATGGCTTGCATGCCACATACTGGAAAAGCCCTCTTAATAGAGAGATGTGGGAGAAGTGAATTGGAATCCAGGCAGTTTCTTCTCCTTTAATGGTATTTAAAGGACCTTCTGACTGCACAGTAGTACATGCTGGGTCACTGTGTTACAGCCATAGTTAAACTGCAATGTTACGTATTTGTGCTGTGCTTTGTTTACCCTGGAGATAGGGTTGTTGGTTTATCCTTGGGTCTACTCGATGAGTGGGCTCCCTCCGCACTCCCCCTCCTTTAAGATAGATATTTCTGCAGCAAGAACCGCAATGATGTTTGTGTATAGACAGTGTCCTGTTGTGCCATTTATGATTTTGTTTCTGGTGGTGGAAGAAATCAGTGCTTCAACAGTTTAAGTAATTATATATGTTTTCTTCATTTTAAAGAAATAGTTAAGAATATGTTCTGAAAAGTAAAAATTTCCTGATTTTAATCAAAACACTGAGAGTGTTTTATAATTAACTACCAGTGCTTCATCCGTTTTTCTTTCTTTCTTTTTTTTTTTTTATGGGATCCTGGAATGCTGCAAAAACTATTGTTCTCATTTTTTGAGTTGTGTGTTTTAAAATGGCAGTACTACGCCATGCATTCACTGTACAGACAATGCCTTTAAGGCTGTAAAAATTAGATCATATCACCTGAAAAGTTTAATTTTCAGTTGTTTTCTTGGTATTGATTTTATTTTCTTTCTCCTTTTATATTTCCTCAACAACAACAACAACAACAAAAAAAGCCTGACAAGATACAAAGCAAAATTTTGACAAATGATTACAAGAGTGTCTTCTGCTAGTACAATTATATTGTGCTACATGGAAAAAAAAAATTATCCACTAAATAAGTCAAAATAACTCAAAAGCATCACAGAAATTTTTGGAAAATTTTGTAGGTCACTCTGAATGTAATGCCTCCTATTTTTCCATAGAAACTACAACAGATGCAAAGAGCACCATAACACTATTTGATAGAGCAAATTCTCAGACACGTAGCACTGTTTTCCAGCATAGTCACCACCATTAGCTCTGCATTTTTGCCAGTGATGAACAAGAGCCTGCATGCCACACTCATAAAAATCAGCACTGGTAGAGATGCCCCACTGTCACTATTGCCACTGCTGAAATGCACCACCCACCGCCTCACTGTGCTCGCATCCACTGGTTGGTCTCCAGAAGTGTTCAGCAAGCATTGATGAATGTCAACGGGTACAATTTTTTCTGCATGGAGGTATTCAGTTCCACTCCTGTCCTTCATCCACACTTCCATGTCAGACGCCATTGTGTCAGAGTGCCCCTCTGCTGCCTTCTGTCACGTAGCAGCAAAATGTAAAGGAATATTGGTGGGAAGGTTCAACCTCCTACTGCCATACCACAAACATCCACCTCTGAAGTTGTGGGCCAATAAAATAAAAAAGGAGACAATACTTTCAGAGCTGTTCTCATATTTCTTTTCCCCATTACTTCTGTATTTTGGCGTTGTTAGATGCACTTGTTTGGCAAGGAAGAAATAAACTCTTACAATAAAATGAAGCTATGCTCAACGGTTAGAGTACAAAGAATAAGAAACTTTTTTCTAAGTTACAAGGATTTGTACATGGAAACTAAATCTTTGGTTGCAAAATTCACTGCCATGTTCTCCAGACTTCAGTAGAGATAATTTATGTTCTCACCCATGCATATTTTAAAACACTAAGAATATATATTTTCTGTAATACTTTCATCTTAATCATCTCACTTTTTCCTTTTCTCAAGGTTAGCCATTTTTTTCACACTTCCTCCTCCTGTTTCTCATGTTGCACATTTCCACGTTTCCTTTTGCCCTATTTTCTTCTTAGCTTTCCACCCCTCATCTCCTATTAGCTGTATTTGTCTTCCTCTCACACCTGTAATGCTTTTCTATTCTTAAATACACTGTTACATTGTCCTGTTACATTGTCATGTGAAGCAATAAAGAGGTCATTATAGCAGAAAAGACAAGGTTGTAGGTGGTAAATTAAGTACTGGTGTCAGGGCGTATTTTCAGTCAGAGAAGTCTTGAAACCAGTTATGTGACTGTTATGTTGTACTGTGTAGTAGTCTTTTGTGGCTCCAGTAGGTTGTATTGTAAACAGTCTTGTGAAATCAGTAGAGCAGGAGGAGGTGGAACTCGCTACAAATACAAAATACAAAAAGTTGATGCTGTCTGTGGTAAAAATCAGAGTGTATCTTTATATACGTATTTGTCAGTTCTTATGCATATGACTGTAACTTAATCTCACAGTCCAGATATACCCTAGTAAGTTTTTGTCCAAGAGTAGAAGTACTGTACTTGATAATTAGTTCTGCATATTGTGTTGTGATTGTGTAGGAGTATTAGCCAGCTCTGAAGGGAATTTGGCAATCTTCTGGGGATTTTGCTTCTAAAGCACGCAGGAGTCAGAATCATCATGTGAGTCTGATGCTACACACATACTGTATGCATTCCAACCATAGATATGTAATCATAACATCAAAATCACGTTCTTATTGAGGACAGCTGATTCTTTCTTCTTTCTATATGTCAACAATTCATTCCTTTGTTTATTTTTAGTGGAGCTTTAAAAGTATAGAGGTTAACGTTACCTAAATATCTATCTGTAGATAGAACCCATAAGGATTCTGACCAAAAGTCGGTTGTTAATTCCTAATTCAGTGATATGTAAATTGAAGGTAACCAGGGAAACCAAGAGCTTGCTATCCTCATATGCTTCACAGAGTGCTTTCTGGAAATAGAGTATTCTCCAATCTGCTCTGATCAGTATGCTTTGAGAACGTGATATATGAAAATGATCTTAACCCACATAAAAACCAGCAAGGCAGGATCCCCTTAATGTGAATGTAACCATACAGTTTTCAAAACTTACCATTTTGTATGAATCTACTAGATTGCCAAAAACAACAACAACAAAAAAAGCTAAGTGTGTTGTAAGCTGTCTTCTGTGTCACTAGTTCAGTGCTCTTTGAGCGGTTTTGCATATACTTGTAGACGGAGACACGATTGAGAACATCTTTTGTTAGCATTCAGTGGTATCTCTCAGTAAAGATACACCCTAAGGAACATGCACTGTGTGTTTTCCAATGTGTGTGTACTCACAGACATAACACATGTGGTACAAGTTTGGTGGATGCTTTACTTTTTCTGGTACTTGGAGCTTTGGAGCAGAATCTCCATGGGTCCCTGATATTTTACCTCTATGTTTAGATCCAGACAAATCAGTAGTGCTGAACTGCTGGTAGCTTTTATTTTGATTGTGGGATTTTTTTGTTGTTGTTTGGGTTTTTTTTGGATTTTATGTCTATGTGTGTGCTGGGGGAGGGGGTGTCTTTGTTTTTTGTTTTACAACCAGAAGACTAAATCTTTAAGCATGCTTAAAGGCAAGCTGTTTATTTTACATTATTCCTGGAGGACCAGAAAATTTCCTTCCTGGTGGGCTTTCAGAATCATTCTTCATTGCTGCTGAACTAAAAGCAGTAATACCTATATAAGTTAACTTTTAGGATTTGACATTTAGAATAACTTTTCAATCACTGTGCTACTTAAGAATACGTACTGTACAGTCTTTGAAATGAATTATGAAGCCTATGAAGATATTTGGAAAATGTTTCAAAACAAATTAAAAATTAATGACAAGAAAAGTCATATTTCTTTTGTGGCTTATATTCTTTCACCTGCAGATAACTAAAAACCATCAAAGAGAGAAAACATTAGATTCTAATTTGGAGCGACTTACTGAAGGAAAATAATCACTAAACCTCTAATGTTATATTTTTTGACAACTCCCTGATCCTTACAAGTTGTTGGTAAGAGCTGCATTAAGCTAGCTGATAATCAGCATTGGCTCTTGCCTGAGTAATTCAAAGAAATGCATAACCTGTTATCATTTAGAAGAAATTAAAACTCTAAAAGCACAACTAGAGATTTTTTTTTTATTTGGCATATGGTAGAATAATGCACACTTGCTGGTTCTGCCATTCTATTGCCATTCTATTGCATCAGTTGCCCAATAGGCACACATG
Source organism: Penelope pileata (assembly GCA_013396635.1). NCBI lineage: Eukaryota > Metazoa > Chordata > Aves > Galliformes > Cracidae > Penelope > Penelope pileata. Next base: position 4,820,327 of record WBMW01005650.1, on the reverse strand, counting down.
GTAAGTACCAATGACCATACTGCAGTTGAACAGTCAGTCCCCATATGAACCCAGTGATTCAGTTTGTTGTCTATGTTTGTAACTAGCATCATAAATATACTAAATATTAGTTTTAAATCTTTTGTTTTAAAATGCCTTCTCTTAATTTAAAAATAATGTAAAAGATGTTGAAAAGGGCCTATGAGACAGATTTCCTGCGTGGAATTGCTACAAATTAAGAGAGCAGTAGGTAGGAAACAGTTAATACTGAAATACCTCTTTTTTCTCACATTTCAGTCATACTAGCTCTGTTCATGTTTAATATGTAGGTTTGAACTATATGAATTCTCCTTTGCATCTTCTTGGAACAGCCTTCAATACTATGCAATGATCAATTTTTTAAACCAGCAAACCAGGGACTGAAGAAATAATTTGAGAGCCAAAAGCACAACTATGTGATCAGAAGGAGACAAGTTCCATAACTACTCAAAGGATTCAGACTCATGCAGAGATCTGGTCAGAGCAGTCAGTTGATCTGAGCTAAATTGAGTAGATCAGGACAGCCCATGACATACTGCACAGCCATGCGGGGCTTAAAGGCAAACTTAGGACTGTATTCAGAAAGCGTGTGGGATGTGGCTGCACACTGGAATCTATTCAGCTACCTACAGATGAGGTGGAGTGTTCTATATGGAGCAGGTAAAACAACAAATTAGTTTACTAGATTGTGAAAGGGCAGAATAGTCATCTTCAGAGAAACATGAATTACATTTTTCCCTCGACATATCTGAAGCAATTACAAAGCAGGTCTTAGGCATGCATTGATCCTTTTAAGCACAATAATTGAAAAAATATGGCTTCCTCAGATCTTTCCCATACAGTTACAGTGAATTTGCTGTTCTAGTTGATGTCTGTGCAGTTGCATTTAAGTGTGGTTTATTAGTGCTGCAGTGTTATCTAAAGCCCATTAAAGTCTCATAGCATATGTAGGGTAGCTTAGATGTCAGTAGCTTTTAACGTTGTTTTTAACGGTTTGCTTATGTTCTATTGCTGCAGGTGTTGTGAATGAGCTGTTGGTAAGAAATTGATATATTTAAGTATTGTGGGTTTAGGCTTGAATTCATATGGGTCTTCAGGCAAGAGGCATAGAAATGTGTCAGAATATATCCTGTTGGATGCTGAAGTCAGAGTGGTAGATTGTTACTAAGTTTGGGAAGGCAGTCTACATTTCTTTAAAACTGCAGGCAGGAATTCTTTTATCTACATTAAATGATTCATCCCATTATAGGTGTTTCATGCTTCAGAATCTGATGATAACTGAAATAAAGGAAGCTAGATAAAATTCTTGACAAAATGCTAGATGGCAAACTAAGAGCAAATGTAATGTATTGAACGCTAAGGTCTGCAATGACCGCTTGAAGAATTATAGCAACAATTAGAAATGCTTAAATGCAGCATTAAATGATTGAAATCATGCACTGAACGTATGCTAATATTTCCACGTACGATAGAGTATGGTTGATTAGTAGAACCAAGATTAGACCAATGTATTGTTTTCCTGGAATACATGGGTTTACCAGTATGTTTTCAGGTGTGCTTGACATGGGCCACACTCCTGGGAAGAACACTAATAAAGGCATATGGCAAATGTGGAGGCAGGTCTTGAAACCTGGCAACAAAACGAAATGGAATATTGGCAGAAAGATTCAACCTCTAATGCCATACCACTGATATCCACCTCTGATGTTGTGGGCCAACAATGAAAAGTAGGAGGTATTACTTTTGGAGCAGCCCTTGTATGTTTTCCTCTATGGACAATGTATTTTAATAATATTCCTATTGGGAGTGTACTGGATTTCATTTCTCAAGGAATTTAGCAAGATGTAACAGACAGATTAGAAACCCTGCTCCACGTTTTTTTTGTTTTCCTTCAGTGTTAAACCATTGGTCTGTAGGTTGTTTTGCATCTTTTTTACTGCTTAGACTTAAAGAAACTTCACATGGAATGTACTTCACCAGTGTAAATAAATCATGGTAAAAGTTTTAATTTTTGTAAGTGGACATTTTCTAAAGAGTAAGTCTATTCTGCTGGTACCACGAAGTGTGTGTGTAGGTAGAAGACATCTACGTCATTTGAGTCTCCTTGAATTTATTCTTCCTTTTCTCATGAAAACTATTTCTTATGTAGACTTAAACCTTTGTCCTCAAAAAGGCTTTCTATAAAGATCTATCTCCCTTTCACTTTACAGTACATTGATTTGCATAAGCATACAAGAGTTGCTTCAGTTCTGGGAAGTGAACAAGCGCTTCAGGTAAATATCTTTAATAAGAATAAAACAGAAATAAATATTTCTTTGTACAGTGGGTTCTGTCTGTAAATCCATTCCAGAGTTTTCTTTGACTTGCCACCTGTTTAATATATCATGTTAGCTCTTGACATTTTTCTGATAAGTATGAAAGATAAATAAATCTATCACTGTTTTGCTCTTTAACTGCAATTGCATTTTCAGCATAGGCTGCACTGAAATAATAGATTGCTTAGCAAAGTAAATATATGAAAATGGTTGTTTAGGATTTCAGTATAAGCAGTAATTAGAGTACTGCTTGTCAGTTGTAGAACGTTGTGAAATATTATGGCATATTGTGACTTTATTTTTACAGAATCTGTTACATACCTGTCACGTTAATTCAACTAGAAAGCATTCTTTATGACAATTCATACAATATCATAAAGTCAACCAGTCATGTTTATTACTGAATCTTTGTATGTCTCAATGTTGAAATTAAATTGGAAAAGAAAAAGACAGTGCAGGAAGATTAAACTCAATATAAAATGCATTTTAAAGGAAGCAGATCTTATTTTGCTGTTCTTGCAATCACACAGTTCCTAACGTGAACTAACTTAAAACAGATATATCTGCAGGAATTCATGTTTTGTCTAGTGACGCCAGAAATGATCACACAAAAAATGCAACAAGATACCCAAGATAAAAGAAAATGTAAAACTTTCATTATGATTCAATTCTCAAAGGACAAAATGGATCACTATTTTTATTTAGTGACTTTGTTGTTGTTATTGGTCGACATTTATCAGTAGCCAAAGTGGATTCCTACATGTCCCCTTGTAACTAGTCCTAAACTTTTTATGTCATTGGTTTTAATCTTTTTCGTAAGTGAGTGGATGAATCTCAGAACTTCTGTGTTATTGAAAATGATCTAACTGTTTTGAATGTTATACTTACTGTCTTTGTGAACTCTGGGGTATGTGTATGAGAAGTAATGATCCATTACTTCTTGATATGTTCAACCTCCACATCCCATAAGAGTAGTTTTTTTTTTTTTGTTTGTTTTTTTTTTTAATGGCAGCTTACTTGGACACTGCTTGGAAGGAATCAATTTTGTGTGTGATTGGAGTCTTATGTTTATCTCTTGATAAACACATCAGGATCTTTCGTATGCATCTTATTTTTCTCCTATTTTTGTCACTTCTGCTACAGTTATTGTTGGCAGTCTTCTACATTTCTCAGATAGTACTGAATGTCAGCTCAAGCACTTCTACTTTGGCATATCTATGTAGCCTTATCTCTTAGGGCACGTACAGTAAAATGTTGCAACATTTGTGTAAGCTGAATGTTTTTAGAAGTGGTTGTGCAATCTCTTATGCTTCCTTAAATGAGCTGGAACTATGCCTGACTTTGTTTCTTCTGAACGGCATTGTACAATTGAATTATGTGATATTACATACAGCTGGTGCTGCTGGACCAGCTTAGCACTTTCACTAGATTATTATTTCACTGTAAATATATAGTAAATATAATTAACGCTGCTTAGTGAAGCATCCCACTACTGATTTGCTTTTATTAACATTGCATAGAATAGATAGTCAATATCATTAAATATTTTTATCCCCCTTAGATAAAAGAGAGTAGTTATTAATTGAATAAATAAAAAGGTTTTATGAAACATATTGTTATATAGATATCTATAGACTTGCCCAACTCTATTCATCTCTGAAATGGTGAAGATTTTTTCCATTTATGCTTACCGCAAGCAGAAGTGTTCTCTGCCAGTTCAAAACAGGAGTTGTTAACAGCAGTTACAGGATCAACTAGAAGGGACTAAAAGTAAGTTAGCATTCAAGAATGCATTCTTCTTTGATTTTCATCTCAGGAAAGAGTTGAGCCTGTTGGAGATTCTCAGTTCTACTTAAAACTTTTGCATTTCAGTCTTGGAAAGTTATGCCAATGTTGTCAAATACAGCTGAACTTGGACTTCTTGGCCTTAGTTTGTGCTCTTCATCAAGGAACATCGACTTATTTAAGTTGCAGTGAACAATAAGAGAAGCATTTGGGAAATACAACTTCTTTTTTAGTTCTTTATAAATTAAAATTTAAAATATAATAAGTTTTTTTATATGAATGTGCTTGCTACTCTGCTCTGTGATGATAAGCATATGCGCTGAGCTTCAATTGAATAATTAATTGTGTTATTAAAACAACTTTCAGAGAGAGACTGCAAAACAGGTGGCTGAGTTTTTGGGTTCCAGTATTTGTTTTATTTTGGCTTTTCTATATGATTTAAACATTTAAGAGGCGTTGTTTGCCAACATGAAATAGCATGAGACTGTGACTAGTGCTTTTGAATAACTCAATTCTGTAACAAATGATTTTGACAGCTCAATACTATTTCTAGTTAAGTTCTTGCTCTTATTAATGAATAAATAGGAGGAAAAGATTAATACTGATTAAGTAGGAAGAAAATATGGCAAAAGCATATAATTTTTTTTTCTTTGACCATTTTCTAATTGCTGAGTTTATCACAATTATTTCTCTGTCATTGGAGGTTTTCAACACTGAACAAGTGTGTGTAAAGACTATTCTCCTTTCTTAACTCAACAGGGCAGGCAAGATGACTTCTCAGAAAATTTCCAGCCTTGTTTTTTAGCGTCTTAAATGGAATGGGTATCAATAACAGCTACATATCAAAGAATTTCCTCAAAAAAATCAGAAAAATGATGGAACCGTGTAGAGTTCATGAAGGAAACTTCTCAGTCAGGGGAGGTGACTTCGTGTTTGCTAAGCTTGGCAAAATAATCAGCTCTCCTGATAACTTAAGACTTCAGAAACTAGGTCACTTTGCAGAAGTCCTGTGAGATTGTGGTCATTGCCATAGAGATTAGGGGAATGATTGGAGACAGTAAATGTCCAGCTGAAATTACTACAATCTACACCAGAAATATTAAAATTTTCTTTGCTCTGTTGATGCCTGTTGAAGGTGAAACATTTAAAAAAGGTAAAACTGGTCTCCTGGCAATATCACTTGAGTCTTCTGTATTTTCAGCTGTACCTTTTGAGAAGGCTGCTTCTGCTTTAGTCTGTGTTTGGAAAAGCTTAGTTTGATATTTCCTTTTGATTGGTTGGTTTTTGTGTTTTTGTTGTTTGTTTTTTGAAGTTGTAAACAATGACACATCTACTGTTACTCTTGGTGCCTCTTGCCATATATTAATACCAATATCAGATAATGTCAGTATAATCTCTATAACAATAAAATATCCAATGTACAAACGTATAGGCTGAGTACAAGACAAAGACAGTGAAGCTTTTTCTACTGGCATGGTTCATTTTCAGTAGAGTACAATTTGGGCTGATTTAGTTGTCCTCTAAGGAAGACTGACTCACTCACGATGCACAAGTGAGTTCCTGTGCATCTCTTGGCACTGCAGTGTGAAGTGCGGATAACTTCTTTTCAATCTGTGTTAAGCGTAAAGAAATATTGGGATTGGTGGTGTCTTGGTGAGGAAGGGAAAGAAGCTGGATGGCACAAATTTTGCTTGGTCATTATTCACATTATATTGCTTACCTGAATTTTACCTCCACGGTTATGTTAGTAGTATTCCAGTCCCTTTTGGTTATAAAGAACCAAAGGGGCTATTTACTACATAAAGTCTGCAAAGCTGGAGTTTTCTAAACAGAAAGGGTTTTAAAGGATTAGCATGCATTTTTTGCTAGTTTGTGCCATTAAATTCCCTCTCTTAAATGACAGGATAGACTGAGCTTTCTCAGAGAAGAAATACCCCCACTGTGGTGATGTAGAAATAAATGCATTTTTGTATGCTGCTTTTCTTTTATTTGGTATTGGAAGATGGTTGTTTATAATGATTGCTGGTTGGTGGAGAGAAACATAGCTAGTGATGTGACTTGGTGTGTTGTATGACTAGAAGTAATAGCGTTGTAAGTCATTCTTCGGAAGGAAAAGAAAAAAAACTCGAATAACATTAGAGATGATACTTCTTCCCAGTTCTGAAATATGAGATTTAAGCTTGATGGGGGGAAAAAATATATTGCAATACTCAATATTTTCAGTACTTGACAGTTCTCATTGTTATCAGGGGTCTCATTTCATGTAGTTTATAAATATTTCAAATCAGAATTCTTTAGATGAAGATATTAAGATACCATCATTTCACAGCTGAATATCACTGATGACAGGTAATTTTGTGAAGTTCCAAACAGGTTTTCTTTTCCTTTCAATTTTTCTTATTTTTTGGTATTCCTAAATCCTCTCTTATCCTTTCACAGTTCTGTCTTCCCAGTCAGGTTTCATAAAGGGTGTAGGAATGGAGGAGTGCGATAAAAAGCTCCTGAAGTTTGAATATAAAATGAAATGAAGTGTTTGAATGCTATACTGTAATTTTTGGCATATGTAGTTAATTTATCAGTTGAGGATAAACTTGTAGTATATTAGGTGAAGAATCACAGAATCAGAGTGTCTTGGGTTGGAAGGGACCTCAAGGATCATCAAGTTGCAGCCCCCTTGCAACAGGAGAGAAAGTAAATTCCTTGATCATAAGGATGTTAAGAGGAAAATATCTTAATTTAAGCTTAGAGAAACCTCTGTCATGAAATGTAAACAGGTTCAAAGTAAAGTATCTTTAAAATTTCTAGGAAATTTGGATTGGGATGAAGGGAATAGTCTCGTTTTTCATAAGTTAAGCATAGTTAGAACAATTTCATGCATCTTGATTTTTGGTTTTCAAGAAGCTCTGATTTTATTGTGTAACTAATGGCAGAATGTAGAAGCATTATGGTGGATTAATCTGCAACGGCTGTTGTAACAACTTCCTAATATTTTCCTAAGTGTAGAGGTAGGACCTATTTATCTCCTTTTAATTGTGTAAAGTACATATCGACAGCTAATAAATCTATCATGCCTAGTTATGCATGCAAGATCATTTAGATATAAACTGCCTTTTATAATTGACTAGCAGTGGGGTGCAGATAATTTTGACCCACCTACAGGAAATATGACAGTTGTGTGTTTGATACTTGTACTGTTCTTCATTCACAATGTAATACTACTTCTGCACGTTTTGTAAAAATTTGACACTAATTTTCCAGTGTATTTCATGAGTGTAAAAAGCTCGTTAGGAGAGTGAGGAAAAACCTACTGAAGTTCTGTATTGATGAAGTTGGTAGGATTGAGAGGTGGAATCACAGGACTAGAAGCAATTGTCTGAAAAGATCGTTTGGTCTAGAGTCAGGACCATCAGTCACATCCATCAATCTAGTCCCATCAATCACTTAAATCAAGAGGAATTCCTTCCTTAAATTCAAGAAGATGCGTTTACAAAAAAAAAAAATTGTCCCTTATATTTACCACCTGAGACTATGTTCCAGAAGTTTTTTTTCATACTTTGATAGCTCTAATAGAAGATTTTTAATTTCCAACTTAAATCTATGAATCCTAATTTGCATCGGTCTTTGTGATAAACAATTATTTTAATCTTTGTTTACTTTTTCTCACTATCCTTTACAGCGTGTCAGAGTTATGCTTGTATTTGCCCTGTACACCCCTGCAGAGCATTAACAGCAGCCTTTGCAGATACATCCTCAGGACCTTGGGTGTCAGGCACCTTCACATGGGATTTCTGCTCGGGAGGGTCTCAGTGCTGATCAGCATGGCTGGCCCAAGGCAAGAGACAAGAGCAGTGATGTGAAGGCTTTAGCAGACAACAGCTCGAAGAGACTGGGCTCTGCCTGCCAGCTGATTTCATTAGCTCTTGTGATGACAGCAACAGCAAGGGCTACCAAAGCCATAATGTTTACAGAGCATCTTCTCCTTTAAAGGGATGTAAGCATAACTCTGACACAATGAGTCATTCAGCCTGATGAATGAACAAAGCAAGGTCTTTTTGTCTCCTTTCATAAAAAATCCAAACTTGATGATATCCCACTATTGTTTTCTTGTGTTTGTTTCTCCTGCATATGTTTAAAAGGTGCTTAAATGCTGTATGCTATTTCAAATTGTTTTTCTGGTCTTTTTTTTTTTTTTTTTTACACAGGATTAATACTAATAC